>CP135532.1:3756649-3783773 GCA_032402905.1 Khaya senegalensis | reverse complement strand
AAATTTATTAATGCCCACTTTACTAAATAAATTGGACTCTATAAGAAAACTCAATCAAATAGTTTAAGTCAAAATTGAAGATTTAAAATAATAATATATACATATGTGATATTTACATTTTTAAGCGTATACTTAAAGTTTATTTTTACGTCTTTACTTTTGAAAAAAGAAGAACGCACAAAATATCACCCACTTAAATTATAAGAGTTAGCATTTTGATTAGATTCTTGATCATATGAATATTATAGAGACATAAAAAAATTTAATATCTATTCATGATTTGACAAAAACTGTTTAATTAAAGGTATGTATATATTAAGGTTAAGAAATTATCCTTTTGAAATTAAAGTATTCATTGGCTTCCCAACAACCAAATTGTTTCATTTAAAGATTTATCTAATATACATCCCTTGTGATAAAGCTAGAAGTTTCTTTGAATATTCACTTTGTAGTTGAATCCCAAAATATAGGTTGTTTTGCCTACATCTTTCATCTTAAAATTTGTAGATAATCAATTTTTTATGGTTAAGAAAATTTTTTTATTATTTCTAACTAATAAAATATCATCCATATATAAATATAATATTATAAAATTATCCTTAAACTATTTAATGTGCACATAATAATCCACTTCAAACATTACAAAGTTATATGTTATTATAGCTTGGTGAAATTTAAGATACAATTATCTAAAGGATTATTTAGACCATATATAGATCTTTTGAACTTGAAAACTGTGTACTCTTAGCCTTTGGTAATGAAACCATTTGGTTGATCCATATATGTTTCCTCCTTCAATTCTCTATTAAGAAATGCATTCTTCAAAACCATTTGATGATGCAAGATTTAAGTGCATATTGAGAGCTAAAACTAATCAAATTAAAAAAAATATTAGTATAAGAGAAAATATTTCTTCAGAGTATATACCTTCTTCTTGAGAATAACCTCTAGGAACTAAACATATATTATATTTTTCAATTTTGTCGTTAGACTTACACTTAATCTTTGAAACACATATGTTTTCAATGGCTTGAGGATCAGGTAATAAGTTAACTAAGTCTCAAATATGGTTCATTTTCATTAATTTTATCCCCTTGTTCATTGTTGTCATCCAAAGTTTCTTAACATCTAAAGTGAAAGTTTCATCTAGTGTTTTCAACTCTTGACTATCATAAGAAATAACCGTGAATGCTTCTCCTATGATTTTAAATTGAGGATATGAAACTGATCCTTGATTACTTTGATATATTGAATGATTTATTTAAATTGATTCAATAGGTATATCATTCCCTTTAGGGACCGCATGTTTTAGTAAATTAACATTTGCTATGTTATTTATGGACTAGAAGTGATGCCTTTACTAAAATTATTTAATTCATAAAATCACATATTTTTATTAATATCACTTATACTAAGGAACTTACTTTGCAAAAATTGACTTTTCCTAATTCTAATTTTGTCATTTGACAATCCATATGTTTTGTGATAAATAAGTATCCTTTAAATGCTTAGAGCGTCTTATAAAGATATTTTTTTGTTTTTACACCAAACTTTTTATATTTATGAGATGAACCATAAAAGTATATTGCATTCCCCCAATGTCACATGTAATTTAGTTTAGCTTTTTTACCGTCCATATTTCATATGGAGTGAATGTAACTAACTAAAAAGGAACTTGATTAAGTATAAAAGTAGCAGTTAATAAAGCATCTCCCCAGTAAAATACTAATAGATTTATTTGTATCATCATTGATCTAGCCATTTTGAGCAATGTCCTATTTCTCTTTTTTACTACACTATTTTGTTGTAAAGTTTTACAAATGGTCAATTGTCATTTTATTCTTTTCTTATCATATAGTTTCGTAAACTAGTTAGAAAAATATTTATGTCTATGATTAATTCGTAAAAATTTAATTCATTTGTCTAATTTATTCTCTACTAAATTCAAATACAACTTAAAGCAATCTAATACCTTGATTTATGTGAAATCAAATAAATAAGTACATAACATGTAAAGACATTAATAAATATAATAAAATATGAGATTTTACGTTTAACTGAATTTTTTCAAGAGATAATTTTACGTTTATATGATTATATAAAATAACTTGTTAGTAGGTCTTGAGATGTCCACTAAAAGCGCATTGAGAAATATTTCAGGAGATAATTCTCGAGTGAGTCTAGATTTTATTGAAATATTTATAAATTTTTATAAGATAATATTTTTTTTTATAACTTGTTTGAATATAAATAAATGTATTAAAATTTTATGAATAGTATAATTTTAAATATAATACTCTTACTCTTATATTTTAATTTTTGACTATAATTATCCATCTATTCACTAAGTTTTATACTCATATTTTTTTTTAAAAAAAAATATTTTTAAATTTAATACATTATTAGAAAATTATCGAACTTCATCCTTAAGTAACAAATTGTTGAAAACTATTCTAAGTATATTGTGCTTTTTAGTTATTTATGTATATATTTTCAAAAAGGGATCTAAAAGAATTTCTGTGAAAATACTTAATTGAAGAATATTATATTTGTAATAATGCATATTTATATTTGGTATGTATATATTATGTGAGTTGATTATATAAAATATTAAAAATGTTACACATTTATATGGGATATCAATGGTAAGTGTACTTCATGAATGTGTGACAATTATTACATATTTAGATTGATAAATCGCGATAAGATATTTGAACACAAGTTTAGTGTGTCAAATCACCTTATGTTTGACAAATCATGACATTCAAATATTAACTCTATTAGACAAGCAACAATCATATCTGATATGATCACTTCAATACTAATCTTATTGTTTAAATCAAATCATGCATATTTAAATTCTAGAGGGAATTTTTTAACAAAAATGTGTCTACTTTATTCCAAAGATGATTACAAAAACAAACCATTTGGCATATTTTTCTTAGTGAAAAGAAAAAAAAAACATTTTATTCTCATTCCTGGGCTCTTTTCATAGAATATGAAAGAGGACAACTGGTTCAAACAGTTGTTTAATTCAAATATCATAAACTAGGTTAGATTATTATATAGTTTATCATGAGAGTCTGACCTAAATCTAACATTTTATAATTATTTACTTAACTAATATAATCTAATATATTATTAAGACTTGGATAGCATTTGTATCTTTAGAGGTTCTTTTCTTTTATCCTTCATTAATTAAATTTAGCTATTTCAAACAATCAAGTATATATTTATTTTTTAATTTAATAAAGTAAGGTGACATTTTTTATTTATTGATTTTTTTACTGAAATTTAAATTAGCCTAAAATCTAAATATATTACAATATCTGAATATAATTGATCTGTTCTTTTTTTTCTTAAATTGGAATATAAATATTAAGTTATTTTGAAAAATAAATTTAAAAATTAAAATATATTTTTCTTAAAAAAATTAATAAAAACATCTAAAAATTAATACTTTTACATTCCTATCGACATACTTGTGCCCATGCACAGGCACTAGGAATGACAATGAGTTAGAAATAGTCATTCCTATCCCAATTTTGAAAGTGATATCCTGTATTTTAATAAAGGTTTTTTTGTATTCTACCTATCCCCATTTTTTGGAGAGAATCCCTCCCTATTTAATAATATTAAATAAATAAATATTCATATAGAATTTTAATAAAATTAAATAAAAATAAAATTAATAAATTAATATATCAATAAATTATTTATTTTAATTTATATATAAGTATTAATAAATGAACATATCCGTAAATTATAACTCTAATTCTTAATATGAATGAAAAAAAAAATTAAAATTAGTCAAAGTAAATTAAATAAAATTTTTAGAATTTTATTAAATTTTGTGTTGATTTTTGTAAAAAAAAATATATTTTGTTTCAAAGATTAAAAGAATAAAATTTTGAGAATTTTTTTATTTATTTAATGACTATAATTGGTCATTTTATATCAACCGCATCGAAATAAAAACAGAGACGGTGGTACATCCTCATTGATTTATCATGAAAAATGTTTCGGAATCCCATCCCAAACAGGATTCGCCTTTGTCCTTGCGGAAATCTTTGTCATCCCTACCACCCACCTGCCAACACCAATCCATCGACACGTGTGCACTACACGCCCACCCACCAATGCACGCATGCATCTACGCACTCACTTTCAATTTTTGACTTAATATATTAATATCAATCTTAAACCATTGATCCATACTAATTCAATGGTTGAAATTTAAAGTCAACAAGACATTCTTTTTTCTTTTTTTTTTTCTCTTTGTAATTTATTCATCAAAATTTTTAATCAAAATATTAATATTAATTTTTAGTATATCCGAATAATTTAAATATAATTTATTTAGTGTATATCTATTAAATTTTAATATTTTTATAATTTAATTAATTAATTTATTTATTGTCAATTATTATCACGATGATAAATTATGTAACTTAACAGTGTATTGTTTTTTAGTCTTTTATTTTATTCTAATTTAAATTTTTTAAATTTTTATTTGTGTATAGGCAGAAATTATTTTTTTTTATATCTTTTAAATATATATATATATATGTGTATTAGTATTGATCAAAGGTTAGAATTTTGTGAGGGTGCAAACTTCATATTTATTTTTATATGTTTTCTATTTAAAAAGATAAATAAATAACTTATTATTTATATTTATATTTGAGATAAAATAGTAAACAAAATTTTCAAATTCAAATATTCAGCTCCACTTAGGTTCCAAAATAAGATAGTATTTTTAATATTTTCTAATAATTAGTAAGACGACTTTGATAAATATAAATTAGAACAAAAATTAAAAGATAATAATGATGTTACTATGTAATATCAAGTTTGTTAAGTTACACAACTCATCATTCTTATTATAATAGTTCACGAGAAATAAATAAAATATCAAGATATTCATTTGGCTATAGAATTATATAAATATTTAATTAAAAATATTGATTAATGAATTTGGATAGAGAAACTGAAATATATATATATATATATATGTCTTTAAAGAAAATAACATGTTTTATATAAGTATAAATAATATAAATAAAATTGTTAGGTAGGGATATTTTTCAGAAGATATTTAATAAAATTTTATATACTTTTAGATTTAGCTAAAAAATAAAAAAGAAAAGAAAAAGAGTTACATTTTTTCTTGAAATAAAATTGAGAGAATTATTATTTGTTTGCTAAAATTTTATTTTTAAAAAATAAAAATAAAAAGGCCTAGCTTTAATTAAAATGAGAAACTCCAATTCAAGCCCTTTGTTCATTATTTGGAGGCCCATCTTCTTGTTCTCTTCGGAAAATCTATTACACTTGAAAACGGGCTTACGAGCCAGCTTCTCTTTTGAAGGGGGCGCACAACACCACAAGGTTTTGTCTTTGATTGAAAGCATCAAAGAATTTTTTTTAGTCCTCTTTTTTTTTTAAAAAAAAAAAATAAAAAAATTAAATTAAATTGTAATGAATTATGAATGGAGGGTATTTTTGTGTTTTTCCGGAGGTTACTTAACTGTCAACCTTGAACCAACTTCTGTAATACACTAACTCCGTGCATAAAATATGAGACAAATGAGATCAACAAATAATGTTCTGCTCCTTGTAACTGAGCAAAGCTATGTCTGAGACAGTTAATAAAGGCGAGAAGAGGCCCAAAGTGGAGTTTGAATCAAGTAATTTGGAGAAAGTAGGAGTAGAAGATGACAAGAACGGATCGACCCCAGAAGGAATGCCTCTTAGATTCTTTGAACTCTTTATTTTGCAAGATCTTAACGTCGACCTAATCGATCATGGCCGTCTCATTTGCTCTATCAAAGTCCCTCCTCGCTTACTGGTAAACTCAGAAACTCGCCCTCTGATTTTACAACTACCCAATTCTTCTTTTTTATTTATTTATTTATTTTGGATAATTAACTATCATAGCAGCAATTGTATATCATTTAGTCGCTGACAAATGTTTGTAAAAGGTTGTAGAAATGGGAAGTTTTAGTAAGATTCAGCTAAATAGTACTAACCCATTTGTCTTCGAGTGGCGTTCATAACAAAGTATCATAATTATGAGTAATCACTTATCTTCTATTTGATTAATCTTGAATCATTGAAACCCGACGAAAATAAAGAGAGAGAAAGAGGGAAAAATAATACCATTTTTAATTCTGAATGGTGAGAAATATAATGTCTAAGCTAAACAATGCCTTAATCTTTAACCTTTAGGTCTTTCCAATTCTGATGTTACTTTTGGCCTATGTTAAAATTAAAATTATTTGATGGTTTGTTATTAAGAACGCTAGTAATTTCTTGCATGGTGGAGCAATTGCAACGCTGGTGGACATCGTAGGATCTGCCGCAGTATTCACCGTTGGAGTATTCGTGAAAAGAGTTTCAGTCGAGATTAATGTTTCCTACTTTGGTGTTGCCTCTGCTGGTGTACGTTTTTCTTCTGCTTCGTGTTATGTTAAACTTTTGTTATTAATTTTTTTTTTTTCCTTAAATCCAGATTTAAATTATAATTGAATAGTTTGAGTTAAAAATTGTAGAATGCCCCATTCAGGGCAGATAGGAAAATCACTTAAAACTTATGTTTCATTCTTTAATCCATTTCAATATTGCTCACAGCTTTTGGATCCTGGATTTCATTATTTTTTGTTTTGGACCCTATGTTCTTACCTAGCCTAGACTTGACTGTTTTGACATTTTCTTGAAAATCTTCTGTTTCTATTGCCCTGAAAAGTAAAGATTTGACTTGGGATGGGTTTTTAAAAGTGTTCATGTTTATAGGTGCTTCAGATAAGCTATAAACCAATCACTTTTACACAAAGTGTCTCTACTATGTGTGATGAAGATGGCCTCCAAAAAACTTGTAAAGCTAATGTGGCCTGCAATGATGGGTTCTATGCATGATCCAATTCTTAGCACAGTCTCAGTTGGGTAATGGCATCCCTCTTTGGCATTCTTTGATTTTAATATCCATATGATAAGAGTGGCCCTTGAATTGAAGTAACTTGAAATTTAAGTTTCTGGGAATGTTTGTTTAGATTTTGGTGTTTGGCGTCAATAACAGATTTCCAGTTGTCATGCCAGTCTGTTTCCTGTGCTTTAGTTTGGAATGCTTTTGTATAGCTACTAGGAAACCTATTTCTTGTTCACTCTCATTCAGAAAGTTATTTTTTTCATAATTTATAATGATCAGGAGTTTCAAAGACAACTGAAAAGATTGTTTAATGAAAATTTTCTATAGCCAAACTAAATATTGTAGGAGTCTGTTAATTTTTTCAGAGGACTGACTCTCGGAAGACACTTGTTTCTTTCTTCACACATTTTGTATCCCATGTCTAAAAAGTGTCCCCACAATTTTCCTGTGAAACATCAATTCCTTGAGGGTTAGGGGTTCAGTTTTTTCTTCAGGTTTGTGTTTGGTATCTGTTTTTAGCATTCTAATTGTCCTTCTATACTTGTATTTGTTGAGTCTTCAGTTCTCATTATTGGCAAAATTTTACAGGACAATGTTCTTCATTGATGTTTAACAGTTTCTAACATGCTTCTAGAGCCAATTACATAAGTCCATTTCATCCTCAGTTTACCGAAAATTCTGTGTTTGTTGCCTCCAGTAATATCATGTAAAAAACTTACTTTCTGAGAGTCCATGAAGATGCTCAGGCAGTTGCCTGCTCTGCTATTTGAGATATTGAGATGTCAGCTTGAAGGCTACAATTATGTTCTTCTGTATAGGTTCCTTGTTGCAAGGCTGGTTTTAGGCTTTTTAGCAAAAGAAAGAGCACTTTTGCTAGTACTCATCTGGTCATCCTTAGTGTTTGGAGCAACATTGCAGCTTGTTAAAGTATACTTTCAAATCATTTAGGTATGGACCCCTAGATAAGCAAATATATTGGTGACAAAGAAGGCAGCAAGAAGGTGATAACAAACACAGGAATAAATCCTACTTTGGTGGAATGGAAATCAAGCATTACCTTTATTGTAGTTATCTAGCTAGGTTAAGCAACTTGGGGTGCATTAAAATGTGAGAATTCTTTGAGAGAGATTCTGGTATCACTTACAACTTGAATTTGTGGCTTTTATGGTTTGCAAGTAATGAGACTTCGATCATGCGACCCAGAGGATTATTTTTCTTAGATTTACTGCTTTAGATTCATGGTCTGCCTTTGGGCTTCATGCTTTCTTTGTACTCTTTCCTGTGCTTTATTGTTATAAAATATTATGGACTTCCAATTTTAGTTTTCTGTGTTTATGCATTTGCGTGCAATAAAATTTGTGGAGCACAAGACAAGTGGTATGCAGATGGGGCATTAACCATTTGTGGTGCCTCTCTGTATGTGCTGAATGGTTGTTTATTGGATTTAGATTAATTCAGACACATGTTGTTGGTTTTGAATTAACACAGGAGGAGATTGAGATTGAGGCCAAGGTTTTAGGCTTTGGGAAGGCTGTTGCTGTTTCCAGTGTTGAATTCAGGAAGAAAATTACTGGGGAAGTTATAGCTCAGGGTCGCCACACCATGTTCCTCAGTCTCCCTAGTAAACTCTGAATATACATGTGTGTCTATATGTATATATAAAAAAAATTTGGAATTGTCTTATGTAAAGCAACAAAAGTTTAGTTCCTTCAGAAACTTCATCACCAACATCATAGTATTGCTATCGCAACATTGATATATAATATGACAAGTTAGGTAGCCAATTGGAAAATGAATAACCTCATTCAATCTTATAATTTTTAGAGCATTTTGTTAAAACTAGAACATACAAATAACTAAATGATTGACTTAATTTTTTTTAAAAAAAATTCATTTCTCTTCCATATTGTCTTATAACTATTATTTGTCATTTTTATTTATTTTAAAATAATCCCTTAAAGTATACAAACTCGTTCATAAAAGACCATACGATAGTGTTTTATTGATTCTAAATGTCATATGTTTTTTAAAATATAAAAAAATTATATAAAATATGTGACAATAATTTAATACTACCATTTCAATTAGACAATAATATAAAACTCTCACTTTATATATACAAAATTTGTGTTATATATTGCATCCCTTTGTGTTTAGGTGTGGGCATATCCAAAATTAACCAATTCAAACAGTTGCTTTGCGAATTCACTGGATAATTTTTATTTAAAAAATAAATATAAAAAAAATTAAAATTTTACATTTAATAATTTTAAATATCATCGTGCAAAAATTTAAAATTTTAGATGAATTTTTTAATTAAATTATTTTTTAGTCTAATAATAAATATAATTTATTATAAGCTTTACAATTAAATTTATTTTTTAGGTTTAAAGTAAATATAATTTGATAAAATAATTGAATTTTAAAATTACAATAATATTTTGAGTTTAAACCTAAATTGCTAATTATCGATTTAGATGGATTTAATTCGAATTTTATTATCGAATTAATTCATATTGTTTCAAATTGAAGATGATAGTTTTCCATAAGTTTGAATTTTAAATTCAAACCAAGCCAAATCAAATTTGTCTACCTTTACTTTGCATTATTGAATCACTTGTTACCAACAAAAGAAGATTTATTTGACCTACACCATTTGAAGAGGGTTATCCCTTGATTGTTTATACCATGAAGTAGTGTTATCAACTCAACAAAATTGTGTTATATATATGACATTGTATTTTTTAAATAATAATTTAATTTTAAAAGCACAATTAAAGTAATTCTACTTTTGTTTGTTAGTTAAGATTTACTAACCAAACATCTACTTAACAACAAGTGATTCATTTGAGCTATGTATTAAAAGTTAAAACAACTAAATATTAAATATTTTTATTTGTTTTAGTCTAAAGGTTGGCATTTTTTGGTTTTGTTCAATTTTAGGTTAAATAGAAAATGAGCTGAGTGATTTAGTTATTTTAAAAGCCAACCAAATTGAACCAATAAAAAATATTAAGCTAAATTAAATTGAATGGAACTGATGGATTGGATTCAACTCCATATTTACTTTTATATGTGGTTATTAAATGATAAGTGTGGTATTGTACTAATGTGCAATCCTTTATAAAATATTTTTAAGTCTACATTTTAAATAATTTTTTAACTTTGATCGATTAGTGATTCGGTACTTAATATAATAATCTAAACTAAAAATAAGATTAAAATTTTAATTTTTTAACTAATGAATTAAGAACAAATCGGAAAAAAAAATGAAATTTAAATAATTTTTATTCTTTTATTTTAAGTTAATTTTAACTTATAATATTAATGTGATTATTTTTATTCATTATTCTTGTTGATCAATTATATTATCATAGGTGATAATTTTGGAGTAACCTAAAAGATAAAAGAGAATATTCATACTTATACTCGTCCTCTCATTCACATATTTATGCTTGGCTTTTGAGGCTACATGTGAAAGTCCAATATTATCCGACTAAGTATTTGAAATATCTAAAAATATCTATGGATGTACAATTTTTTATTCTTGAGCACATTACCAAAAGTTTAACACGAAGTAAAGTTTATTAATTAAACGAAGCTCTAGAATAAAAGATAGAACACAATTGATGTAGTGAAAGAAAGAAAAAAAAACTTATAAAACTATTTATTTTATTATTGAATTCATTAGCAGGTTAGGTTGTTATGCAATACAACTTATAAATTAATTCATTAGTCTATTTATGATTTTTATTAATCATTGTAATATTGATGTTATTTTAATAAATAGGTAATTTTATCCCATATATTTGTAAATTTTATTGTTATTTAAATTTTATCAACATTAAAATTCTCTGTATTAATAATATTTCTACTAATACTAGATTTAAGTACATCTAGTTTGGTATTTCATTCATATATAAAATACTTAATTATTAAATTTTTCTAAAACAAGAAAAAATTATAATATCTTTCAAAATATTTTTATTGTTTTATTACTCATTTTTTCACTTAAAAAATTCAATAATAAGATATTATCATATATTTTTTAAAAATTTATAATTATTTTATTTTACAGATTATTTAGTGAAAAAGTATACTTATTTGCCTTTTACTATAAATTAAATAACTAAAAGATAAATATGCCATTTATTTGTTTATTCTTCATAATTAAAATCTTAATTTTATCATTTTTATTTAATTTTTTTATTTTTTAATTTATTTATAACAGGTACTAATTTGTATTATTATTTTTAATAATATAAAATTTTAACTAATTTAAAATAAATATTATTGATAAATTATCATATCTTTTAAAAATAATTTATATATATTTTTAAATTTGATAGTGTAATTATTGTGGTATAAAAATATTCTAAATAATAAAAGTTAGAATATTTTAATGTAGTTATTGTTATTATTATTAATGAACACCATTTAAAAATTTATATATTATTTTTATCTTAATTATAAAATTATTAGTAATTCTAAATTAATTTATTAGAGAAATTAATATGTATATATGTGTGTGTGTGTATTATTAAGATATTTTAACAAAATATAATTTTGTTTGTTTTAAAAAGTAAAATTAACAAGTTATAAGAATAAACAAATTAAAGTATATTTATTTTTCCGTTAGTCAATTTATGATTAGAGAGGAGATATGTTTATTTTTTTATGAAACTTGCTACAAAATGAAATTATCAAATTTTAAAAAAGATTTTTGATAAAACCCCTTACAATTATTATAGACCTTTAAAATAATATAATAACAAAATTTATCTGACTCATACATTCTTCTTTTAAAATTAACAATAACTTAAAAATATAATTTACTAAAATACTTAATTATATATATATATATATAGAGAGAGAGAGAGAGAGAGAGAGAGAGAGAGTAACTCTTTAATATTAGTTTATGCTTCATATTGTAATGTAAGCTTCTTTTTTATTTATTTATTCATAGCAAATTTAATTGTTCTAAATTTTGATACCACTCACGTCCCTCAACTTAATGGTCGTAATTACACGAATTGAAATGAGAAAATTCTTCTTACTTTAGGGTGCATTGGACCTTGACTTGGTATTACAGGTAGATGAGCCTTTTTAATGTTATGAAATCGAGTACTTCTACTAAGAAAGAATCATTTGAATAGTAGGAGCAATCAAACTATTTAGCATGATCATTATAAAGTCTCATATTGATAAGCTAGTACGTGGGTTGATTCTTAATTGTGAAAAAGTCAAGGATAAACTGAAGGTCGTGGAGACACAATTTGAATCTTCATAGAAGGCTTTGGCTAACACTTTTACGAAGGATTTGTCATCCAAGAAGCACATTTGCACTAAAGGTGTGTTTGAGCACATCACGAATATGGGAGATATAGTGGCCAATTCAAAATTCTGAAGGTTGAGATCTGTAATTCTTTTTTGGTACATTTGATATTTAGCTCACTCCCACTTGAATATGAAACTTTCTATGTATTGTATATTACACACATAAGGAAGAGTAATTAGTTATTGATCTTCTGATCATGTGTGTACAAGAAGAGGAAGACTGAATGCATAATAGAACTAAATTTTAACATAGTGAAACTGACCAATAAAATAAGACAACTTAATTAAGTTAAAATGAGTGTTATAAAATATTTATTCTCCAAGAAGATGATTCGACATATGAAGATTGATTGTCCTAAGTACAAGAAGTGGTTTTAAATAAAATGACAATATGAATGCGTATATGTGTTTTTAATCTAATTTGTGTCATCTTTCTCATGATGTTTGGTGAATTGGCTCTGATACTGAATGTTAGTTCACATTTAATATACTTATGTCAAAAACTCAGGCAAAAAAGGAATGGATTGCTTATCTCTTACCATTGCAACGGTTTAGGATCTTGTTTGGTAATTTTTCGAACTCTTAAAACCCAAATGCATTACTTGATGATAACACAACCTTTTATGATTTTGGGACTAGAGAATTATTTCATAAAACTAAAGTTATATATTCTGCCATCAAGAAGAATGTTTACACAGAGAAGTATATGAGATCTCCATAAAAAATATCTCTAGTAATCACCCTTAAAAATAGAAGAGTAAGGGAAATAATTAACAATTATATACAATACATAGCCAGAATGATTTCGATTGTTTATGTGATTGAGACTCAAAGAAACTGGCAAACTAACGATTGAGGTGATGAGAGTGATAGTATGAGAACATTAAATTTTAGGGTTTCATAAAAAATAAAAGGAGTTATTTTGATATGTGTTATATACAAAATTGTATCATTTTTATTTTATATTTAAAAATTTTTGCGGGTATCCGTAGATAATAAATGAGATCTACATCCATGTCATAACCATAGTGGATTTTATTATTTTATACCTAATTTGTTTTGATTCATACGAAACGCATGCCATGAAGGTCGGACGTATGTACGTATGTATCTTCATTCGTGAATGAAATTGGCATCACTAACACAATTACAAATGTCTATATTCAACAACCACCATTCACTCATGCCTATAAACAACATATCAGTCAACAAATATAAATATATATATATATATGTATGTATATATTTCGTAAGGCAACTTGCAATCAAACGTCACTAGTATGTATTGCTCACGCTTAGCTCTTTTACATTTCACTTACACTTTATTGGCCTACTCTGATTGATTGGAACATTCCAATAAGGTTAATCATTGCTTCAATTTTAACCTGGCTTAAAGTGCTTAAGTTATCCCAGTGAAAATGTCATGGGGTTATTATGTCTGACTTCTAAGCATATCAAAATAAATATACGTATATGTATTGTCATTTCTAGGTTTGTTATACGTAATCAATTGTTAAATTTTTGTACACAATGGGAGAGACATTTGAATACTCTTTAAGGTATAATATATTTTCATATTTATGTGATAAAGTATTTGTATACGCAAAAGAGTGACTCTTACTTATGAATATAAGGATTAATCATTTATAAGTAACACATGTAGTAATCTTATATCCCAAACGTTACCCACAGATGATTGAATGGATTTAATAATTGATAAGCGACAGGTGAAGAACACTGTGGCACTAGACTTGCTTAGTCGCTGAATATGAGGTTAGGATTTAGGCCATGACCCTCAATCCCTTAATCCCCTTCTTCATACATAGTAAAAAAGTTTAATATTAAAATTTTTAATCGCTTTTAACAAAGAATTCATGGACAAGTCAGCAAACTTAATTAATTATGAGAAAAATGTTAAGAGTAATCAAATTTTTAATTGATTTTAATATAATTTATTTTACTAATTATATTCTAACATTGGATGTTATAAATTTGTTAAAATTTTGGTGAAATGCTACAATTTTCAGTATATAATTATTATTAATCTAAAATATTTATAAAGTTAAAAATTCATTTTTTTTAAAAAAAATTGTTTAAACATTTAAATATTGATAAGCCACTACACCTATATATGGTTGGATCCAAAAGTTTGTGGGGTTTTTTTTTTTTAATTAAATTATTTATAAGTGGATAAAAAAAAAAAAAAAGTAGTCTAATTTGAATTCAGAAACATACAAGTAAGAAAACAAAATTGAGATTGAATAATTTTATATCATATTCATTGCACGATGAAGTGAGAGTAGAAGTTATAAATTTAAACTCTCCATAAAATGACAAAAATACCCTTCTTCCGTAAGATAGTGCACATAAAATTTATTGAATGTGTCATTTAATTGTCAACAGCCTCCTACATTTAATTAACTTTTCTTTTATTTTATTTTTTTAATTCAGTGATAATTATGCATTTATAAATGAATTTAATGGCCAACTACCTCACATACATGTAGCGGATATCGTGGTTTGTTGGGATTTAATTCGCCCCTAATTTCCCAATAATTGAGAGTAATAGTGCCTTTACATACATTTCTTCTTCTTTTTTTTTCTCTAATTCTTAGCTTTCCATTATATTATTTTATCAATTAAAAATTATAGCCATGTACACAATAGAAAACATATGTACACAATAGGAAACATATGTAATAGATAACAAAGGCTATTAGTACATGGTAATAATTTAGATTATCATGTTATATTTTGATCGGTTATATATGTGTTATGTTAAATAAAAATTAATTTAAATTTAATTTATTTATTAATAGTATTAAAAAAAATCAAATACGAATATAATTTATTTATTAAATGAATTACTTAAATATAATTCTTTTTGATGCAATTTGTTTACATATTATTAAATACAATTCATTTAAACATGATTAAACACTAGTAGACATAATTTGTTTAATTTCAAAAATTTTAATTTTTAAAAAATAATTAAAATTTATTTTTAAAACAAAAATATCATTTTTCAATGTTTATAACAAATTTGAGGTATCATTATTTAATATTTATAAAAAATTATATAAAATAAATAAAAGAAAATAAATTCAAAATTGTAATCTCATTAACCATACAATCAAATCTATGTCTGATTAAATTTATCCCATGTGGAGAAATTTCAAATCTCACTTCTCCCATAGAATAATATAAATCACATTATCATTAATAAACTCAAAGCTCATTCTCTCCCAAGATAACAGTGCTAACAACATAAATAAATTAAGTACTTAAGTCATAATCGCTAACAACAAACAAAATAAACAAATCAAGTACTATAAAAATATTATCATTCATAAATTCAAATCTCAATTCTCTTAAAGTAACAATAATATAAACATCGTCATCATGTGTAAACTTAAATTTAGATTAAAAATATTTATAAAATAATTTTAAAATAAAAGTACAAATATATAATAATTTTAAATAAATTGTAAACGAACTCGTGTTATAAACAAATTAAAATTATCTTTTTATTTGTTTATAATACAAATTTATTTATGATTTATTTATAAAATAAATTTGTTTAATATTCGTTGTTTATTATTTATATCTTAAATGAATGAATAAATAAATTGAGTAATTTAAATATGAATATAATATAATTATTAAACGAATAATACAAATGCTACATGTTTATTATTTTCATCAAAATTTTTAAATTTAAATATGTTTATTTAGTTCGAATTTGTTGAATACATTTGCCACTCTTGTACGGGTATTGTCGATAATCTAATTAACTTTATAAAATGAGGTCTTAGTGCCAACAAAGCCAAATAACGGGGTCTGGATGTAATATGCTCCTCGAGAAAAATGAATAATAAATAGCTGCTGCATCTTCGTTGTTCCAATTGTTGTTCCCGTTCTATTTATCTACCTGAGACAGAAAGAGGAGAAGAGAAACAAATGGAGTTGGAATCGGTGAAGAGATATTTGGAAAAAGAAGGCAGGGGAGAAGATGACAAGAACGGATTGACTATTGAAGGATTGCCGTTGAGATTCTTTGAACGCTTTATCATGCAAGGCCTTCGCGTTGATCTCATCGAACCTGGCCGTCTCATTTGCTCCATGAATGTCCCTCCTCGTTTATTGGTAAACACTGAACTCTCACTCACTATGATTTTACTCTCACCGAATTGCTTTTTTGTATAACAAAGTGAAAGCGAGAATCAGAGTGAATAAAAAATTTGATGGTAACTCAATTCTTTATTTGGGATATATGACAGTCATAGCAAACAAAAATTGGGCACTGTTTAGTTTCAGTGAACTGAAAGTTTTAGCTAGAATCATCAAACTAATACTAACCCCGTTTGTTTTTGGAGCAGCAGTCATAACAAAGTATTATGATCTGACATCATTACATAGTTGTTTGTTTGATTAATCTGATATCTTTGAACCACAAAAAGGAGAAAAATGAATTTTCTGTGGGTTTAATTACGGAAAGTGAGAAATATGCTTTCAAAATTTAGACCATAGTATGTCTTAATTTTTAGGTCTTTCTCGAGAGTAGTTGACTCTGATAATATTTTTGGCCTCTATTGTTTGATGGTTTATTGTTAAGAACGCTGGTAATTTCTTGCATGGGGGAGCCACTGCCACGCTGGTGGACTTGGTGGGGTCAGCCGCAATATACACTACTGGAGCTTCAGTAACTGGAGTTTCAGTGGAGATTAATGTTTCATACTTGGACGCTGCCTATGCTGGTGTAAGTTTTTCTTCTGCTTCTTATCTTGTCAAATTTTTAAAATTAAATTTTATTTCTAAGATCCCGTTATCTATTATAAATTGTTAACTTGTATTTCATAGATTTTATTGGATTTGTTTTGGTTTGGTTTATTTTTATACTATTTAACAAAAATTAAAAATATGGTGTTGGGTTTGTTAAGAAACTAATTTGGTCAAGACAGACAAAGCTCCTACATGCTTTTTGTTTAACTGACCTACCATGTGTTCTCATTTTTTTCTCACATACGTATCCATATATTGCTTGGACATTTTGGATCCATAATTCCTGATTTCTTCTTTTGGAATCCTCTTACTTTCTCACTTAGTATAGACCAGACTATGTTGATCTATTACTCTTAAAAGTAAAAGTTCCCTTCTGGTTTGTGCCTTGGAAAAATCAGTAAATCCTTAGCTGTAGCACCAGGGGTCGCTAACATTTGTTATGAAGATGGCCCTATAAGATGTATATGAATATATTGCAGGCTCTAGGTCCATTTAGGATCCAATTATTAGAGCACTCTTGGTTGGGTGAATGTTTACATCCTGCTTTAGTTTTTATTATATAGGTATTTGAAAAAGTGTCCTTGGGTTTAATTGAAGGATATCCCCATAAACTCTTAAAAAAAATAAAAAAAACTCCCTCAAGAGTAACATACATCTATCTTCAAATTCTGGTTTGGGGCCACACACATCTGTGCTTGGCTTCTACTGTGGCCTCAATTTTCTGGCAAAATATGATTTCTAGCATCTTTTCTCAGCAAAGCTATCAATTGTTCAAGTTCTCCAACAATTTTGTTTTCTGTCATTTACTTATTTTGTTTATTTTACTTTTAGATTTATTGATGTTGGATTTTGGAGAATGATTTGTATTTGTTGGATTGTTGATGGTGGTTGTTCTGTTCATGGCTTCTCAAGCTTGGAGATCATTGTGATCTCTTCTATGTAAATATTGTTGAATATCTTGTGTGATATGAATGAATTAAACTATAATGGCTTGAGTTTGTACTTTCTCCATGGGATGTTGTAAAATTTACAGAATGCAATTCTTTATATTTTAAGTTTTATGGATTTGGAAAAAAAAAAAAAAGATAAGAAAAAGATAAGAAAACACCAAATCTATATTTCTATAGAAGAGTTTATACTTTCTCCATGGTGTTGGTTTATTTTCTTGTAATATGTAAGAAAGGAAAAAAATTATTTAGGAAAGAAAAAGGAAAACAAAAAATAAAAGACATAACCAAAGGAAAAAAAGAATTTTTAGTCTAGAGGGTAATTTTTGCTAACTTGTAAATTAGTTAAGGACAGTCTTGTCATAAAACTATAATTAAGAATATGCCAAGGTAATCTTGTCCTTTTGTTTAAATAACAATTATATCGGTAAAAAAATATCATTTAAGTGTTAATTAATCTACTGTTACTATTAAAAATATATACCATTACACCATTGTCTACAAAAGAATTTTACGGGTCAAAAAGTAATTGTGCCGTCATCAGGGTTAAGTAGGTAATTTCACATCCTGATTCTAAGATTTTTTAACAGGTCTAAGTGACGGTGGGATTTGGCATTTACAATGTTCAGGGATTATTTGTCATGTTCTGAAAGTGTTTAAACTAATGTGAAACTATGCCGAACTTCTGAGAGTATTTGGAATTGTCCCTTGATTTTATGGTTGTTGGTTTATATTGTGCCTGCAAACAGTCAGAAGCGATGGGTGGATGCTGATAGAAATATACAATTAGGGCAGATAGTCATGACAGTGTTAGTGCTAATACTTGTTAGAGTATATGAAGACCTTAACCAAGTAACACTTAAATGTTGTGTTGGGTAGTTCCTAGACATGCACTAGAAACCACTGGTTAAATTTAGTAAATATGTGCCATCCCTTAGATATGGTAGAATGGCAAACAATGATTAGAGTAACCTACTGAATCGGAGGATTACAGCTTGTTAATCTTTTGAGCATTTGTGAAGATGCATACCACGTAACTAAGGGACTTTACCAATAAAGAAATGAAATGAGCATTTATAAAGCTATGGATCTAACATGAAGATTGAGGGACAAACCCAGTGATGAATAACAATTGTATTTTGTAGGTTTAGTTGCCTCTGCTTATCAATTTTATCTTTCAGGAATTGCCAGATTTAACTTTAGTTATTTACGTATTTGTGTGCAATTAATTTCATAAACTACCATTTGCGATGCCTCTTTTTCTTTGTTGAATGAGTAGACTATGTTAGTGTTTTCTGGTGAGAGACGTGACTATGTATTTCCCAGACGATTCTGCTTTGCTAAATAATCATAATCAATGTGATTTCTTTGCTTACGCGTGCGTGCGCACACACACATAAATATGTACAAGCTTATGTTTTAAGTCTGTTTCTTTTGACTCAGCAGGAGATTGAGATTAAGGCCAAAGTTTTGCATGCACACACACACACACACAGAGCTTTGGAGTAATTCTTGCGTGAATATGTGCAAGCTTATGTTTTAAGTCCTTGTTTCTTTTGACTCAGGAGGAGATTGAGATTGAGGCCAAGGTTTTACGCGTTGGGAAGGCTGTCGGAGTTGTCAGTGTTGAGTTGAGAAAGAAAAATACTGGGAAAATTATAGCTCAGGGGCGTCATACTAAGTACCTTGCCATGTCTAGTAAAATGTAAATGCTATATGTATAAATTTTCTGCTTATCTGAATATTTGGAATTGCATTGCAATCCATTGTTAAAATAACTAATGTAATTTTCATCATTATATGGAACATGAGACATGCTTTTATAAGTGAATAAGATTAAACTGAATTTACTGCTAGTTGAGATTAATGATATGAAAGCTTATTTATGGGACTTGTAACCGCGCATGCTCATGGCTGAATATCAGTTGTTGGTAAAAATGTAGGTGCGTGGGGGTATCCATCTTCTACTAAGAAAAAGTTTACGTATTCCTACCCTACCAATGAAAGAGAAAATTCTAAATAAATGTTCCTTTTAGCTGGTTGCATGGAGATGCACCAATATCTATACATGAATCATGCTAGGAATAAAATTATTTATATAAATTATTGCAAATAAATAGACATGACATGATTGTATTAGTCCAATGGTAATATTAGTTAAATGGAAATACCAAATTAATATAATTAATATTAACAAGTAATGTGTATCATGTTACAAACAATATAAATAAATCGCATCAATTTGCTTCTCAAAACTAATATAAATTATTTTTATCCCTAGCCCTATTGATCTAGATGTGCTCCTTGACGATGGTTTCTTTCATTCAAAAGAGTATACAATGGCTCACAAATTGGTGCAGTATACAGGACTACAAAGACCTGAGTTTGTTTGCGAATGTTTTTGTTGCCATCTGAAGTGCTTATAAATGCTAAGTGCTCCTTCAAATTCCCTGTCAAAACCAGCAAGATGCTTCTACACAAAGCACCATCGCTCAAAAGCTCTTTCTGTGAATGCACACACACACAAACAATATGTGATTGTGCTTGAAGAATTGGAAGTCTTGACATGATGACTTGACCAATGGAAAAAATGACAAAGCACGATCGTTGACTCAAAAGGGTTATAGAAATTGACCAGACTGTTGTAATGCCATTAAATTTGCTTTTCTACGCAGAGAAAATTGCAAACAAAACATCAAGCGATTCAAAATTCAGTCAAGGCCACTAATCTAGTAAAGACAGGATGGATGATTGATTAGCATGTTGTTTCCCACTAATGTGTGTATGCCCCCATGGTTACGTTACATGAAAGTCAATCATGTCATAACTACTACTACTACTGCTACTACTACTACATAGATTCATTTTTTGCAACTCCAAAAGCATCTCCCAAATTAATTGTGTTTCTCATGGTTCTCCTACCAATTCCACCGTTGCCCTTCCTCATCATAGCCGCAAATTCCCCATAATCTATTTGTCCATCCTGGAATACATAATAGTTTTCGTTAGTATCAAGTAATAATAAATTAAGAAAAATAGATCAAACAACTTGGAACTTTTTCAATTTCATCATCCCAGATCTCAGTTTTTCCAAAGCCCTTGTGACCGTAGTGTCACCATGGCACTTAAAACCATGGTTTCAATTCTTACCTCAACAGTCATTTTCAATGAGGTCAGCTGATTTAGAATCACTTGTCAACATAAAGATTTAAAAGAAAAAAATTGGAATATATACACAGGTACTGGTGGTCTTGCAAATGTGAGGCAAAGAAGTATAAGCTTACATTATCTTGATCAATTTCTTTGATTATTTCCTCAAGGTGCAACTCGCTTAAACCAAACTCTTTACAGGCTTGTTGAACCTCGTCAATGGTTATGAAACCACTACCATCCTTGTCAAAGAATGAGAAGGCAGATAGTAAATTTTCCTCTCTCTCCAACTTATTTAGGTGCAAAGTAGCAGCAAGGAATTCACCATAGTCAATTGTTCCGCTGTTGTCGATATCTGCCTGCCCAACACCCACAAAAACATATTTTTCACACTGCCAAGCTCAAATAACCAGATATTTTATTAGATAGAGGACTGAAAATTTTTCTTACTGCATCCATGAGATCCTTAATCTCTGATTCCATAAGTTGAGATCCCACTCGTTTCAGTCCATCTTTTAATTCATCAAATGTTATTGTTCCACTGTTGTCAGTGTCTATCATTTTGAACAGCTCTTTCAGACCACCAATTTCTTCTTCATTAAGCCTCTCAGCTATGACCTACAATTCAGTTAGTGTATTAGTACCGGGTTATCATCATATATAGGGTGCCATCATATGTGTGATTTTAGGAGACTACAAGATTAAACAAACATAAGGGACACTTGACACTAGAAACATTTGTGTTCATCCATGTCCGATACTCTCCCATCTATAGAAATAAATGAATTCATTTCTATTTACCCCAAAAAATATGTTGTATTAAAAGGAGATTATTCAGGACTAAGAAGAAACTAGCACATACTACTATTTTCATTATTGTTCATAATTTGTGGCCTTCTACAAGGAAACAAACAGTAAATCATAGCTAATGATATGTGTAAAATTTTAACAAGTAAACAACATATAACCATGTCCCATGATCTAAATACAGGGAGTTGCTCCGTAAAACATCTCAGGTCTGCGTCAAAACAAAGAAACTTGTTTCAGTGTCCACAAAGTATAACAAAAAATTTTATGATTTGCTGTCTTATTTCTGTCAATATGGCAGAAGCTTCATGTCACCAACCATGTGATACTGGAAGTGTTAAATTCAGTGAAACATAATCTATCCATGCAATATTCAGGCCGAGATACATAATTCCAAGTCTTTAGATTTATTAAGCTGGCCTTGACAGAGTATATAATACAAGCTAGTTTGGATATCCAGTCTTCATTGACATATTTTGAAACATATAATTTTTCACCCAAGAACCCAAATTAATGGAAGTGATTAGCTCAATAACCAGAATTTAACAGGATGGTATCAAACTATAAAACGTCACAACAATAAGCACCTCTAGTATTAGGGCAAACATGGAGTCATATAACTCATTACGAGTGGGTTGGACAAGTTGATCCTTAGAAATAATATTTTAGATTGTAACATATAGGTCAAAGTTCATACCGTTGCTTCACCAAGATAGTAAACACAACTGAATAAAGCCTTTCAGTCCACAAAATAGAAACGATTGTGCAATCTACAATGTCAACTTACCAAAATTCTACTTAATGCAGCCTTCATACTGCTTTTGCAAATGATTTCATCTGTACTGTAAACTATATCATTAAAGTGTACAGCATGAAGAATTTTCATTCTAGCTTTAGACATTAAGAAAGAAATTAATGACTGGGAAACGAGTCATCAATTCACGTCTAAGCATTACTTTGTCACAACATCACATATTAGAAATGCAATTGTAAAGATATGTTTCAGCCAACAGGAACCAAGACTCGAGCATTACCAGACCTAAATTTGTATGTTTTAATGTTTTAAATGAAAAGAAAGCTATTCACTTGATACTCAAACTGATTAATATAAAACCTACAAACTTCAAACCTAGCTTATGATAGGAAGAAGTAAATCATGTGCATGTGTTTGCACTTAAGGCCTATGTTATCAATAAAGTGGGAGCAATCAGACACTGGACAAAATAAATAACTATACAGTTAGTAAAACCTTACACGCAAAGCCATCTTCTTAAGCTTGTTCATTGCTGAGAAATGCTTCAAACGTGATAAGACAGCAGAATCAAGAGGTTTGTCTGGAGCAACTTTGTCATCTACAATCCATGGATGGCCTGATGTAAAGCATAATAGCATTATCAGTGATTATAATGGTATAATTTGGTCAGCCAAATATTGAATATTCCCAGCAAGCTTTCTTGTTTTAAACAAGTAAAACAAACTTACAGAGTACATCATGTGCAGTTAGCCTTCTCTTTGGATTTTGATCGAGCATTTTTCTTATCAGATCCTTGGCACTTTCTGAAATGCCAGGCCATGGTTCAGACTCAAAATCTAATTTTCCTTCTAAAATCTGTCGAAAGATCCCCATTTCAGTTTCTGGGGATCACAAAAGTTACTTTAGTGATATGATGGGGAAATATGTAGAAATTCTTCAACAAATGTCATGTAACAGCCAACCATTCATCAATATATGAACTCAGAGATTGGTACCTGCCCAGAAAGGAGGCACCCCACTTAACAAGATGTACAAAATAACTCCAGCACTCCATACATCAGCTTCGGGTCCATAGTGCTTGCGTAAAACCTCTGGTGCCACATAGTAAGGACTTCCAACAACATCAGAAAAGTTCTCACCTACAATGAAATAAAAGGAAACCAGAAGCCCATGTGAAACAGAGTCAGAGATGGCAATCAAAATTATACAATTATAAAACATGAGAAGGTTCATCGCAGGTAAAGCAACAATCAACAATATGAAGAACCAAACCTACAAAGCTAAATTTAATGGTGTCCATGCATCTTGTCAACTACAGGATAATATGTTGAGAATCAAGGAGTTCACAATAAATAAACCTACAAATAAATAAACTTACACAATGAATATGTAATAAATGAGGTTGAACATATCCATAAAGTGTCAAAAACAAGAAAGAATTGTCAAGTAAAAATGTAATATTTAACAATAGAATGCATAAATAACCAAAGCCGTATCTACTCATTCAAATCACATTATTACTAATAGAACAAGTCAAAATCCACAATCACTGAACAAAAGCAAAAGTTCCAAGGAATCTAGTTTCGAGGACCTGAATTACAATCCATTTTGATTGCCATCCCACCAAATATATACACATTATGTTCAATGGATTACTAGAAAAAAGGTTGTACAAGAAAATAAAGGAACTTCAAAATTAGAATAAACAATTTTTGCAAATCTCCACAGAATTGTGACTTCTGCAATGACTTATTGCAGCTGAAATTTGTCTTTTGAAAACCAAACACAATCATCATCCCAGCTAACCATCAATCCAAGAACAAGTCTTTCTATCTTGCTTCGTTTCTATACCAAACCCATAATTTATAGTCGAACATCATTCACATAATCCCAAAAGAGTATCTATACCCAGAAAAACATAGTGATGAACAAAGATCTGAAAAAGCACTTATGCAAGTGCCTCGTATCCTTTAGCAAAAAGAGAATGCAGAAGTCATCAATTTCTACAATATGACGATCACGTTGTGATATAAAGCTAGTTCTCTAGTCATAGAGATTAATCCATAATAATTAGAAAAGAAAAAGAAAAACCGGAACCACCCACTACTAAAAATAATGTTACATCAGAAATAATAGAATACAAAAAATAAAAACCCAGCTTCCAAATCTCAAGATATTAAAGGAAAAAAATACAAGAATCAGAGGAAGCCAATAAATGGAGGTTAGGGCTAGGGTAGTGACCTGGCTTGTAGAAGACAGACAAGCCAAAATCAGTAGCCTTGAGAGCAGCATCTTCATCAACACTCTGAAACAAGAAGTTTTCAGGCTTAAGGTCCCTATGAATAACCCCAAGAGAATGACAACACTCAACAACACCAACAATGGTCTTAATCAACTTAGCAGCTTTTCTCTCACTGTAATGCCCTTTACTAACAATTCTATCAAACAACTCTCCACCCTCACAAAGCTCCATAACAATATGAACACAAGATTTATCCTCGTAAGTATCATGAATCCTAACAACATGTGGGTGTTCAGATAGATGGTGCATTATCTGGATTTCTCTCCAAACGTCATCGTAGTCTTCTTGACAGAGAAGCTTGCGTTTAGGGATGGTCTTGCAGGCATAGTTATGACCAGTGGACTTGTGGGTGCAGAGATATGTAGTTCCAAATTGACCTTGGCCGAGTTTCTTGCCCAAAGTGTAGTTGTCAGTGATGTTCTGAGTATCATAAGGAAGAACCCGAACCCTTGTGGGTTTTGTGATTGTGCTTGATGGGTTTGAAGATTTCTTCATTTCTGTTTGTTCTCCGGCTGAACAGAACAAGAAAGAAAGCAAGGAAAAAAGAAAGAGAGAAAAGAAGACCTTGACTATTGTTGACCGTGGCTGTTAATTGACCAATCAACCAAGAGAAAGAAGGAAGCAAGCAAGTTGTAGCTAGATGTCGGGTACCTGCTGCTTGCAACAATAGATTTGTAAGTCTGAGTCTGACCGTGACTCCATTCCCTTTTTGCTCAGTAATCACGTTCAGATGTCTCTCTCTCTTAACGCCATACCCTTTTGCTCAGTAATCACGTTCAGATCGCTCGATCTCTCTCTCTCAAATAATCCAACGCCCTTTTTCTAATTTCTATGGGCTGGTGGTTTTGTGTACGGTACTACTGTTCAGTTTGGAGTTTGTTTTGTTTATTGTTGAAAGAATTTTTCTGAATTAAATACACCATGGATTCCTTATATAATTTAAAAAAAAAAAAAAAATTTTGTCTGACTTTGTATTTTTTTTTTTTAAATTTGCGTGTCACTTACTTTTATTTCGTCTCGTCCTACAAACATATAAAAATTAAATTTAAATATAAATTAAAATTAGAATTTCTTTTATTTTTTAATTTTTAATTAATTTTTATTTATTAAAAAATTAAATTAAAAAAAATCAATCCTCACCTACAATAAAATTAAAGCCCTTTAAATATACAACCTACAATATTATTATTATTATTATTATTATTATGTAACATAATAATTTAAACAAGCAAACTTTACACATCAAATTTTACGTAGTTCTAGATTATGTAAAATTTATTTTCATAAATAAGTAGGGTTTAACCCCGTGTATAATTTTTCTACTCTTTTATTGTATTATAAATTATTAAAATTATTATATTAATTTTAATAAAAATTAAAAATAAAAATAACCAACAGGCAGAGCATAGAATGGATGCATCACCATGAATGCAACCAACAGGCATCGAAACATCTATAAATTAAATATAATATAATATAATTGAATTGTATGTATTGATAGCGGATTTTTAGGGAGGAGCACTGACGTACTTCATCTTACTCCCGTCTACATGAGTTCTCCCCTGCAAGGGTGTTTGCATATATATATATATATATAAAACAAAAATTTAAAACTTGATAATTAAAATTTTTTAAAAATACTTTCAGAAAATATTTTTAAATTTAATTATTTTACCACAATATTAATAGACAATATTTAATAATGTATTATTTATCTAATAATTTAAAATTATTTACATATTTTATCGTGTTTATACAAATATAAAATTTTACAAAATTTTTTTTGTTGAATAGTATATAATCATTTTTAATAATTTTTTTTTTTTTCCTTGAAAATTTAAAAAGTAAAAATAAATTAATATTTAATAAATATTTATATATAACAAAATTTTTAAAATTAAAAATAAATAATAAATAATTCTTTTTTTAAAATTTAAACAATATCACAATAAATAATAATTAAAAAATTTTAAATATACTTTTATATAGGACATTATAATATAAAAATAATTTTTAATATCAAAAAATAATTTTGTTTATTAATTTTATATATACTTTTGAAATATTATTCTCAATGATCGCCTCCTTTAATAACTAATGTACCTTATTAACATTAT
>CP135532.1:3719637-3756402 GCA_032402905.1 Khaya senegalensis | reverse complement strand
ATTATTGGTGGCGACTATTGAGATTTTTATCTCAATGATCGCCTCCTTTAATAACTAATGTACCTTATTAACATTATTTTTTAAAAAAATTATTTTGATAATTAGAATATGTTAAAAGTATTATTTTTAAGAATTATTGTCTTAATTTTTTATTTATAAATTTTTATTGTAGGACAAAAATTATATCTATATTAAACTATTTACTAACATATTTTATATTTTCATTTCGCATGGCTGAAAAAAAAATAAACACAATTACTTCCCACTTCTCACAATGTAATTCAAGTAAATAATTTAAGCTCGAATGCAATAATCACAAACTGCCGGTCCAACGAAATAATTTATCTTTCTCATGCTTTGTGTTTCTCAACCAGATTATAAAACTTGGCACAACTTTTGCTTATTCCTTGGTGTTTATAGTATGAGCCAAAATTGCATCTTCTGCAACAGATTCTATTACAGATTTGCTTTGATTGCTGTGATGGTTTTTCTCATGCTTTATTTTCTCTAACAGATTATAAAACTTGGCACCACTTTGCTTATTTTTTACTCTCTATGGTTTGAGTCAAAATTGAATTTCCGCAATCTATAGCAAAAACCTTCATACAGCAAATTCACAAGGTACCCAAAATCTACAATGTATAGAAATGCTAAAAGCATGATGACTGGATTAAACCTGTTGGCATCACAGACTATCTGGTCATCCTTTTCCAGCAGTCATGGTGTAATCCTATGGAGATAAGATCAGAATTAAAAATAATAATAAAAAAAAAAAAAAAAAAAACAGAAAATAGGTAATACAAAGTCTAACAGACCAATAAATTCCTAGAAAGGGTAATCCCCAGCTAAGAACTGGAAAAGCTACTACAAAGTTCTACCCGACTTGAAAAAAAAGAAAAAGAAAAAGGGTAAATGCTCAATTTCCTTATTTTGAAGTTCTAGATGATCAAATTAAATCCCCAGTAAAATTACCAAAATCACTGAATTGATAGAGGATTTTCCAAAATTACTGAATTGACAGAGGATTTAACATAAATTGAATAATTTTTTTAATTTTTAATGAGAATTAATAACAAACTTACAATAATTCTTTACATGTATCAATTAAAATAATTACAAAAATAAAAATAATTAAAGCAACATTTAACGAATTTATTTAAAATATTTAGGTTAAATAAGATTTGAAATTAATATCAACATGAAATTAAGCATAAAATTAAGAAGTTTTTGGTTTTATACTTTTAGTTTATGATTAATAAATCATTAAATTAAAATTTTTTACTATTAATTTTTTTTATTATTTTAATTATTAAGTTAGAATTTTTTTAATTTAAATTTAAATTTTTTTTTTTTTTTAAGTTCAAGTTTCAATTCAAATGGTTAAATTTCAAGATTGAAATTGTTAGAATTTGTATGTAATTTTATGATCAATAAGAAAATCCCCCTGAAATTTGAGATAGAAGATAATAATCACTTTGCTTAGAAAAGGTAATCACATTTTTCTTTCAAGCTATGGCATGAGTAAGAATTTTCATGGCCATGACTTTGACTAGCAGTTCAGTCACACCATTAAGGACACTTCACTGTTTTGAAACATTGGAGACAACCGGAAGAAGAAAATTATGGCGTCATGAAACAGTACAAATTTGAGAATTATTGGCAAAATTCTGGTCCAGTGGATTCTAACTCTATAAACTCATAATAGTAGAAACAAGAAGTAAACTTTTCCGTCTTCACAACAGTAACATTTAAGATCATCAGCACTACAGGGCAATAAATCAATCAACTATTCTCACAAAATCACTGCGATGGAACACAATCTTATTACACGTAACAACTTAAATAAACAATGAAAGACAAAAGTCTGCGACTGAAAACTTGTCGTGAGCAATTGGGTGAAAAAGCTCTTTAAATTGTATAAACATACAAAAGTAGATATTTAGAAAAGGAAAAGAAAATAACAAAATAAAACAAGCTGATATAATTTATTATTAATAGGTAAAGAAACTCTGTGAAGCACAAACAATTTGTGTGAAAAATAGCAGAAAAGATGAAAACATAAATACTTGAATCGTTGAACTTTAAGCAAGAAAAAGTAGGCAAGGAATTCCAAAGCACTTAAAAACCAGTTCCTTTTGCGTGTGAAAAATAACCAAAAACCACCAGAACACATCCCCCTGTGGCAACCTTCAAATTTAATTTTCATTCTCACACCCATATATTTAGGAATACTACCAATGTGACAGAGAAAGAAGAAGCTCAGTTGCATTCATGCCCTATTGGTGGTTCTGTCACTAAAATTAAAATCATCGAAAAATCTAACTTATCCAATTCACATTCAGGTCGATTTCAGTTTTAAAGCATTTTTCAAGGTTTAAATCAAACTAGAAAGAAAAATAAAAGTAAAATATTTCAATCTTACCCCCGAGGGAAGGGAACTTCCACAAACAAAATCTTCAAAACACCATGGCAATCATGTTTCCAGCAGCATTTACATGGATGAACAGAATAACCTTTTATGAAAACTGGAAACAGTTGTAAATGTGTGCAAAACCGTTGTTTAACAATTGTACACCAAAACTTTTGTAAATGGAAATTTTCTTGTATAGAAAATTTCTAAGATGGATGATCAACAGAAATTTCTAATCACAAAAGTACTCCGCACCACAGACTCAGTTACTTGCTAAAAAAAATAAGCAAAAATAAAAAACCACGCATGGCCCATATTCCCATTTTGGCATACATTTGCTTCGTTCTGTCAGCAAAGAAACAGAACAAAGTCGTCTTTGATCTGACACTCAAATCATAGGCGTTTGAACAAAGGAAATGAAAAATGGAATCAGGGCTTAGGAATAAATTAATTTACCTTGAGCGGAAATAGGTGGCAGCTTCAACATTTAAAACATTATAAAAACCTAAAATCACAACAAAATAAATAAATCACTGCCATTACGTAAAAACTGAAAAATCAAAACAAAAATAAAAGAAAAAAAAAAGAGAGAAAGAGGGAGAAAAGAACACCTTCTACGGCTGGCTTTTCTAAAGGAAAGGAAGAATTGAAGAAAAGTGACCAAGAATGTAGCACAGAGTTGTTCTATCCCTCCGTGAAAAAAAATATTATCCGCCTTTATACCAACAAATGAAATAAATGAATAAATACATAAATTTTAAATTTTAATAATAATAATAAAAAAAAATTGTAAAAGAAAACATTGGTTTGACGTTGCTCTTTTGTCCTCGTGAGACGAGCTTAGGAATTGTACTGGATTTTTTTTTTAAAACGAGCTGGCCTAGCTTGCAAACCTATGGGCTCTTTTTAGCGGACCGAATTGGATCGGCCCGTTTAACACCTCTATATTTCATAATCTCTTATTATTCTTTTTTTTTTTAAATAATTATTTGTTTACGTTTAAATTTTCTTTTTCAGTTATGCACTGAACTTAAAATTTTTATACCATCACAATTACAAAAAAATGAAATAAAACAAATTATATATATAATGCATCATTTTTATCAAGAATGATATCAACTAATATTTTGTTCATCTCATAAACTATAGATCTTACATTGGGAATGCTTAAGATTGCAGCAATAATTTTTCTAGTAAGATTAATTTATTTATCTTTTACATAGAATTGATCATTATCATTATGCTAATCACACAATGAATATTTATATAAAATTGCGTACTAATTGTGGGTATATAGAATCCTTTAATATTACAATTGACAATTAATTTATTCTACTAAATAAACATACAATGTTTAAGTCACTAATAATCTCATCATCAAATTTTCTTTCCACAATTAATTTTCAATGCTCTAAATTCTTATAAATCATGTAAAATTCTTTATTTCTATAATACAATGAGTCATACCTTTGACTAACTCCCTTTTGTTACTTGCACATGTGGAAATGTCTTCTTAAGCAATATGTATGCATTATGAGAGAAACATAATAAAAGTTATAGTGAGAATTAGTTCAACCCCAAGGTACCTACAATTACCAACAAAGAGGATAGGGGCTATTCTCCAAAGGTTTTTTTAACCAATATAGGAAAAATTCAAGCAAACTTAAAAAGCCATAAGCCCTTGAAATCATATGAAAGATCTTTAATTAGGCTTTCTAGTGAAGTATGGAATAGTAACATGGTTATTCATAATTGGATTTTTGGATTATTTCATGACTTTTGGAAAGAGCAGGGAATAGTTAAATAGGGATGGTTGGTGAAGACCTTGGGCAATTTTCAATAGGTTTTACTTGTTGTAGAAGAAGAGATAGGTAATTTTAAAATTGTACTCAAATAATTTTCTAAAATTCATTCCGGGTATAGTTAAAGCAGCAACTGTGGACATTGGTGACATTCACTAGAAAATTGATAGTTTGGTGTTAAGATTGGAACATTATATGAAGCAAGAGTAATATGATAATTTTTATGAAAACATGTAAATAAGGTTCCAAATGTTAACTTCATTTTTGGTCAATTGAAACAAAAGATTTGGCTGACTAACTCAATTAGTAGCAAGGCTGACACTTTTTAAACATTTTTTTTTTAGTTGACCAAAATAAATGCTCTAACAGGTTGACTCAATTGGTAGCAAGGTTGACACTTTCTAAACATCTTTTTTAGTCAACTAAAATAAATCCTTTAGAAATCTTATTTAGCTGGCAAAGAGTCTAACACTTTCTAAATATCTTTATTAATTGACCATAATAAAACTTTTAGCTAATTGACTCAAGTAACATAAAGTCTGAAACTTTCTAAACATCTTTTTTAGTTGATAAGAAAAGGAATACTATCAAATCACTTACTTCTATTAATCGATACTTACAGTGAAGCTCTTAAATGCATTTTCCATTTTATCAAAATTGTCAGGCACCAATAATATTTTTCTCAACTATTAGTTACATTATTGTGGACCTCAAATGTAATATTAGACTATATTTAAGGTTTGAATGATAACGATCGTCATAGTATATTTCCATTTACCTTCACAAGATAAAATATAAAATGAAAAGCCACTTTTCAACATTACAACCACACCAACTTTAACCTTCTCACTCGAAAAAATAAGAATCAAAACATCATAGAAGTTATACCTATATTAATAACTCCCATGCATATACCCACACCCTACAACCCTAAACTCACTCATTTTATTAATAATTGATATCCACATTTGTAAGAGAAGTGGTGGAAGTCAATTATAATTCTTGAATAATGTTATGTGTGTACCTTGCACAATCTCATTATTGTAAACCATGTAAATTCACCACCACAAGGCATTTGAATTTTATAACAATAAAATAACAATTAGAATCAAATTACATGCTAATACTAAAATAATTATCACTACGTTTATCATTCATATAGAAGCAATTATCAGTAAGATTATCATTCTTACTTGAGTATAGATTGAAATAATTATAAACTTAATGGATGTTTCCAATAAAAACAACTCCTATATTTGTATATTATTTTAAGCATTAAAAAGTGCAATTCAATAAGGAAACTACATTAATGAGCTACATATCCTCAAAATTGGTTGTCTTTGTACAAAAACAAAGTCAGGCTACTTTAGTCAACAAACAGCACATGTATATGCTAGAAAATATGTTGATGATCATTCTTATAATGTCAAGCATATATACAGGAAAATATATATACTTAAGAATAGAAACAGGTGTCATATTATCATGTCTCTATTGTATGGCTAACAAAGAAATTTTAAAAAGTGTACTTACAAAAAATTTGTTCGCATGAGAATCACTTTGATTTTATTTGGTTTGTACCTTGCATTTTTTTACCTTAATATTTGTTGAACTTTCCTTAATTAGTGCCTTCCTTTTACAACATATTGCCATTGATAGTTAAGAGTTTTTGAACACGAGTTTGATGTTCTTCATCTAAAGTAATAGAACGTTAACAGATATAAACAAAAATAGAAAGCACCATTCATACTCTAGATTCTATACGAAATAATTTTATTTATTACACATATTAATAATCTGCTCTTATAATTGTAGGAAATAGAAGAATATGATAAACATATCAAGGTAGTAGAATAGTAAAAATACCTTTTACACAATCAAATACATGACAAGGGTGCTAGCTGCTCAAATTTAGATGTATATGACGTTTCTTCATAAACGTATATTATAAAATGAAAATGATAAAATAAGACCAAAATAGATGAACTTTAAAATATATCTATTACAATACACTTACAATTATGAGTCAACACATAAATAAATTATATGTTACAAAAAGTAAAATCTGTAACACATGAAAATAAGTGCATAATCGACACTTCTTTAGCCATAACAATTAGAAACAAAATAATAACGAATATTTGAAACAATGGCACTATACATTTGAAAATTTGAGTGGTTCCAAGTTGCATTAAATTCTTAACAAAAGTAACATCCATTATTCGAGTAAAACTTGCTTTGCCATTTACATATAGAAAGGGAGCATTTAAAATCGTTACTACATTGTTTTCCGTATATGCTTCCACTATGTTATATTTATATATTATTGTAACCAAGAAAACTAATTTAATTTAATCTCAAGCAAGCAATATGTATACCTATGGATATTAATAACTCTATAGTGTAAGGGAAAAAAATTGATTAGATATGTATTAGGAATATCTAAGTAACTTAACTATTTCAAATATTGCAAATAAATTGAAAAAATAATATATTAAACAATCTTAAGGTAAATAACAATCTTTATATGTGGGAGTTATAATTTTAATGACTCATCGATTTACTAACCGTTTTTTTAATATTTTAATCTACAACAAATTTTAGTTACTGGATCCAAATTAGCTATCTAATGTATAACAAGGTTACTATAACGTTATACTCGCAGTAACATAATAGTTTCCAACAATAAAATGGGAGCTATAAGAGAATTTTTAAGGTGTTGTAATAACACCACTCTTTTGTAAATTACTATCAAAATTGTAAATTCTAACTCATTAATTATTAATTACACTTTAAATTTGTTAATATTACAAGTTTGTTAAAACCTTTTTACATAACATAAATCTTGCAAACATGTGTTAACATAATTAAAAATAGACCACAAAATTTATAAATTAACATAAAATTTTAAATAGAAACATAAAATGAACATTAATTTTGTAAAGCCAGATACAATAATGTTAAGAGAAAATGACAATTTCATCTCAAATATTGGCCAATTAGACTCTTTAATTCAACTGATTTAAAAAATATCTATTATGCCTTTTGGATGTTAGTTGATACCATTTATCTTAATGAAATTAAATATAAAATAGCATATTTATGCAATTTGGTAACAAGAATCAATATATAGTGACATGATCTATTAACTCATTTGTAAGTGAGTTTAATTGTTGTATTCACTATATTAAAAGGGTTATAATTAAAAATTCTTACTTTTTATACAATATCTTATACTAATTTATATACTATGAGATTAATTTCAATTGTATAGTTGAGATTCTATTTTAGATATGAATTAATTATAATTTATTAATTATAAGTTAGATTTAATTTTAACCATGGACAGTGTATTGATATAATAGTTGAAAAATTAGTGTACGAAGTTATGTAAAGTTAAAAGACTCTTGACTATACTCTATATTAAAAAGAATATAATATTTAACCCTCTGTATATTATGTACAATAGAGATAATTAAAAAAAAATAAAACTTTAATATACAAAAAAAATATGAAAAATAATGAATTGCCATTAATCATGCAAGATCAATTTTAATCATGTGATGATGTTAAATTAAATTATGATATTGCATGATCAATGGCATTATTACAGTATCAATGGCATTATCATCCCTATCAATTTGAAGAGAAATTTGTAAAAGTAAGCTTGAGTTTTGATACTGAGTCACATAGGCAACTACATGATGACTATTAATTACTCATTGAAGGAAATTAAATAAAATTTGATAGTATCTTGAATGATATTTTGATAGATAAAATGATGGCCAGTTTCAGAATGTTTGGTGTGCTTAGGGAAAGGATCTTTATGAACATTCTAAATGGTAGCATGATTGTCAGAATAAAGAAATGTAGCTTTGGTATGATCAATGCTAATATTACAAAGCACCCAATGAAGTTTGACAAGTTCCTAAGTAATATCACATAGTAAGGAATATTGACACTAGATCATGTGGTGACAACCTTTTTCTTACTTTGTTAAAAAATATCAAAGTTTTCTAAAAAGAAACATAAGCCACTAGTAAAGCTAGTAGGATCACCAACTCAATATGTATTTGTAATACCCCTCTATTTAAAATCAACCACATAAGATATAATCTGAATTTTTTTTTTTTATAAAGATATATATATATATATATCATGGGTCAAGTATTAGAAAACAACATAAATTTAATTTAAGTCAAGAAATGTATTTATAGCCAAAATAATTTATACATATATATATATATATGCAAAAGTTGGATATGTATAATATCCTAGTTACACACTTAATCCATAGTATGTAACTTGAAAATACAAGTTTACTGTACCAACGTATATATATATATATATATATATACATATACATATAGATACATATGCATAATTATGCATTAACACCAAAAATACCCCCATCATCAAGATACTAGCCCTGTTGACACCTCGAAGAGTTCGCATCCACATCCCGCGACGTCACATTACCTATAAAAATCACAATTCTCAAAGGGTGAGCGAAACAGCTCAGTAAGAAAACATAATATTCTAGTATAGAATTTGTTTCCCTACCATATATATACTATACAATACTGATGACGTAGAGATTATTAAACTCATATCGCCTTAACATAATTTAACGAGATAAATACACTCCGACCATATACTCTGTATCACTATTCACATAATGCTCATAGTTATTATATAGAATGCAAATAAATTTATATGCATTTCGCAATAAAAAACACATGACATTTTTAATAAATTATTGACAAATATATGACCGGTCGTGCTAATACAGTTATGGATCGTGATCACAAAGTAAATTCGCCCAATCCTTATCCATTTACACCACTCGTCTATTGGGCTGAGCATATATTTTATATAAGATCGATCATGTAATCTGGCTATAACCAAGCCAGCGGGTGTGAAGGGTATCTGAATATTCGGATCCATAACTAATGTAGTCACACAATTAATACCACATGGCCTAAAGCCATGCATTCATTTTTTGAAAACTATTGTGCACTCAAACCATGCACTATAAATACTACATATGAGCACATATACACACAAAAATGATAAATAGCGTCCACATCTCGATTTTATGTGCATATGACATTTGTTCACATAATGAATGTATAATGCACTTGCAGATAGTGATACCTAACCAAAAATTCATAACACTTCGATAATCACATACACTCGCAAATACCCAGTCTACCAAATTCACTGAGATTTATTCATCACTATCACGATAAATATATCGTATACTATCCAATATTAATGAATAACCACATCAACGCATCATTTACTAATAAAGAAAATTTACATAATAATTATAACTATTATAATTATGATGACAACTAACGTGCAACGTCCAGAATATTACAATCTATTCTAAATTCTATTAACCACGTTCCGATCACACGACCATAATAATAATTCATTTATGCATTCCAACAACCATAATAAATAAAATTACTATTTTACCCTTCCTTCAATTTTTTTTTCTCATTTTGTCTACTCAAATCAATTCCTACTAATTTCATCCGCTCCCTAACATACCTATACACATTCAAACATACCATAACATATTAAAATATATCATTTAGAGGCTCGATGAACAATACTCTAAATTTACCATTTTGCCCCTCTTTCTAATTTTATTTCATTTTATACATTATTCTATACCCAATTTTGTCTAAACACCATCCCTAAATCCATTTCTACACAAATCAACCACCAATCACAAATTCCATAAAAGAAAATTACATTTCCTTATCTTTAAAATATGCTAATTGCTTGACTAAACCTCCAAATACCGCAAAACCACCTAAATCACCATTAAAAACTATAAACTACTATTAAAACCACTTTTCAACAAATTCATAAATTGAAACTTAGTGAAATCAAGAACTTTTACCGTTAAATTAAAACTCTTGACGCGTACAACAATTTTTTCTTCTGCGGTAACACGTTTAATCGGGCGGATTAAGAGATTTTGCTTGATTTTTGTCTAAAAATTTGAAAGAGAAAGAGAGAAGCATCTCACGGCAAGGAAGAAGAAAAAGTTGGTTTTACTTCAATTTTGAAAAGTCAACCAATCTTATCCAAATTCATATTTTTAAAAATTATATTATTACTCAAAAATATTTCAAAGCTTGCATTTAACTCCCAAGAAAATTATGAGACTACCCAAGCCATTTTTATATTCTTTCACTTTAGTCCATCAATTTTAATTACCACTTTTTCATCTAATTCCTTGTAAAAAGATCATTTTACCCCTAATAAAGAAAATTGGTTACTTTGGTCCTTTTTCATCCTTTATAGAGAAATTCACATCCTAATTCAATTCCACTTTTCCTATCTCCTATTTACAACATTTACAAGAGTTTGGGTGATCAAAATGTAGCAGAGTCCTTCTGACCCTTAACGTAATGATCATTTTGCCCTTTCTAGCAAAATTGGCCCTTTTTGTCCAACATAGAAATTTTGACATTCTTATAGTTATAAAATCTATCTTTCTTTCTAACACACTCTATCATACTAATTTCTATCCTTGACATCTAGTTTCGTCAATCAAAACTTTATTAAATGACGATTTTACCCTTTTTATTTTCGACTTCTCAAAAATATACCAACCGTGTCTCGAATTGAAATTAAACATACCAATATGATATTTATGAAATTCTAAGACTTTTTATATGATCAAAACTTACTTTGGCCTCAATTTTGAGTGAAAAGATTATTTTACCACTACCCAACAAAATAACCTATTTTATCGATTTTCACTCGGCCTCCTTCTAATAACTTCATAAAACATTTCCAAGGGCAAGAGATAATAAAGATTAGTGTTTACTTATATCTGAGTGTCACATTTCCTCCCCCCTTACAAGAAATTTCGTCCTCGAAATTAAGCAAACAACTCAGGATATCGCTCTTGCATCTGCTGCTCCACTTCCCAAGTTTCCTCTTCTACCTGATGATTTCTTTATAAAACCTTAACCAATGGAATTTGTTTATTTCGGAGCTCTTTGATCCTTCTATCTAGAATCTGAACTGGTCGCTCCTCATAAATCAAGTTTTCCTCCAATTCCACTATATCAGACGTTAATACATGTGAAAGGTCACTAATGTATTTACGGAGTAAAGAAACGTGAAATACATTATGAATCCTGTCCATATTAGGTGGAAGAGCCAGCCTGTATGCCACCTTGCCCACTCGATCTAATATTTCAAAAGGCCCAATATACCTAGGAGCAACTTTCCATTTCATTCCAAACCTCATTACATGCTTATAAGGGGCAATCTTCACAAATATTTTGTCCCCTACTTGAAACTCCACATCCTTTCTCTTTAAATCAGCATAACTCTTTTGTCTATCTTGAGCCTGCCTTAGTTTTTCTCGGATCATCCGAACATCTTCGAACATCTTTTGAGTCATCTCCGGTCCAAAGGCTTTACTCAGATCCTTCCTCTCACCTATCTCATCCTAATATAACGGAGATCGACATCGTCTACCATACAATGCCTCATATGGAGCCATTTGAATAGTCGACTGGTAACTATTATTATATGTAAACTCTATTAGAGGCAACAGCTCATTCCACGATATTTGATACTTCATACAGCATGCTCGAAGCATATCTTCCAATATCTGATTAATCCTCTCCGTTTGACTATCTATTTGAGGATGATACGCTGTACTGAATGCTAGTCGAGTACCTAATGCTCTTTATAAACTGCCCCAAAAAGTTGATACAAACTTAATATTTCTATCGGATACTATCGTCTTGGGTATACCATGCAGTCTCACTATCTCTCATACATATAACTAAGCCAATTGCTCAGTAGTCGTACTACTTCTTACTGGAATAAAGTGAGCTGTTTTCGTCAATCTATCTATTATTCCCCAAATAGCATCATATCCTCTTTGCACTCTCGGTAGTCCAACTATAAAATTCATGGAAATATCCTCCCATTTCCACTCAGGGATGCTAAGTAGATGTAGTAACCCAGAGGGTCTTTGATGCTCAGCTTTAACTTGCTGACATATCAGACATCGTGCAACAAATTCTCCAACATCTCTTTTCATCCCGTGTCACCAAAAACCTTTCTTCAGATCATGGTACATCTTTACACTACTAGGGTGCGCAGTGTAAAGTGTATCATGTGCCTCACTCAAAATCTATCTTCTTAACTCTGAGTCTATTGGCACACATATACGGCCTCTAAATCGGAGAATATCCTTGACCATCTGAAAATCGATCTCTCGACCCTCTCTAACCTACTGTATCATCTCCTGGCACTAGGGATCACTCGACTGTCTTTCTTGAATTTTCTCAAGTATGGTGGGTCGAATACTCAATCCTGCCAATCTCCCTACCATAATCTCAAAACTATCATTCATAACTTCCTGAAGTGATCCCATCTGAACATTAGAATGAGCTATGGAGACCTTCTTACTCAAAACATCTGCCACTACATTAGCCTTCCCAGGGTGGTATTTAATATCACAGTCGTAATCTTTTACTAATTCTAACCACCTACGCTGTCGCATATTTAGGTCTTTTTGCATGAAAAGGTATTTCAGACTTTTATGATCCGTATATACATTACACTTGACTCCATATAGATAATGCTGCCAAATCTTTAGCGCAAAAACTACAGTTGCTAACTCCAAATCATGCGTAGGATAGCGTGTCTCATAATCTTTCAACTGTCGTGAGGCATATGCTATCACTCTTCCCTACTACATCAACACAGCGCCTAAACCATGATAAGAAGCATCACAATACAAATCATACTCTATTCCCTCCTCCGGTAAAACAAGGATGGGAGCAGTTGTCAACCGCTTCTTTAGGTCCTGGAAACTCTCCTCACAAGTATCAGTCCACTAAAACACTACCCATTGTCTTGTCAACTCCGTAAGTGGTCGGGCAATCCTCGCAAATCCTTGTACAAATCTCCTATAATAGCCAGCTAAATCTAGAAAACTTCGCACCTCCTTGACAATCTTCGATCTATGCCATTCAAGTATTGCTTCTATCTTACTAGGTCTACTGCAATACCTTCACGAGACACCACATGACCTAAAAATAACACATGGTCTAGCCAAAACTCACATTTTGATAGTTTGGCATACAACCACTTCTCTCGCAATCGTTGTAGCACAAACCTGAGATGTTGCTCATACTCTTCCCGAGATCGGGAATACACCAAAATATCGTCAATGAATACCACCAGGAATCTATCCAAGCAATCGTGAAATACCCGATTCGTCAAATCCATGAAAACTGCTGGGGCATTAGTCACTCCAAACGGCATCACAACGAACTCATAATGCCCATATCGTGTCCTAAAAGCAGTCTTGGGTATATTACTTTCTGCTACTCTTACTTGATGGTACCCTGATCTCAAATCAATTTTTGAAAACACTACAACTCCTCTCAGCTGATCGAAAAGATCGTCGATACGTGGTAGCGGATACCTGTTCTTCACAGTCATCTTATTCAGCTCCCGGTAATCAATACACATCTGCAAGGACCCATCCTTCTTTTTAACAAACAGAATGGGCGCTCCCCAAGGAGAATGGCTCGGTCTAATGAATCCTTTATCCAGCAGCTCTTGAAGTTGTTTCTTCAATTCCTGCAACTCCGCTGGCGCCATACGGTATGGGGCCTACGAAATCGGTGCTACCCCTGGCTCTAACTCGATACTAAACTCCAATTCACTTTTTGAAGCCAAGTGAGGTAGCTCTTCGGGGAATACATCAGGAAACTTGCGTACTATGGGAATATCTACTATCCCTAGGCTCAATACCGCACTATCGCGCACGACATGAGCTAAGTACCTCATACATCCTTTCCTTAACGTACGCCTAGCTTGCATGCTACCAATCATCATGCTAAACTGTCGGCCTCCGCCAAAACTGAATTTATCCCCATTTTCTAACTGAAATCGAGCTTGTTTCTTTTTACAATCAATCTCTACGTTATATCTTTCCAGGAAATCCATGCCTAAGATAATGTCAAAATCAGGCATATGCAACACAATCATGTTTACATCTAACTCTCTACCCTGGATAACAATATGCTCATTTGGTAGAATCATTTCAATCTTTACCCACTCCCCGTCAAGCATTTCTACTCTAATAGGATACAATGGCTTAATAGATTTTAAACTCATTCTCTCAATTACAGCAAATGCGATAAATGAATGAGTAGCCTGAGAATCTATCAAAACATACAGAGTAAAATGAAATAAGAGGTGATCAGTTACTGTTGATAGACTAGCCTCAGCCTGACTTTGGGTTATAGTGAATACTCGTGCCTGAGATCCACCTATACTCTGCAAGGGTGGGGTTAGAGGGGGTACTATGGTTTGACTCATCTGAACCCGACAGTCCCTCTTAATATGGCCCGCCTTTCCACACTTGTAACATATTACTTGCCGGCCCCCATACTGGCACTTACCTACATGAAATCTGCTACACCTCTGACATTGCAAAAAACCCTCTTGTGACAGACCAGCTGTCCTCTGTCTCTTATCTCGTCTCGATTTTTGATTATCTCGGGGTGGGAATCTCTTCCTACTTTGGAAACTTTCTCCTGAGGATCCGCCTTTCTGTGGTATATTGGTCTGAGATGGTCTAACTGGCATTGCAGCTGCTGTCTGTGGTACTATTTGTAACACTCTATTCGCATAAACCTCCATCCTCTCTATCCAAGGTCTCACCATAAGTCTATAGAGGCTGTGGACCAGTCATCACATATGCAGCTATATCTGATCTCAATCCTTGAAGAAATCTATCTCGCCGCATCACTTGGGTGCTCACCATCCTTGACGCAAAGCTCGCCAAAGCATTAAACCGGGTACAATATTATTTAACTGACATGGCACCCTGCTGCAACATAATAAACTCTTGTACCTTCGTAGCTACCACATCCTTAGTCCTATACTGTGAGTGAAAGATATTTTTGAATTCTACCCATGAAAGTAGTGTAATATCCTGGGTCTCCTTGATTAGGTCCCACCAAATCCTAGCATCACCCTTAAAAAGATAACTAGCATACTGGACCTTTTCCCGGTCGGTTATTAGAAATAAATCCATAGTTGTCTCTACTGACCTAATCCATTCCTCCGCAACTACAGGGTTTGCAGTACCTCTAAACTCCCGAGGAGAATGCTGGCTGGGTAAACTATAGATTGATCCCAAACCAGTCGGAGTAGTACGAGTCGCATGAAAAACTGCCTCTACTCCTACATTCTCTCTACCTGTACCCGGGGCAACAACCGATATTTTTCTAGCCACAGGCCTGTCTGAACTTCTAGAGGTACGCCTATCAAGCGCCTCCCTCACTGCTTGGTCAATCATACCCTGCAATAAAGTCTCATTAACCGGTACACCGATTACTTCCGGCGAGGTAGATGTCTCACCAACCTCTTGAGGGACTCTTCGCTCTCGACCAACACCAGGAGTCACCCTTGCATCACGGGCTCGTCCTCATCCTCGGTAACGCCCAGAACGAGTACCTCATATCTTCACACAATAAATAGAGCTGTTGCTAATTGCTCACTCAATTATATACTTATACATGTAATAAAACAATAAAATCCTTACTGCTATCGGGTCTAGATGCGGCTTCGAGGCGACAGGGCATCCTAATACATATGCATGTATAATAATAATATAACATAACCCACTAAATCCAAGGTCATGCTCTAATATCACCAATGTAACACCCCTTTATTTAAAATTAACCACATAAGATATAATCTGAATTTTTTTTTTATAAAGATATATATATATATATATATCATGGGTCAAGTATTAAAAAACAACATAAATTTAATTCAAGTCAAGAAATGTATTTATAGCTAAAATAATTTATACATATATATATATATATATATGCAAAAGTTGGATATGTATAATATCTTAATTACACACATAATCCATAGTATGTAACTTGAAAATACAAGTTTACTGTACCAACATATATATATACATATACATATAGATACATATGCATAATTATGCATTAACACCAAAAATACCCCCATCATCAAGATACTAGCCCTATTAACACCTCGAAGAGTTCGCATCCACATCCCGTAGCGTCACATTACCTGTAAAAATCACAATTCTCAAAGGGTGAGCGAAACAACTCAATAAGGAAACATAATATTTTAGTACATAATTTGTTTCCCTACCATATATATACTAGACAATACTGATAAGGTAGAGGTTATTAAACTCATATCGCCTTAACATAATCTAACGAGATAAATACACTCCGACCATATACTCTGTATCACTATCTACATAATACTCATAGTTATTATATAGAATGTAAATAAATCTACATGCATTTCGAAATCAAAAACACATGACATTTTAACAAATTATCGATAAATATATGACCGATCGTCCTAACACAGTTATGGATCGTGGCCACAAAGTAATTTCGCCCAACCCTCATCCATTCACACCACTCGTCTATCAGGCTGAGCATATATTTTACATATGATCGATTATGTAATCTGGCTATAACCAAGCCAGCGACTGTGAAGGGTATCTGAATATTCGGATTCATAACTAATGTAGTCACACAATTAATACCACATGGCTTAAAGCCATGCGTTCATTTTTTAAAAACTATTGTACACTCAAACCATGCATAATAAACACCACATATGCGCACCTATACACACAAAAATGATAAATAACGTCCACATATCGATTTTATGCGCATATGAAATTCGTTCACATAATGAATGTCTAATGCACTTGCAGATAGTGATACCTAACCAAAAATTCATAACACTTCGATAATCACATACACTCGCAAATACCCAATCTACCAAATTCACTGAGATTTATTCATCACTATCACGATAAATATATCATATACTATCCAATATTAATGAATAACTACATCAACGCATCATTTACTAGTAAAGAAAATTTACATAATAATTATAACTACTATAATTATTATGACAACCAACGTGCAACGTCCTGAATATTACAATTTATTCTAAATTCTATTAACCACGCTCCGATCATACGGCCATAATAATAATTCATTTATGCATTCCAACAACCATATAAAGTATTATATATACATAACACATCAAAATATTTCTAAATCTCCACAATAATAAATAAAATTACTATTTTACCCTTCCTTCAATTTTTTTCCTCATTTTATCCACTCAAATCAATTTCTATTAATTTCATTTACTCCCTAAAATACCTATACACATTCAAACATACCATATCATATTAAAATATATCATTTAGAGGCTCGATGAACAGTACTCTGAATTTACTATTTTGTCCCTCTTTCTAATTTTCTTCCATTTTATACATTATTCTATACCCAATTTCGTCTAAACACCATCCCTAAATCTATTCCTACACAAATCAACCACCAATCACAAATTTCATAAAAGAAAATTATATTTTGTTACCTTTAAAATATGTCAATTGCTTGACTAAACCTCCCAATATCGCAAAACCACCTAAATCACCATTAAAAATCATAAATCACTATTAAAACCACTTTTCAATAAATCCATAAATTGAAATTTAGTGAAATCAAGAACTTTTACCGTCAAATTAAAGCTCTTGACGCATAGAGCAATTTTTCCTTTTGCGTTAACGCATTTAATCGGGCAGATTAAGAGATTTTACTTGATTTTTGTCCAAAAATTTGAAAGAGAAAGAGAGAAGTATCTCATGGCAAGGAAGAAGAAAAAGTTGGTTTTGCTTCAATTTTGAAAAGTCAACCAATCTTATCCAAATTCATATTTTTGAAAATTATACTATTATCCAAAAATATTTCAAAACTTGCATTTAGCTCCCAAGAAAATTATGAGACTACTCAAGCCATTTTATATTCTTTCACTTTAGTCCATCAATTTTAATTACCACTTTTTCTTCTAATTCCTTGTAAAAAAATCATTTTACCCCTAATAAAAAAAATTGGTCACTTTGGTCTTTTTCATCATTTATAGAGAAATTCACATCTTAATTCAATTCCACTTTTCCTATCTCCTATTTACAACATTTACAAGAGTTTGGGTAATCAAAATGTAGCAGAGTCCTTCCGACCCTTAATGTAATGATCATTTTGCCCTTTCTAGTAAAATTGCCCATTTTTGTCCAAAATAGAAATTTTGGCATTCTTATGGTTATAAAATCTATCTTTTCTGCAAACACACTCTATCATACTAATTTATATCCTCGACATCTACCTTGGTCAATCAAAACTTTATCAAATGACGATTTTATCATTTTGATTTTCGACTTCCCAAAAATATACCAACCACGTCTCGAATTGAAATTAAACATACCAACATGATATTTATGAAATTCTAAGATTTTTTATGCGATCAAAACTCACTGTGGCCTCAATTTTGAGTGAAAAGATTATTTTACCCCTACCCGATAAAATAACATATTTAATCGATTTTCACTCGATCTCCTTCCAATAACTTCATAAAATATTTTCAAGGACAAAAGATAATAAAGATTAGGGTTTACTTATATCTGAGTGTCACAGTATTTGAATAAACCCATTACTCAAGGGATGCATGTGCTTTAAGAGTGGAGAAATAGAAGAGAATGCATTAAAGAATATGAAGAACAATTGTACAATGAGTAAAATAAGGAGCATAAATATATTAACCAGCAACATATACAACTTAATGAATATCATTAACCACAAGATATGAAAGATTTGTTTTAGATAAGATTATCAATTTTAATTAATTTCAACCAATTAATTAAGTCAAATAAGCACAATATAGATTAAATAAAGAAAACAACTGAATTTTAATGTAGTTTAAATTTTTAAATCTTACATTTATAAGGCCACAGTTTAAAAAAAAATAATTTACTAAAAAAAATCAATGATTACAAATACTAATAAACTTATATAAAATCAAGACTTCTCCTTATATTTATCGCTATAGTCTTGGGTCTTTTTAAGTAGACTTGTTCAATAAGAATCCCTCACCTTGATGCATCAAAATCTTTTCAACTTAACTCAACAAGATTCCCTTTCCAACTATCATTGAATTTATTTCAACAAACATAAGTCTTTTTTCGAAGAACAATGTAAAAATATCTTGACAACATTTAAGTAAAAACTCTCTAAGTTTATGAACCTAAAATTTACAAGTTTATAATTTTCATCAAATTATTTTTCTTTTTAGATCACAAAAGTAACATAAAACATTTTGAAAGGCAAAAGAAATAAAGAAAATTAAATATGCGACATTGTTATCCTTTTTGGCATTCTTTATGACTTTATAATAAAACAAATGATGCATGTGCGTGCATGCGTTTGTGTGCATGTGTGCGCATGTATGTGTATAATAAAAATCTAGCAAAAATCTAACCCTAGTTGTGTGTCATTTTGTTTTCTAAAGTAAAAAAAATAAATATATCTTCCTAAATAGAAAGAAGTTTTTCTTAAATATAACTCTATTTGTTCAATAATTTTTCTCTTATTTTATTTGTAAAATATATTTCAAAATAATTTTTTTAAGTATGTATAAAGATCAACATTGCCTAATATAATTAAAAAACTTAAAAATTCTCTTATTGTTAAAATAATAAAAACACAAATAAACAATATTGTATTTAATGAACAATAACTAATAGAACGTGTCACAATAGGACAATTAATAAAAGTGACTTTTCAAAACATAAATGGTTTATTTCTTCAAGTGGGAGAATAATGATTTCTTACTCTTTTTGTTAGAAGAGGTTGGGAAAAAAAATTCACTTCCAACTGGAGAAATCATGATTCCTCACTTTTAGATGAGAAATCATGATTTTTCCTTCCAAAATATATAAACTTTCAATTTTCTTTCCCCTTTTATCTAATTGATTATATTTTTTTGTTTTAATTAATTTTATATAATTATTTTTAATAACTAATTATTTTAAAATTAGTAATATAATATTATTTTAATTTAATTTATTTTATTTATAAATTAGGTTATTAAAATTGATGTTTATTTTTGTATAAAATTTTAATATCATCTTATAAATTATTATTATCATTATTTTTTTCATAATTCTAATTATAAATATTTTTTTATATGTTTCATATATATATATATTAATTTATAATTTTATTTTATAACTTAATATTTATTGTAATTCATACAACTAGTCATATTTGTTTAATAATTTAATTTTTATTATATAAAAAAATTATTAATATAATTATATTTTATATTTCAAAGTAAAAGTAGAAATTAATTTAATTTTTTAATTATGAAATGCATAAAATATTTTCATAAAAATAAGCATTTTATTTAAATAAAAATAAATAATTAATATAATAAATATTTATAATAAGAATATTATAAAAATATATTTGTTAAATATTTATTATAATAATTATTTTTAATAAAATATAATTACATCTAAAATTAAAAGTAAGAAATAATTAAAACTAGACTATTGTTTATGAAACATCGTTAATTTACTTTAAAATATATAATAAATATCATCATTGCTTATTTCACTAAAACATTGAAATAGAAAAAGCACAGAAACATATATCACCTTAGTTTATTCTTTTAAGGTTATGATAAAAACAAAGCAAAAAAAAAATAAAGTATGAAACCCTAGCTGAAATAAAATTGAGTGCACAAAGTCAATTATGCTGGATATAATTGTCAAGTAATGAAAAATTAACATATGGGCCAAGTGCTACCTACAGTACAATGGGGTGTGTGTGCGCATTTACAAATGTATTGTGGTTGAAGAAGTTTTCCATAGTTTTTTTTAATTAAAGTTTATTTTAGTTAAAATTTTGGTTACAAATGATGAAGAAACTCATTAGTGGCTTAGGTTATAAATTTTTTATTATTCATATTTGACCATACTCTCGTGGTATAATCCAATTTAATTCAACAAAAATTGAGCTTCACTAACTTCACTAATATTAAATAAATAAATAATTAATGTCAAGCCCATTTTTTCCTACATTTCATTGTTGTGCAAGTGAAAAATAGTTGATTTAATTGCAGCTATAAACGAAATTGAAAGACAATTTTTGTTATGTATATAAGAGGCTTAACCTTATATAATTAGGTAGTATTGCTAATCATATAATTACAACAACAAATATGTTATATTAATAAAAGGTTTAATCTTCCGTAATGTTTAGGTGTTGATACTTATTATATAATCACAATAATAAAGATGTTATATTAAATATAAGACTTAATCTTTCATCATATTTAAATGCTATGCTTATTATATAATAACAATAAATAACAAAAATAAAGGTAAAAAAACATATTTACTTGAAAATTTTTTCAAATTAATTGATATAAAAATTACGAATAAAAATAGAAGAATTCATTATAAAAAGTGAAAGTACAATTTCTCCTTAAATATAACTCTTTCAAGTATTTTAGAAAATACACTTAAAAAAGAGAAAGCAGTATCGTCGACCAATTAAAATTATGGATTACTTTCTAATTTTGACCATGGACTCATTCTCTAATTGCAATGCACTTTTAGTGTTGATTTTGGAAAATTGAAATTAAAAGCTTCAAGGTGCCAACCAATAACCCAATTATGCAGCATTCTCTTACTTGAAGACTTGATTGAGAATTAATAATTTCTCTATATCATTTTTTATACCTTACCATTCTATGTTACTTGTGTTTTTATTAGATCATAAGAGAATTGATACTATTTAAACTTGTCAGTATTAACCAGTTTCATTAAGACATTTTTTAAGTTATTTTTGGTGTGTATTTTTTGTATATCCACACTTTATACCTACATATTTGTTCTTGAAATGAAAAGTTGGGTTTTGTGCGATATGCAAGGCACTTTAGCTATTATAAAATAAAATCATCTTTTTTTGTTTGTGTTCAAGTTCCTTCATAAACTTTTCGACTCAAATTGATTTCTCGCATACTTTTATAACTGCCATGTATTCTACTTTTGTTATAGATAATGTTACCACATTTTACAATTTTGAAATCTATCTCACAACTCCTTTTGCAAATGTAAACATATAACTAGTAGTGACTTTTTTTTTTTTTTATCAAAATCATTTATGTAATCCAAGTCTATGTAGTTTTTAAAATAAAATTTGATACTTCATAATATAATGTAATATCAAAGATCCTTTTGACATATTTCAAAATTCTTTTTATAGCATTTCAATATTTTTTGCTAGGATTAACAATAAATTGACTAACTGCTTTCACTGCTTGTGCAATATTTGGTCTTGTACATATTCTAGTAAATATTAAGTTTCTTACTACTAATACATAAGGTAGAAATTAACTTATATTCTTATATATTGAAGTATTGTAAAATTTTATTTAAATAATTTTTCTGAGCCAAATCTTCTTATCTTTTCTATCTTGGTAAATCTGCATATTTAGAATCTTATTTGTTAATCCTAAATCATTCATATCAAATTGCTTAGCTAACTATGCCTTTAATTATTAGAGTTGATCTTTGTTTGGGCTTTTATAAATATGTCGTCCACGTACAACAGTAAAATGATGAAATCATTATTCCCACACTTTTTGAAAAATGCTTAATAATCTAAATTTAATTTGTAATATTCAAGGCTAATGATAAAGGAATTAAATCTCTTGTACCAACACCTTGACATTTATTTGAGATTGTATAGAGATATGGTCAACTAGCAAATCAAATTCTTTTTTTGCAAAACCTTCTGGTTAGAGCATGTAAATTTTTTCTTTAGGTTCTTAATGAAGAATGCAATTTTTATATCCAATTGGTTTATATATTGGTCAAATATAACACACATAGTCAAGACTACTCTAATTATAGTGAGTCGTACAACAAGTAAAAATATCCCATTAAAATCAATACTTTTTTTCTAAACATACTCTTTAACTATCAATCTTGCATGATACTGCTCTACTTGATCATTGCTATTTTATTTAATTTTGTAGATTCATTTATTTCTAATAGCCTTTCTTTTGTATGGTAGTGACATAAGATCTTAAGTCTTATTCTTATGAAAAACTTCAATTTTTTCTTGGATTACTGCTATTCACAAAGATGCATTTAAGTTACTTGTTGCTTATTGAAAAGTTGATGGCTTTTCATCCTTTATTAGAAAATAATATGTAACATTACCCCCCATAATGTATTTTGATTTTCAAGATGGTGTTATTCTCTCATGAGCTAATTGTCGAACTTCTAAAACTACAAACTCAACTGATCATTCTTCGTGCTTCGGTATTATTTCAGAAGAATCTTAATATTCTGATTTTTCTTTTATCTGAATTGTAATAGTTTATGGTTCCTCCTTTTTGGTGTCATCATCACTTTTTTCTTTGCAGCTTATCTTTTACAAATTTAACATCCCTATTAGTGATTAACTTATGGGTAGTGGGGTCCTATAAGCAATACTTTTCACTCTATCTAGATATTCCAAGAATATACATTTCCTCAATTTTGGATTCAACTTCGATATTTCATGGAAATTGTACATCACATACAAAGGACTTCCAAATGTATTGGCAAAATTTAGAATCTCAAAATGAAATTTACCATGTTCTTTAGTTGTTAACTTTCTTTGTTAAGGTTAGGGATGAAATTCTGATTAGATCTTTTATGATTTTATGTTAATTTAAAAAATTTTGATACTTGAGTAAAATGATTTTCATTTATATATTTAAATAATTTAGAATTGTAGCATTTATGATTTATACATATGATCTATTGATACAAGATTTTAAGGACCATACCAATTCTTTGTCTTGAATACTTCTAACATGAATGAATTTTGATAACATGATAACCACACTAAAAAGATTATTATTGCATTATCTTCTTATTTTCATAGTGTTTGATGCATTCTAGTATGATAATAATAGAATATGTAAATTTAAATCTCACACCAAAATTAAATTTATAATTAATTAAAAAGTAATTCAGATAATTAGATAACATGTTAAAAGGATTATTACCATATTAAGTTGCTAGAATTTCATGATTACATAAATTTACCATGAAAGAAAGAATTAGTGGTGGATTCTTGAAATCCTAACCCCTTTCTTTTCATTGATTTCTTCTTGATTTGTTCCTTTTAAATATTTCTATTTTATTTTATTTACTTTTTTATTTTAATTTAATTTAATCTTGATATTATTATTTTTTGTTTTGTCTTTCTTACATTTCTTTTGCATTGGTTCATTTTAGGGTTTAATAATGAAGAAACATTAATTTGGCATATACTTGTATACTTGAGAGTTTTAATTTGAATTCTAAAATGCAATTGAAGTAACTATAATTTAATGACAATTTGTAAAAGACATTGAAATTTATTATTAATGTTTATTAGCCAAGGTAATAAAATAAAGCAAGATAAAAAGCTAATTGTACATATTTTAACATATGAGTTTACTTTGATGTTTTAAAAAATTAAGGCCCTAAAAGTCTGCTAAAATTTTCAAATACTCTAAGATCACTTACAAAAGGACCTAGGATGCAAGCAATGTCTTACGATGGGTGTATTGTGAATGGATTACGTTTTCATTTGCAAAGAAGTTGAGAAGTGTACTCAAGATAGTGGTTTCCATATTGAGGCAGAAACTGCTTATAGATCTAGTGCAAGACATAATGCTGCAATTATAGGAAATATCTCTTATTATGAGGTCCTGAAGACATCATTTTGCTTGACTACACCACATTTAAAGTGCCTATGTTCCAATGTTGTTGGGAAAATACTATAAATGGTGTCACGCAAGATTATGGCTTCACGTTAGTTAATCTCCATCAAGGACAAAGCCAATCAAGGACAATTTGATCCTTTTATGTTAACATCAGTGCAAAACACGTTATTTTCTATTCCGGACAGAGTAATACATCGACTTTTATGTTGTGCTTAAGGCAACAGCAAGAAGTTATCATGATCTTAAGGCAACAGCAAAAAGTTATCGATGGACATAAATTAGTGTCAAATGATGTAGATCATGATGATCCTTATGCAAGGAAGGATGACATTGAAATTTTGGATCGATTTCTATGGTTTCTACATCAATTGGATTGTAGATTTTATATTATTAGACTATAGTTGTAGTTTTTACTAGTTTTTAAATTTATTGGCTCAAAATATAAGAAAAGAAGTCGGTTGCTTGATTGTACTTAACGGGGCATAATGGCGAACGAAATAGTGCACACAACGAGTTAATGTTTCATTTGATTTCAAATTTCTTATGACATTAGATTTTGTAATTTTTTTGATTGAGCTAGTTTTGCTTGTTGTATGTTATGTTCTTGGAAAAAAATTACTACGAATATATTGTTCTTGTTGAAAATAGAAGCCCAATTTCTATGTTTAATTTCTGAATTACAAGTATGGATTCGAGCGCATGCATGAAAGGATGGGTAGCCGATTAATGAAGCTGTTGGTCAATCAATGGTACTGATGACTTATTTTATAAGACTACTATTTCTATTGTTTGTTATAAATTATTATATCATTCTATATTTACAATATTTTCATAATATTTTTTATTTAGAAAAAACTAAAAGAGGTTTCCTTAGCATTTACTCTCGGGGATCCAACTTGATTTAAGAATGATGCACTTACAAGGGTAAAAGGTCCAGAATGTCTAGGTTGTGTAAGGGCATGGGATTAGGAGTAAAACCTTCTAGAGTGATCTTATAAGTCCAAAGCAGTGGTAAAATTAGAAAACTTGTGGATGAAATGAAATAATAAAGTAATGAATTTATGATGTAATACTCACATATCGTCAGCAAGTGTTAAATAGATTATACTGTTTAATTTTTGTTTAGTATTAAATTTTCTTAAGCCATATGAAAAATCCTAATATATAATAAACACTACAGAAATAGTTTGTTGTTTATGAATAAGTTATTCAAATAAAAAATACGTTCATTTCAAAAAAAGCTAAGGATTTCATATAAGGAGATTTGAAAATTAAAGGTAAATATTGATTTCCTCCTTATTTTTATGGTAGAATTGATTATTAAAAAATTAATGCATAAATTTCTTGTTTTAATGGATTAATGATGATTTTTTGTGAAGAATAAATAGAGGAGAATTTTTGAGAGTTGATGTTTGATAGTAGATTAGTTTGAGAATTGTTTAAGACCACTGTCACAAATGTGATAAAACTAATTGATGAGGAAAAAAACTAAACATTTTTGGAGTCATGATGAATTTGTAAGCAAACAAGAATATTCATATAGCAAAAAAATAAAATATTATTCAGTTACTTACTAGAATTCATGTAATAAAACACTAATGTTATGTACTAAAAAAAAAAAAATTAGAATTTATATTTATATGTACTGATTAACTTGTCAAACTACAAAAACATATTCAATATAAGTATTTTTATGTCTCTACGTTATTCACACCATTGGAAAGAATTGAAGTGTTAGTTCCTGTGTTTTTTCTTTTATGTGTGTCGACTATTTTTCTGTATTTTTCTTTTTTCAAAAGAAAAATGTTTAAAAGAAAATAGGTCACACAAAATATATATATATATATATAAAATGTTATTTTAATATTTTTTATTTAAAAAAAATTTATTGAGTTTGGGTGTTTCTTTTAAGTTCAATTTATTTAATAAAATCTGTATTAATAAATTTATTTTAACTAGACATAATGGTTTAGTCAAACCTAATACTTAAATAACACAAAGTGTTTTAGTCAAATATAATATTCTCCATTTATATCAAAATTCAACTTAAGAATTTACGTTTTCATTATTCTTAATTTTAATGTACGACCTAATAAATTCTCGTAGCATTAGTAGTAATGTTAAAATCTAATTTTAGTATCATAAGTAGTCAACGGTGTCTAGCAATATATTACAACTATCCAAATGATAAAAATATCAATATTTTGACATCACTTTATCCGTAATCAATATTACAACATAATTTAATTATTTTATCTTAGATATCTTAATTGAATACAAAGTATGAAATGCATCATCCTCTTATAGTTCAATTTTTATATTTTTTTGATATTCTAAGTAGGTTTTTTCAAAAATAAATAAAAACAATATCACATATGTACTAATTAGAGTATGAATATGCATATTCATAGTCTTTTTCAATCAAAAGATCCAAAATGTCATTTCTATTATATAAGAGAGACAAATATTATCTTGATCATACATATCCTTTTACATAAGTCATGACATATCTAACTATTTTTTTTATAGTCTACTATATTACAGATGATGTTTAAAAATATCAAAATATACTACTCTCAATATTGAAAACTATAATGATATCAAGTTCAAGGATTATATATACTATTGTTACTATAAGAATCGCTTATAACAGTCATATAATGATCCATATAGTATTTTCGTAGCGGGTCAGTCTAGTACATTAGTTCACTAACTTGTACTTATTTATTGACTTAATATCTATATAATGATATGCATATTATCATCAATCACTATATATATTAGTCTTTATACATTATTATTACTCTATCTACAAAATACTTGATTAGGAATATTTAAAAATAATATTTTATTAATTGAACTTACTATTATAAGGATATTATTACATTTATTTATATATAATAATAAAAAATATAAAATATATTAACCAATAATATCATGATACATAAGAAATAAATATACTAAATATATATATATATATAAAATACAATTAAATCTTAGAACATATACAAATATAATTTTGTTTGATTTAAAAATATTAATATTTCAATTTTAAATATTTTTTTAATTTAAACCTACAATGCTAAAAATTACTTAATTTTATAGAATGCTAGAATGATGAAATTATTTTTGTTAACCAATGCTCTTCAAAAATTATTAAACTATTCATAATAATTACTAATCTTGTGTATTATATTATAGTAAAAGTTCAAGGTTAAATTCTATGTTTTTGATTTATTATAAATTTTTGAATGAATAGTAAAGTAGTAAAAGTTTTAGAACCAAATTCGTATTATAACTATTTTGAATAAATTTCATTTTGAAATTTTTAGATTCTACCAATAGATATATATAGTTAGTTATATTCATTCAAAAATTCATAACAACTCGAAAATATAGAATTTAACTTTAAACTTGTAATATGATACAATATAAAAAACTAGAAATTATTATTAAAAATCAGATAATTTTTTAAAAAATTATTTAATTAAATAAAATACTTTTTTCATTCAAACATTCTACAAAAATGAGTAATTTTTAGCATTCTAATTTTATATTTAAAAAATTATTAAAAATTAGAACAATAATATTTTTAAATGTAAAAAATTCATCATGACCCTACAAATGTGTACTTCATCACATAAATCAGTTTGTCAAAATCATGACATAAGATTTTAAAAAATTTTAGGACTAATTACTATCAAACATCAACCCTGTAAAAATTCTCTTTCTTCCATTCATTCTTTGCGAAAAAAAAAAAATCATTAATCCATTATGACAATAAATTCATGCATAAACACCTAAATTAGGTTATCAACCCTTCTAATTATCATCTTTTATGTAATATTTTAACAATAAATGTATACCTATTTTTTAATAGTCAACATTACTATAAAAATAATGAAAAAATTCATATTTTTCTTTAATTTCTAAATCTCTTTGTATAAAATCTTTAGCCTCCTTGAAAATGAGCTTATTTTTTTATTTAAATAATATTTTCATAAATAATAACCTATTTATATAATTTTTTTTAATATTTTAAGTTTTTTCTTGTTGTCTAAAAAAATTTAATGCTAAAAAATTCTTCAAACTTTCTAAACAATAAAATATTATTATGGGTATTTGTTATTAAGTATGTACAACTCAAAAATAGTAACCCAAAAAAGTTTTTGGTACAAAAAATCTTATAAAATAAGTTGACTAATACCATATATTATATATATATAATACTAATATTACTTGAGATATGTGAATGCTACATATTCAATTGTGAAATGTACATGACATATGAAAAATCACTTGAGTAAAGTAAGTTTTTAAAAGGTAATGTTAGGCAACAATGATTCAAGGGACATGATGCATACTTTGGCACCTAGTCCACGTGCATATGGATTTTATTTAGTTACATTAATATGAAGTTATATCCTTTGTCATTTAATAATTATTTTTATTCTATGCAATTGCAAGTGTACACTGTTACAAATAAATAATAAAGTGATATATAAATATTGTTCTAATAGAAATTGATTATTTACAATCTAGTTATCAAATTAAATTATTTTAATTTTATCTAAATAAATTGAATAAAGAGATGAGTTATACTAAAAATAATTAACGACTAAATTAAAATAAAAAAAAATCAAGATAAAATTAATAAAAGTGAGAGTTTTAAGATATATGATTTTACTTAAACTAATTTGAATTAATTTTGTCTACTTTTATTAACTAAAGTTTAAGATTGTGGTTACTAATCAAGAATCCTAAAGACATTTATAAACCGTTTTGATAATTATAATGAGAATACCTCTAATCTATCAATTCATTATATTCCTATATGAATTAAAATAATTAAAGATTGATTAATTTTATATATTTAATGCATTAATTATACTAAGAATGTAAGTATATTCTTATTTTACATAAATTTAGTGGTACTCAACATTAGATCTAAGCATAAATATCTTTTTGTTAAGGTATTAAAATGCAATTAAAACATCTAACTAATGGTGAATTAATTAGAAAACTCAATCAATAATTAAAAACTTCAATAAATTCAAATATACAAATAAAAGTCAATCCATCTTAATATAGATACATTATAGAATAGAACACTTAGTTCATAATATAATAAATTAAAATTATCATGATTAAGACTAACATCAATGAAAAAATAAATAAGAGAATAAAAAAAAATTAATTATTCCTAATTGCTAGATGACTTTCACCAAATTTAAGTTTCTTGTTAATCCTTCTCCTTTTTCTTTCTTCTTTCTCCTTTTGTGGCTCTCTCTCTTATTTTTTTATCCCTCATGTCTTTTTCTAAAATGTGATATAACTCAAGTGCTGCAATGCCCAACCTTAATAACCGGAGGTTGTGGGCTTAGAACTACTATCTTCTAAAAAAAACTTGTTATTTGCCATAGTGCCTAACCCTAGGAGCCTATTAAAGCTACTGTCTTTAACAAAAATTGTTATTTGGAGCCACAACCTTGGCTTCCAAAGTTGTAGCCTTAGAATTTTTGTCTTTAACATCTTTGCATACACTCCAAAGCACTCTAAAACCTATTATTCCTTGAATTTATTTTCTCCTACATAAAAACAAATAAAATAAGTAAAAACATACCAAAAATAAATAACTAAAGGGAGAAATTAGTGAAATATTAAAAGTAAGAGTATGATAAAATTACATAAAAATAACACACATCATTTAGTTATTTATATTTTCTTCATACCCTCAGGGAAAGAGTAGTGTTGCCCCACATGCTCTAATGAAAGGTTGTCATGCTCCAAAATTTAGAAGAATTTGAACTATGATTTTCTTAACTTACAAAACTTAAACTTTAAGTTTATATAAATTTATTAATATTTCTTAATAACAAAAAATTTCTTTTTAAATAATTTATAAAACTTAATAACATAGAAAGTCTTAAATCTTAATGAATCATAAAATAATAAAAGTTTAGCTAAATTTATCTACTATAAGCTTAATCCTTCAATAATCTATAAATTACAATAAAACATAATAAATTTTAAACTTAGTAAGTATACTAGTTTTTCATATATATTAAATACATATATATTTTTATATAATACATGCACATGATATGGTAAGAGATAAAATTATAGTAGTTTCAAAAATTTTGTAACACTTAATCATTATAAAAGTAGTAAGGCATACATACTTTGAAAATTTATAACAATTATTCTTAATTTATAAAATCAACTTTTCATATTTACATTAGACATATTTTAAAGAAACATTCTGAATTTTATAACTTTTGTATATGTGTGGATGTTTCAAAAAGTTTTGTAATACATGAAATTTGTTGAAATGATAATATTCTAGTATATCAAGCTCAGTTTTGAAAAATCATTACAAACTGTATATATATACAATTTGAACAAAACAAGTTATAAGGTGTTCTTTTGTATGCCTAGCTTAACATATTTAAAATTTAGCTTCAAATTCAATACGTATGACCTTTTATGATTTTCACAATCTACCTTGTCATCATAGAATTTTGTAATATTCTAGTTAATCTAACTTGGTACTCTAATTATGCAATTTCAATTCAATACTATAATCAAATGAATGTATACTTACTAACAATTCATGTATCCTCTTCACCAACCTTTTCTAATATCTTCAAAATCTTCTCACTTAAAGATTTTAAAATAAACTCTTATACGAACTTCATGTCTATTATAGCCCATGTTTTTTTTTTTCGAAATGAATTGTAATACTTGTAGAATCTTTATTAATTTGATTTATGCCACTAAATTATTTTTTATACCTAACAACAAGTTCCTTGATTTATGCCCCTAAATCAATCTTTATTTAAATCTTTGCCATTCAATTCCATTCATGAATTTTAGCTATCCATATTATTTGGTTAAAGTAAGCCCACATTTTAACAAAATATATTATCTTGGCCTGTATTCCAAAAATGTTCTAACTTACACAATATAAGATTACAATTTATTTAGTCCATTTAGAAAATCATTATAAAATAATAATCTAGAAAAATATCACTCTTAAATGCTATATAAAACTTTAATTATTAGTGTTACAATTCTCCCTTTACAAAAGAATTTTGTCCTCCAAATTTATGTGCACCTAATATGTCTAATAATTGAGAATACTTATTTTGCATTTCTTCGTTCTATTCCCAAGTTGCCTCTTCTATTGAATGGTTATGTCTAAAAATTTTCACAAATGTTATTCTCTTTGTATGGCACACCTATTCTTTGCGATTTAAAACTTTAATAAGTGTATTCTTATAAGTGTAAGCAAATCAATACACACACACATCGAAATTACACAAAATAAACGGTTTAATTTTTAAGATCATGCGACAAATTCTATTGTTATCATATGTATATAATTTAATACCATAAATATGTATATACCTCTAGTTGATAATTTTTATCAAACCACGAACACAGATTGGTTACCTTTACATCTCTATAATATCCACATGATCAAAAATTTAATCAAAATGCTAATTTCTATAATTTAAGTGTATAATATTTTATATATTGTTCTATTATCAAGAGTAAGGACAAAAAAATAAACTTTAAGCACATCTTTAAAAATTTAAATATCATATATTTATGTATTACTATTTTAGGTATTCAATTTTAACTTAAACTATTTAGTTAAATTTTCTTATAAAGTCTAATTTATTTGATAAAGTAGGCACTAATAAATTTAGTCTTATCTTTATTTAATGTGCTTAATCAAAATTAATACCTAAATAGTTCAACGAATCCTAAACTTATTTAAATATATATATATAAATATAATATTTCTAATCTTAATGTATGATCCAATAGGTTCTTGTGACGTTAGTAATAATATTAAAATATAATTTTAGTATTACAAGTAATGAGTGATTTCTAACAATATATCATGATTATCTAAGTGACGATAATGTTAGTGATTTGATATCACCTTATTCGTGATTAATGTTATCGTGTAATTTAATTTTTTTTATCTTAAATATCTTAATTGAGCATGAGATATGGAATGTGTCATCCTTTTATAATTTAATTTTATATTTTTTTAATATTTTGAATAGATTTATTTTATCAAATGAAATTAATATTCTATATTGATTTATTTAAGTATGTCAATATATTTTTTAAAATTTCACTCAATTAAAGAGTTCAAGATATCACTCTCATCATATAGAAAGGATAAATCATATCTTGATCACATACATCTCTTTACACAAGTTACGATATATTTGATTATTTTCTTTATAGTCTATCTTGTCACAATTAACATTTGAAATTATCAAAATATATTATTTTTTATGTTGGGAGTTATGATGATTTCAAGTTCAAGGATTACATACACTATTATCACTATGAGAATCGTTTATGATACTCATATAATAATCTACGTAGCGCTCTTGTCGTCAGTCAATCCAATACATTAGTTCACTAATTTGTTAATTTCATTGTATGGAACTTTATAACACACACATATTGTTATCAATTATTACATATACTAGTCTCTATATATTATTGTTACACTATTCACAATAATGTTTGACTAGGGATATTTAATAATAGTGTCCAACTAATTGAATTTGCTATTTTAAAAGTATCATTACATTTATTAAATGCACAAAAATATAATAATGAAATAATTAAATGATATCTATAAATCCAAATATCATGATATAAATGCATCAAATATCCAAAATATTATTAGATTTAGGACATATATCAATAATAAGTTAATTCATCTCTAAGTTATAATGTCTCCTAATTTAACATACGTGCTAAATTAGGAATATAGTTGTGTAGCATGGAAAGATGAAATATAGTATAAACTTCAAAGAGTGATGGAAGAAGAGTGATTCGATAGGCCACATCTTTTACCTTTTCAAGTATTTTAAAATGGACGATAAACCTTGGATACAATTTTTCCTTCTTATCAAATTTCATGAACACCTTCGTTGTAGCAACTTCAAGGAATACCTTGTCACTTACTATGAACTCAAGCTTTTCCTTTGGCTTTCTTTATAGATCTTTTGTCTCTTTTGAATTGTTTTTATTCTTTCTTTTAGTATATTTTGAGTCACTTTGGCTCTTTCTTTTATCCTCTTAGTGAAAGATGAATTCTATTTGTCTATTTTTTTGGTTAAAACAAATTACGAAGGTATTATGTTAATGTGTAAAGGTTGTTAGAATTCAAAATACCTAGGCCAATGATATTTGTACATGTGTAGAAAATGGCTTGATAAATTGGCTCATCATTGTTAGAGGTGTTAAAGGCTTAGCCACTAAAAAGTGAAGCCTGGCCTAGTATAAACTTGTCACAAGCTCAGGACAAGCCGAAAGATAAGGCACGTCATAAGGTCAATTTTTTTTTTGGCTTATTTATATTTATTAATTAAATATTAATATATAAGTTAAATAATAAAGGCCTATTGGCTGGTCTGACATGGCTCATTAAGGCTTTGGCTTAGAGGTCATGCTGGACTTGTCTATTTTTTAATGGATTTGGCCAGTACTTTTGCCACCTTGAGTTATAGTTGCATTTGTAATTAGGCAGGCACTTTTACATGAATAAAAACTTTTTTTGGTTCTCTATTTTTAGGGGTTTTATGCTTTACATTCTTTCTTGCATTTAATCTATCAGCTTCTTTAAAGTTTAACTAGGTCTAGCTTTTATTTTTGATCATTGATTGTTTTGTTTTCATTGTATATTGAAATCGAAAATCAACACACTCAATTGTTTCACATGTTTGTTGTACTATCTTTGAACATAGTACTTTTCTTTCTCTAACATCATCCCAATGCATTAAAGATTTACATTTTCTTTCGTAAAGAGTTTCAAAAGGAGTCATACCAATTACAAATTATTAATTATTATTATAAATAAACTCCACCAATGGTAGACGTTTTTTCGTTGAAATCTAACACAAATGTTGCAACATATCCTTAAGGATTTAAAGAATTCTTTTTATTATTCACAAGTGTGTGGGTAAATGCACTATTAAATTCAACTTTGTGTCAATGACATTTTACAAACTCATCTAAAATATTAATGTGAATCTCAAATCTCTATATAATATAATTGAGATTTGTGCTCCATGTGACCTCACAATTTTATTAACATATATTTATCCATGAAATAAATAGTTTGTATTTAGGGATGATTGTGAACCAAATTAGGGACAGATGTCTCCAAACTCGCATTTGCATTTACTACAAAAATTTATTACCAAATTTGCATCATAATCTTAGTGAGTTTGACATTTCATTACTAAACCCGCTTAAACGAATATTTAAGATTTATGAAACCCATGAGGATGTTTGCAAATTTTTATTTTTTAAATTACATTTGTATTATTATAAAATATTAAATTTAAACTTATAACATATATAATGAAATAATAATATTTTTAATATTAATTCAAAATAAAATCTATTACTCACATAAAATATCAAATTTATTAAAATAAAAGAAAATTGATCACAATAATTTCATAAAAAGTACATAACTATTTTATAAATTCACATATAAAATCTAGTTTAAAAGTGATTTTAAAAAAACATTGATTAAGTGTTATGAACAAAAAAATTACAAAGAATATTTATTCTAGTGACCTGCCCAACATGGGTTTTGTGAGAACAAATCAAAGTGGACCGTGCTCAACCTTACTTGTATTCATATGGTGGGCTTTCTCATTTTGTTCACTTGTAACATAACATATGCATAATAAAAAGCTACTCATTGTCTCTTTACTCTCTCCTACTTTCTCCCGTTTTCTTGAAAATCAAACACACTACAGTTCTTATCATATCTTAAAAGAGAATAGGGTAAGATTTCAGGATAATAGGTATATAAAATTTTTCATTTAAAAAAGGTAAAACTTAAAATTTGTAAATTATAATTAAGAAACGGTAATTAGCACATGTCTCCCTTGATGTATGTATATCTCACTTAGATGGTAAGTATGCCTTAATAGACCCGTACCTCCACTCATTTCACCCACCGTTTGCAGTCTTTAACATAGTCTACTAAACAAAGCCATTGTAACCTCAATAAACAGTAATAAACTTGTACTAAATTTGGATAAAGAAATTTCAATTCTTAATTTCTGGCATTTCATCAAACATGTTATGTGAAACCATGGGCATACTTCATGAGAAATAGCTGATCCATTTCTAAGTTGTTTAGCTCTGAAAGTTGTTCAATCGTTTTTTTTATATTGGAGATTTTGTTACAAGTTACGCAATACCAATAAATAATTGATTAAAAATGAAAAAAGATATTATTCAACTAAAATTAATTGTATAATTTTAGTTTTGATTATACTACTTTAGTCCTATATTAATTAGTACATATGTTTATTTTTAATAGAAATAAGTGTGATAGGAAATATAAAAAATATGAATAAAAATGATTTTCAAGTTTGAAAAGTGAACAATAATTTAAAGTAATTTTACCAAATATCTTTCTTGAAGTATGGGTAATTTTATTTTAGAACAAGTTTTTATTAAAAAACATAATTTTATTCTCTTTTAACTTTTAAATTAACTAATTAAAAGATAAATACTCTCATGATTTGTTTATTATTTATGAGTAAAACTATATATTTAATATTATTTAATTTTTAAAGTTTGTTAGATATATTTTATAAATAAATAAAATAATATTTATTTTAAAAATTTAATTACATATATATACATATTAATTCTATAACTAATTAATTTAAGATTACTTACTACTCTATATATGATTTATATAATCTATATTAATAAAATAGTTTTATTATATACATTTTTAATTGTATTAATTAATAATTATAAAATATTTTAATTTTT
>CP135532.1:3709229-3719501 GCA_032402905.1 Khaya senegalensis | reverse complement strand
TAAAATATTAATAAACTTCATAGGAGGTTTGTGATAATTCCAAAAAACAATTATCATAAATAGGTGAAAAATCCGTTTAAAAAAATTTGAAAACAAAATAATACAAGTTCTTGTGATTAAGCATGGGTGCATGACTGGTAAATGGTTAAAAGTTTTTCAGTCCTATCTTTCTATCTTCTTGAACTGACTCATGCTCGACATTGGTAGGGCCCCGCGACTCTGCATATTACAACTTCTAGCGTTTTGCTTACCTAATAATCTAACCCTATGTTTCAAGACAAGTTATGCTAATTCCCTTTTGCTTCTTCAAGGTGGGAATAAATGTGTATATGTACACACACACATATATATATATAACTAGGAAAGAAATTTTTGAAAATTAAATAGTTTTTGAAAGGATCGATGCAGAGCCATTTCGTACAACTATAAAGAAGGCCTCTTTTTCAAATATTACCCAGGTTTGGTACAGTATAAATCATTCATACGCTCTTTCTTTCTCTGGCTATTTATGTTGCGTGTAGCTGTTTGAAACTAACAAATCCTAGTTCTTCAACTGTTCAGATGCATAGACAACAAGGAAGAAAGAAAGCAGATGGCAGAGAGCATTCGTGCCTTGGAAAAGAGCAACAAACCCTCCAATAATTCTTTGTTCGGGTTTCAATCCCAACAAAACCATGAAAGACCAAAAGGTAGACTGAAAAGAAAGTGAAAAATAAAAGTAAAAAATCATTTTATTATATTTTTAAAATTTGTACAGAAAAATTGGTAGGATTTTGTTTTGTTGATTTATTGGGCGTGATGTATGCTGTTGTGGCTTGGATGAGAACAGTAGAAAAGATTGCACTTCCATAAAGAGCTAAACCAAACTCCATACTTGAACATTTTTGCAAACGGATACTCAGAAAGTAGCTAGCACTAGCATGCAGTTATGGCCTCTTCTTCTCAAAAAACGCACAAACTACAGAAGACAATAGAAGAAGTAACCGACCTAGGCAAAGAAGAAAGAGGAAGAGATTGTCTTGAGTTAGCGTTAGGGTTAGGGTTTAGCAGTGGGAACAAGATACATGAACATGAAAAATCATACCCACTTCCAGTTTCAGGGTCAAGCACTCCATTGGCTCCCCCAACTTCACCGTTGGTTATCAACCAGCATGATCAGCAGCAGCAGCAGCAGCAGCAGCAGCAAATAGAGCTGGGCTTAGGGCTAGGGTTAGGATTAGGGTTTGATTATAAAGGTGTCAGGTATATGAATATGGCGCCGCCTAGTAATAATCACAACATGCTTTGGCAAGATCATCAAGTTCAGGATCACAATTATGAGCCTGATTTGCCATTTCTTAACGCGAAAATTCATATGTTCAATGACGCAAATGATTACTCAACAAGCAGAAGACCCCACCCTGGTTTCTGGTTTACACTTATCTCTTCCACCAACCGGTGAGCAAATCACTCTTGGTTTTGGTGGTCAGTATATGTTAGCTCGCGTGTTAAAAAACTATACGTCATTTGGATCAATAATTCCCATTATTATTGTTTATCGTATAATTCTCTTTCCTCTTTTTTTATTTTAGATTTGTCGGTTTGATTTGGTTGTCCTCCCCGCGTTCATTTCACCCTGTCTATCTTTTTATCAATCTGCTGGGCATTTCCTCTTTTTCTCTTACATAATGATTTAGGCTTCTGCGCACATAAAAGATGCATCATTTGTGTTAATCACCGCTATGATTGAAGTTTATTTTCTTCTCTATTGTTGTTATCTTATCTCGCTCTCTTTCCCTTTCTCTTTCTCTTTCTCCTTCTAGCATGCCAAACACAATTTAACACGTATTTTTTGCTAAGCAGCATATTTTCTCTCTCCGATCTGATATCTCTCCCACTAGCACACGCATGAATATGTACAAGTGCTCAAATTACATAAAATTTCTAAGAAATAATCTTTTGCAATCTCTAGTGTTTGATTGTGGGATTTTAATAAAGTGCTCTGGATTGCATAATTAAGCAGGGTTGGAGAAGCACTACCCCAAATACCAAAGGCGTATATTAGAGTGAAGTAAGTGGTACCCGTTTGAATATAATATGATTGTATCATTTCATTTCAGTGTCATATTGTTTTCACATATTTTCAACAAGCTAATGATGGTGTTCAGTGAAAATGAATGCAAAAAAGCTGAAGCTGATGTTGCTTTTCTTGGGTTTTGGTGTTGTCTTTTTATTAGTATTATTATTATTATTATTCTTATTTTTTTTTTTTGGGTTAAAAGAGACGAGAACATGACGGTTTTCATGATTAAGAAGTACTTGGTTACAAAGCTTGGTCTCTCCAACGAAGCTGAGGTAATTACACTCTCTCTCTTCCTCTCCTCCTGCATGAGGTTAATGATTATCGTCTTTGTCAGATGACAATTTCTTATTACACTGATCATTTTAACCAGCTTATTATAAATCGAATCCGCTGGCAAATCTTTCATGTTTTTGAAATTCTAGGGTTTGGAGAAGTAATTGACCACTGATTCTGCCAGTTAACTTGTCGACTTCTGGTACCCAACTTTAGTTGAGCCTCATCGTCAGCCTCCTGAATTAAATTGTCTAACTAAGACTAGGCAGATCGATTATTAGCTGAAATTGCATGCTCTAATGAAGTTTTTTAAATCATAAATGTCTGCAAAAATCCTTTAAGGTTTTAATGCTAGCAGAAGTTTGCATTTTTAATTATATGGATTTTCTGTCTCTGTACACTTGGGCATACTTTGTTTAATGGTATCTGGACATTAGGAACTGTTTGGCATTTGAGAAGTTAGACTTTGAAATACTTCAACATCTTAATTAAACAGTCTTATTCCTTAAATATTTTATACAGTGTCAATATAACTTTGTTAATGGTTGTCATTATTTTCTTGATACAACCTTTATGTCTTCTTAATTATTTTTATATTTTTGTTTTCGTGAAGACATAAATCCTTTGTTTTGAGGGTTACATTTATAGGGTGCTAAGGACTAATTACCCCTTTTTTTTCTCTGAAAAAATAATATTAAGGGTTGTGGACACCTTGTCTCATTTTTATAGGTATATATTATAAACTGCTGCATTAATTTGTCAGTAGCAGTGCTTGTTTTAATGTTCCTACATTCATTTTTGGACCAATTAAGATCACAAGAAGCCCTTTGGACTAGCAGTGGGAGTTGGTTTATCAACTGTATGAATCGAATAAAAGTTTAGGGAACGATCTAACAAGGCCTATATAAACTCTTTTTTTTTTTTTTTCAGATTGGATTTTTCTATTTTCACCCTCTGTAAGTTTGGTTAAAATAAATATAAAAGTCATTGACATGTACTATAAATTTAGAAAGGAGTTGCATTATGTCGTTATACGTCATTCTATTTGCATCTTGGTACATAAGTTAAGAGTATTTTTCGTTTTATGATTTATAAACTGACATCCAAAACCAAAAAAATGAAAAACGAAAACCATCGGAAAGTTTTTACGCAGAGGAAGGAAGAAAACTTTTCATGATCCCTGACACGATATTTAAAAGGTAACCAGAACAAAGCCTGTAGGATAAGAGAATGAAGTGTGTTTAGAAAAATTTATTCTTAAAACTCCAATGAAAAAGCCCAATTCAGTCTTTCAGTGGCTTATTGTGAAGGCTATGGCAGGCGAAGCTTCAATACTTCGAAATCCTAAATGACGATCTCTGCACATTTTAATGTGGTGGAGCTAGGAGCTTCGCTGCTTGCATGCCCGGCCTCCTGCAGCTAAATATCTCTGTGCTGTAGCTTCCGATTTTCCGTGCAATTTGTAAAAATAAAAGAATCATTTTTCCCTTCGTTTCCTTGCAGACTGGGAAAGTGATATTAACCTCTAGGAAACTATATTTGTTATTCTAGTATTGCAGGGTTTCAACAGAGATGGGTCAAAACCAAGACATTTGAGTAGTTAATAAAATCCCTACCTAGTAATTACCACAATAAAATGATGGTCAAATATTTGACAATCATTTTAAATTCTATTGATTGGGCGGGTCAAATGGTAGTAACACAAATCTAAATGAGCTTGGAATAACATCAATTGACTGTCCATACCAAGTTTAATCGGTAATCTAGTTAGTTGGTTAGATCTATAAGTTTAGTCTTGATATCTACTAGTTTAAAACATATATAGTGTTATGCATTAGTAACCTAATTAGAAGAACTACCTAGTGGGTAACTCGTAAGCATGAAGTCTCGCATATATGTGATGATCTTTTTCTTGTGTGATTTTGAAAACAGATCGATATGTCATGCATGGGGCAGAACTTGCTGCAAACGCTGACCTTGAAGCAAGTGCGAGATGCTGTTTGGCTGCCCAAATTGATTCACTCAGTAAATTCAACAACTCTTTTGTTCCGAAACTCAGAAGACTTGACTATGCCATTGCATTATGGAAGACGATGCGTCTAGGTCAATCATAGCTTGGATTACAGTTCCTTCTCTTAAATCTTACGGCATATATATGAAAACTAATTTCTAAGAATTATAATTTGTCGAATGTTAGAATATGCTGCTTCATCAATCAATGTTAAATGTATAGGTAGAATTCAGGCCCTAACTATTGCTACCTTTATACTTTTGCTCTGTATAATGTTGATCTACAACTTAAAATATTCAGTATTTCATGAAACATTTGTGAATTTCCGTTTCTTGTATTCGGGTTTTGGATATTATTTTGCAATTCACGTTACAGTTTTAATATAAACATAAAAATAAAAATAAAACATTATTGTAACATCTGCAAATTTATTAGTCAATATATTTGTATATATTCTTGATTATTATAAGGCTCAAATAATGCTTAATCATTTTAAAAACTAATGTCAAATAAGGTTTTTTTTTTTATTAAGATATTGCATAGACATGCAAATCTTGAGCCAAAGCTAATGCACACATTTTACAAAAGTCTTTAAAAAATTGATATTTTTCTTGAAATTTGTAATAATTTTATTTTGTAATAAATTTTATAAAAGTTATCATGAAGCAATTTCTAAGTGCAATCTTAGATGTTCAACTTGGAATAATTAAAGCTAAACTAAAAAAAATAATGTAAGAAAGCGATGAAGGGAGAGAGCACAAGAGCTTAAAGAGTATTTTGTATAAAATGTTTGGATGTTTTAGTCGAATAAAATATTCTATATTTGTAGTTAAACATATGCACAATAAATAGCTGAGATTAAACTTTTAGAATCTCATATGATAGCCTATAATGCGAGGTTTAAATATGATTTTTAAAATTAAAGAATTATACCATATAGAGATATTTCTTTCATTAATCCACAATCTCTCCATAATAAACTAGACACATGACATATATTATAATTAAAAGCATATCTTCTATAAGTATCTAGAATTATATATCACTTATACCGGGTAAATCTAGTCCATGGGCTTAGGAAAAAGCCTGAGGTGTGACATTCTTCTTCACCCAATCAAATAACGCTCTCATTGCATCTCTGCTAATAGTCTGAACCTTATCTTTGAATTGTCATAAGTTGTCTCGAGTTCTTAACTTATTTCGCTATCAAACAAGCCTTTTCATTTGATGAAATACACAAGACTTGATAGCAACTATTCAAAATATATAGTCATCAAGGATGATCTCCATTTCTTTGTTGAAAGTTATCTTTATGCCCAAAGGTGCTAGCTTTAGTTTCTTACGCTTCAGATAATTTAAATCTTATAATAAGGCTTCAAATTACTTGCATGGATATCAGATGTAGTCTAAACCTCAAGGATAGTTTCACCTTGTATGACACATTACCTACCCACTTGACAATGAAAAATAAATCACTCAGTGAATGAAAGATACGATTATTGACAGATACGATCATTGACAATTAACCCTGAAGACCCTTAGTACTTGACCACGTGCTTAAAGAAAAGTCTTACAGTTTCCTTTATAGAATAATTCTTTAATGCAAAGCTGAATTTTGAAAAATTTTGATAACTAATTAACCATCACAATAATCATTCTCATCTCATTAATATTGGCTATGAATTATGAAATCTATGTGATTCCCTCATATGGTCTCTTTGGAACGAACAATGGTTCCAACAAGTTTGTCAAGCTTTGTTGTTCACTTTTTTCTTATTTATACATGAGATGAGTTCGTACAAATTACTCCACATTATCTTGCATTTGAGGCTAATAGTATACCATTTCAAATTCTCCCATTTTGACACATAAACCACTTGTCCCTTTATGTATAAAAGTTTATGTTCTACTTAAAATCGCTTGGTCTTCTCGACTTGTGCTAACTCAATATGAAGCTTAACTAATGGATCATTTGCATACCATCCATAATGAGGCCAAGGATATCCCTTTAGAGCTTGTTAGTGGCAGCAAACTTAGCCTTTTAACTTAAACCATCTATTATCCCATTATCCTTACTCGGTTTATATTTCAATTCAAAGTCAAACTCCACCAAGAAATCTTGTCACCGTGCTTATTTTAAGTTGAGTTATTATTATTATTATTATTATTATTATTATTATTATTATAGAAGTAACTTGTGATTATATTATCTATTTACACCACAAACTTTGATACGAGCAAGTAATGATGACCAATACATAGCGTATAAATGATCACTATTACGTCCTTCTCTTGCACCATGTAACGTTGCTTCATGTCATTAAGTTTTCTAATTTAAAATGCTATTATCCTTGCTACATAAGAAACTTTTGGTTGCAAAATTTGATGCAATCGTTTGTATTTCAAATGATAATGCATAGTTGGATAATGTAAGTATTAGCTCTTTCATCATTGTGCACTTCAAGCTATCAAAAGCATGTTAGCACTTATCATACAATTTCCATGATCTAGACTTTTTTAACAAGTTGGTAAGGGGTGATGCTATCCTGAGTTGCCTATGATGAACTATCATAATAGTTGATTAACCTAAGAAAATATCACAGTTCGATGACTTTCATAGGCAAATTCTAGTCCATAATTGCTCGAACCTTAGATCTATCCATAAGAAACCTTTTGTCCTTAATTTTGTGGCCAAGGAATTTAACTTCTTGTTGTGCAAATGAGTACTTCTCTCATTTCATGTACAACTTATTAACCTTTAACACTTGCTAAATTTTTTACAAGTTCTCTCTATGTTCCTTAAACATGTTGTTATATATTACTATTTCGTTCAAGTACATAACCACAAACTGATCTAAAAATGGATGAAAAATTTGGTTCATCAATGTGCAAAATATGGTCAATGCATTGATAAGTTTGAAAAGGATTAAGAACTCTTACACTCTATTTCGTGTCATGTATGCTTTCTTTGGCTCGTTGTCACTAATTATATGAACTTGGTAGTAACTATATTGTAAATCAAGCTTAGAAAAGTACTTTGTCATACTAATATGATCAAATAAATAAGCAAATAGAGGAATGAGATACCTTTTTTATGGTTACCTTGTTCAATGCTCGATAGTTGATGCACATCTATAACAAACCATCATGCTTATATTAAAACAACGCCAATACCTTCTATAATGTCTTTTAGGGGTAAATATGTTTTGCATCTAATAACTCATTTAGTTATTTCCGTAACTCTGCTTAATTTGGTATGGTGCTATTGTCGGTGGTTTCGTCCTTAGTTCTAACTTGATCTTGTGATCTATTCTCACCACATTCTTATACTTTTTAAGAATTTTTTTGGTGAGGCATTTGGCATCACATTCTTGTACTCCCTAAGAACCTTGGCAATATCCACAAATGCTATAAATTCTAAATTATCCACTACATCATCTACCTCTTATATTATTATAAAAGATGTCTCTTCATTGTAACTAACTCTTTTTTATATGGTTAAAAGAAGAGTAGTAATAGCAATGGGTTTGGCTATTTTATGCATTATAGAAAAATATCCCTCCAAGATGTACACTAAGTTGTATCACAATATTGACATAACGTTAAATTATTGCAACACTATATCGAAGTCATTGAGCATTGTTAGCAAAAAATTTACTTCATCGCACCAATTCACAAGTGTGGCTCAAAACTTCAAACTACACTATTGAAAGGTTTAGCTTTCATATTTATTATTTTTAAAGAAACCATTCTTATTTTTCACCCTAAGATCCAAGCACTTCACCTCTACATTCTTGATAAAATTATGCAAAGCTTCAATGTCCAATAGTACACAAGTCTTTTTTGCCATTAATGCACGCCTTTACGCGCATGAGAGCCTTTGTATGAAATATTAAGCAAAGGTATAGCATTAAAAGCATTGAGTTGTTACAAGCTTTTTCTGCTAGTTTGTTTTGTTGTCACTTTTTATGTCTTGAACATGACGTTGAATACTTTGTTTCGTTGGCAATCCTTGGCCTAATAGTTACCATCACAAGGAAAATAATTTAATATCGGTGTGTCATCTCTTTTTTTGTCTTGCCACTACTCTTTACCCTTTGGTGGCTTGCTTTTTTTATTCTTATTTTGTCAAGGATGCAAATTCTATGTTCCCTTGCCATTGTTAGGCTTGTTGTACTTTGACTTTCCCACATCTCTTCTACAAAAATTAACAAGTCTCTTAGCTATGGTTAAAATGAGGACAATAGTCTTGACGCCTACCACTTAATCTCTAAAAAAGCTCATTGTTACAATCCCTTATTAAAGTTTAAAAGTAAGTCTTTATCGCTTATGTTCAGAACTTAAAGAATAATTTCCAAAAACTCCTCAACATACTTTATAATCAACTTATTTTATTTCAGCTTCTTCATCCTCTTGCAGGCATCATATGACACATTCTCTAGATAAAATTGATGTTTGAGCTCTTGTTGTAGTGTGACTCAATTGTTAATGGTTCCCAAACTTTTCTAAATTTTTTCATATTTCTTGTACCACCAAAAAGGTACATGGTAAAAAAGGTAGATAATTATTATGTTTACTTTATCAAATTTAATTGATAAATCAATTGTTTTAAAATAATGCTCTATTTACCAAAAGCAATCATCCAACTTTTTGGCATATTTCTTTTTGCCATACACATTCGATTTTAGAGCTTTGTTCTTAGCGTATAAGTAGCCTTATGAATGGTGCCACCCTCGTTGGCTATTGCTCACTTATTAAGGACAACAACACCTTTTGCTTTTTTTGAGCCAGTGTACAACAAGTTTATTTACTATTTTATAGTATCCAAAATCCTTAAAATTTTGGCTTTAAACGTATCTAACCCATAATGTTATTGCTCCTCAAGAATGGTGAATGAGTTCCCACAGCTTTTCTTTTTAAATGACCATTTGTCCTCGAGATTTTTCATTGTTTGCTCCAAACCATCAAATCAATCCCTCACGTCACCTAGCTTTTTCATCACCTTTCCTACATTGGTGCCAAGTTCATTGATAGCATCTTGGAAAATACTTTGCACTTTAATCCACTTCCCTTCAACAATATTGGAGACCCTATCATGATTCTCATTGCTTTGTGCCAATGCAATCTTCTTTTCTTTTTCTTTTTTTAAAAAAAATTTAGCTCTAATGCCAACTATCATGGATCAATTTCTTCGTGCAACCTTAGATGCTCAACTCGAAACAATTAGTGCTAAGTCAACCTTATTTCACATAAACTTTAAAATTAAATAATAACACAAAAAAATAGATAGAGAGAGAAAGCACAAAAGCTAAATTGCTTGGATGTTTTGGCTAAATTAGGTATTCTCTATTTATAATTAAATATATGTACAATAAATAACCAAAATTAAATTCTTAGAATTTCATCCAATAGCCTAAAATAAGAAATTTAAATGTAATTCTTAAAATTGAACGATTTTACAATGCAAAGATAATTTACTTATTAATTCACAATCTTTCGATAATTACCTAGATACATAACATATTCCATAATTAATGCTTATCTTTTAAAAGCATCTAAATTGATTTGGCTTCTATATTGAGTAAATATAATCTATGTGCTTGGAAAAAAGCCCAAGGCATAATAAAAAACACACTAACTTTCTCTCTAACTATAAGTCAATTATTTAAAAAAGAAATATACTCTTTTTTTTTTTTTTTTATAAGTAAAATTTTAATTTACTCATTATTATTTAATTATTTAATTTTTATAATTTATTTATATCAAGTGCTAATTTAAAAATAATTTATATTAAAATTTTGAAATTTTATAATACAATTATTGTGGTATAAATGTGCTTTAAATAATAAAAATTTAAATATTTTCATATTAGTATTAATTAATACCATTTAAATATTATTGTATAATAAAATTATGTTTTAATATA
>CP135532.1:3672613-3706241 GCA_032402905.1 Khaya senegalensis | reverse complement strand
CCATATGCCACAAAACACAAATTAAAGCCTTCAAAATCACTAATCATCCTAAAATTTCAAATGTTAAGGTACCTATTTTGGACCCTAAAGTCATCATCGAAACTCATTCCAAATTGAGATCTAAACATACCGCGTTGGAGTACGAGTGTCGGAGAGCACACTGGTCGGTTTAGATTCCATCGGAGCTACAGCAATCGTCGAAAATCTTGTCGGAAACACGCCTTGCCGATCAACCTTCCCACGCCGGAATCCGGTGACCAAATGCCGGAACGGGGCACACCACCGTTAAGAGGGCGGCGAGACGGTGCCAGACGCGCTGGAGGTGTCGGTCAACTCGCCGTGGACCGCCGGTCAATGTTCACGTCGGCAGAGCTTCGGGCGGCACGTGAGGGCGCGTGGCAGTGGCGATCGGGGCGGGGTTGGCGGCGTTGCACTCGCGACGGTCCGACAGTCCTCCACTCGCCGGTGGTGAGGTGATCCGAGGTCCGGTGACGAAAGTCACTGTTCACAGGAGAGAGAACCGTGGGGAGGAGAGAGAGAAGAGAGAGAAAATTGAGGAAAAAAGTGAAATTGATTTTTCGGGTTTTTCGACCCTGTCCCGCTTATATAGTCGGGCACGCACGACAAAAATTACAGCTTTCTACTTCTATCGTCAAATTTCTGATACCGGTAATGAAATACTGTATTTTCTGCTTATACAGTACGCTGTCCCGAATACCAGTCAACTCTCTCTTTTATCAAAACTCTCAAAAATACTGTATTATAACTCCATGATAGGGTTTTACGAGTATAAAAATTTCAAGATGTTACAATAATATAATATTTAAATTGAGAAAAAATAGGTTTTTAATATTTATAATATTTATAATTGCATGAATGTACATCATAATAATGGGTTAAATTGTAGAAAAGTCCCATTGACGGGGAATGGGCATGATTGTGCAATTAGAAGTGTTAATATCCGTTTGTTATATATATATATATATATATATATTTATAGTTATAAGCGTAATACCATTACCGTCGACCTGCAGTGCTAGATTAGGTATTCTAAAATACTTATATGGCATTGTATGTCCCATGTTTGTATTTACATATATTTATATGGTAGGAACGCTTGTATATACATACGTAATTATGCCCTTATGATGGAATGATTGAGTAGATGCTGCATTCGATATTTTGCAATGCTTTTCGAATTAACATGTGTGCATACGTTAGTACATTATAATTATTGTGCCGTAGTAAGGTAATGAGTATATTTTTACTTGTGATGACGTGTTGGGATTGCGTGTAATGACGCAATATATGATAACCGAATAAAATATGTTCTGCGAATTTGTATTAATAGTGGTATAGGGTATCCATGTGTTTGAATTGTAATATATTTCTGTGTTTTATCTTGATTGTCTTATGGTTTATTTATATGCCAGAGTGGAATATATTTTTATAACTAAGTACTACTAGCCTTACGACAAATCTATACGTATAAAGTCTTTTTAGAATATAAGGACTAATAAATGTATTGCATAAGTAATTATATTACCTATCATGATATTACTAAAATACTGCTTGATTAATGTAGGCAAAATGGTCATGTTGTTATGACTGAGTCGACTATGAATAAATCTGTGAGGATAACTGGTATAATTGGGATAATTATGGATCGATAGTTTTTCCGTTACCCTAGTAAAGCCGCTTAGGACGGAGCAGTATCATTATAATAAGACTGTGGTGCCCTTCGAGGTATGTTGAACCCACAGCAGCTCTGGATTGATAATAAGACTGTGGTGCCCTTTGAGGTATGTTGAACCCACAGCAGCTCCGTATTGATAGTAAGACTGTGGTGCCTTTCGAGGTATGTTGAACCCACAGCAATTGAGAAATGATAATAAAAACCATGGTGCCCGCGGGGTATGTTGAACCCATGATTGGAAGCGGCTATTTTTCATAGTGTCCTTGGGTACGTGCAACCCATGGTAGAACTAATTATCCTATTGGTCTGAGGAACCCGGTGTGGGCGAATGACCATTGTATACATATATTGAAGTGTACGGTGGATATCATGTCCACGATCCATAATTTACTTAATTATGACAAATCTATAAGGATATGAATCCGTGTGCCTATTATATTCAAACTGTATGGTAGAATACTTCTATCTGCTAAGAGTTGCTTGTGTTAGTGTGAATTGCAATGAGGTAGTAACACGTTGTGTTTTATTTGGTATGAGGACTGTCATGGTTTTATTGTGCAGGTAAGGCAGCTTATAGGTATAGGCAAACTCTTGCCGAATTCCTATAAGAAATACTATTTATATAGCTATTCATGACCTCCCTTTGTATTCTAGTTTTCATATGTAGAGGTGGGTCTAGGATTACTGTTATTGCAGTCATAATCGGGTTTTCGTTATGACTATAAATGGCGGAAATGGTTGAAGTCTGAATACACTTTGATAGGTTTCAATTATTTAAGAGAGAACTTAACTTTGTAGAAACAGGAAGCTAGCATCAGGTTGAAAATGGAAAGTTAGGAGTTAAATAAGATAATGGGTTAGGTAATATCTAGGTCGCGTCACTTCTAGTATATAAAATCTTGTCTAACTCACTGGTATGCTTATGAAACAAAAAGAATATGGGTGAATCCATAATAGATTGAAGATCATGTGAGAAGTTTGAGGATATTGTTGAAAAGGTGTATTGGATGTATTGCAGGTCATTGGATTTATTAGTTTACACGTTTATAAGTGTGTTTATGAGTTTACATTATTATCATCCGTACACGTTAGCGAACGACTAAGATTAAATTGATATGTGTCCTTATAATAGTATAGTCAAGGTTTAATGTAGGTGAAAGAATTCCTAGTATGGGATAAAGAATGGAGGACGTGTATTTGTGATTATAGTATAACTGTCAGGTTGTCTTGCTTCAGTGAAAATAAAGAGATAATATGAATGTATGATAACATAGATTGGTAATGAACCAGTATTTAGATAATTGTGATACGTGGATCGGATATGTATATTCCATCTCCCTCAGCTGGGCTTGTAAGCCAGTTTCTAATGGAGGTGTGACGTTAAGACTGTGGTACCCTGAGGGGTAGGTGGAATCCACAGCTGTCCTCCAGATGGCCAGTGGCCTAGAGTAACAACCATGATCCATAATGTTCCTTAGTATAATCGATCATTTGTAAACGCAATAAAATTTCTATCACCAACCTTCCGGGAGTGGAAATGGCATACAGAAACAGTATTATCGTTTTACTAATACCCTTGGTTGTATTTATATTTAGGTGTTTGAAATATTTGTATCCTATGTGGGTATTGATTGTGTGCCTAGGATATTTTGGCAATCTCGGGCCGAGTGTGTGATTGATACTATGTGGTTATACCAGCTTCTAAGCAGTTCCTCTGTATAGGGCCGCGGCATTAGTCGTTATTTATACGAATAACTATGTAATGATTTTATGTAATCATGTATGTGTTCGTTGATAAGAATAGAAATAGAATTTAAACGGACACAGGTGATAACGTGATTCATTTAGAAAATATATTGATTGAGATTGCATTATCTGTATATGGTATATCATGAGGAGTGTTACTCTAATTGAGATATTTATACAGAATTCATAGATGATATAGTGCTTAGAATTCAAGAGGAGATGATATGATATCTTGTGTACATTATTGAGCATATGCTTGTTGGAACATGTACATTGATATGTGGACATGCATTTACTTGTGTGTGTGGAATTACGTGAAATGGCTAAAATAAGTAGGGATTCAGGTAACATGCTCATTCCTTTATTTAAGTATTGTATTATCTTACTGAGCAATGTGGTGTGCTCACCCCTTTATGGGATTATTATTTTCAGGTGAATACGATATTGCGGTAGCGGTTTCGGAAAGTGCAGTTGAGGCAAAAGATTTTCAGACGGGGCATAGTATATCTAAGGTTTAGGCCATTGTTATGTAATTTCCTTTCTGTGTACTCTGAAGTATTAATTTCATTAAAATGCATAACAATTCTTTAGAAAAAAAAATAATACTATTTTAGTTGTTACTATTTATGTGGTTACTTTCTATAAACTCTTTTGAACAAATGAAAACTTCGCTTCACTATGAGAAAGCGTTGATTTTTGTCTTTTCGATAATTTCAATGTACTATATGCCACATGAATAGAAATGAAAGGAAGGGGGTGTTACAGTAAATAATAAATCATTATTCCATTTCGTCTTAAGTAACTCTGTGGGTATGTAAAGAAATTTCGTAATCGTACCTTAAGAATATTGACCACTTATATATCTCTCAATAATTTATTATATATCCATATTACCCATTTACCTTTTACTATTACTCAAGGGTATTTTGATAATTTACTAAAATTCTAATAATCACATATGCAACATTTCTATAATTTTGTCCCAATATAAAATAATTTATACCTATCGTTGCTTTTCAATACCTACCAATATATGTACTATCAAATCAATTATAAAAATAATATTTCTAATAATAATAATAACCAATTCATATATGTATATATATATATATATACACACTGTCCTAATCCATTTACGATACACACACACACACACACACACACATACACACTTATATTAAGGTATCTCTACATTAAATATATAATGTTAGAAAAGTATTTTAAAATAACTCTTTCGACGATGGATGTTGATGGAATGAGGCGTAAATATAAATAATATTTAATCATTAACTTCACACAACTTTTTATACACACACACACACACACACACACACACACATATTTAATTAACCATTTAAAGCGTTTTTAAATTTCACACTCATACCCATTCTCTGGCAATGAAAATTTTTTTTTTCCACGCAATCAATTTTCAATCATTTACATGTATACTCAATTAATCAACACACATCTACTTGACAAAAATAATCACCCAACACCACTTGAATAATACCCTAATTAGACAATTTTACCATTTTTCTGTTTTTCTTCCGTTGTACACATTCAACTCAATTTTTACCAACTCCCTTGTATCACAATACAATTATTAACATATAAACACATCAAATTAACATAATTTAACACCAAATAAATAGTATCTAGAATGGACCATTTTGCCTTTTTCTATTTTTCTTTCATTTTATACATCTAAACTAATTCCTACCAATTCCATTTATTTCCAATATAATTATTAACATATAAACACATTAAAATATCATAATTTAATACCAAATAAATAGTATCCAAAATGAATCATTTTGCCCTTTTTCTTTTTCTTTTTTTCTATTTTACACATTTAAACTAATTTCTACCAATTTCATTTATTCTCAAACACATTTATACACATTTAAACATATCAAAACACATTAAAATCAAGCATTTAAGTGCTCCATAAATAGTAACCGAATATATCCTATTATGTATAAACTAATTCACTCCAATCTACTTTCCAAACACTTAATGTCGTAAATTATACATTAATTTAACAAAATTCTAAAATTATCAAGAAATGATTTAGGGTTCTGGCCTCAAATATAAAGTTGATGGTTATTGTACTAAATTTATGTTAAAAAAAATACTGTCAAATTAAAACTCTCAATGCATAGAATAATTTTTTCTTTTGCGGCAATGCATTTAATCGGATAGAATGTGAGATTTTGCTTAATTTTTTCAAGAAAATAGAAAAAAATTTGAAAGAGAATGGAGAGAATGCCTTACGGGAAAAGAGAGAAGAAAAGAAATTGAATGCATCAAATTTTGAAAAGTCAAAATCTTATCCAATTTTACATTTTTATAAAAATTAGACTTTTACACAATAACTTTCCAAAGCTTACATTTGACTCCCAAAAAAATTATGAGGCTATTCAAGCTATTTTTAGATTTTTTCACTTTAGTCCATCAGATTTTAGTGACCCAAAATTTGAAAATTTTTTATGAAATAACCATTTTGCCCTTAGAAGAGAAAATTGATCATTTTGGTCATTTTTCTCTTTTCTAAGGGTATTCTTATTCAAATTTGATTATATTTCTTTCTACATACTTTTAACAATATTTTTAATATTTTTAGAAGTGTGGGTTTCAATATGACCTTTGTGACCCTTACAAATTGACCATTTTGTATTTTTCGATAAAATTATCCTTTTTCAGCAAACTGGTAATATTTGCCATTTTAAGATTATTCAATCTATATTTTTCTCTAATAATAATTAAAATACAACCCTTAACTTGATTGTCTCTCGTTCAATTTATCGATGGTCGCCTAAAATAATAGTTTTACCCTTTACTATTATTTTGACCCATTTTTCTGCTAAAATGATTCTAACTAGAGTTTCAAAAATTATCTTATATATTTCACAATCCAAAACTCAAAATATACCATATAAAAATAATTATACTAAGGTTTCTGAAAAATACTTAGATTTGAGGATGTTATAACTATTCCAAATCAAAGAAAATTTGAGTATCATTTCTTTTATTTTTATCCTTATTATTTAATTTGTTTAAAGAAAATTTTAAAGTTAGTATAATTTTAGTTTCGATCATCTGGGAGTTTTTTTGCATATACCATATAATAGTTGTTACTTCTAATACTAAAAATTGTTTCATAACACCTATATGACATGAATATATACAAAACAATATTATTAGTTGTTTACTTGTGTAAAATTATTTTAAATATTATAAAAAATTATATAATCATTGAAATTAGTTGAATAAAAAATTCACATTTTAAAAGGAAAATGAATTGAAGATATTTCATTTACAAGCCATTATGAATAGATTTTACAACATTTTAGAATGGTTTTGTTGTAAACACTGAATGTTTATGGCATTTTATGTCACATTTGGTAAACACTGTAACATTTTACAAATATTTTTTTTATCAATTTTGGCTTGGAAGGTAATATTTTAACTCAATTTATAGCTTTTTTTGGCCAATACACAGTCATCTTTAAGCATTTGAGAGCATTTTTGGTGCAAATGTTGATATTTTATGGCATTTTAAATCTTATTTGATAAATACAATGATGTTTTTGAAATATTATTAGAAATTTTGGCATAGATGATGATGTTGTAAATTAATTTATGTCCTTTTTGGTCATTAGAAGACATTTTATAACATTTTAGAATGTTTTTATTGTAAACGATGATATTTTATGGCATTTTATGACATATTTGGTAAATCTAATAATATTTTTGTGAAAATCCCATACTCATTTAAAATATAAGTAATGACTTCTAAATAAGTATATATATAAAAAAAAACATTAATTTTTTTTTCTATTATAGTCAAAGTAAACATTCATCATCATTTAACATATATACTTATTTACAACATTTACAATATATTAAAAATGCGATTTATAATAAAAGTATAATTATTACAGCAATAAAACCTTGTATGCCCAACTCTTTTGACATGTTACTGTCCTAAGGATTTGCCTAGTTCCACTACTCTACTAACTATACCTGTAAATCATTTTAATCACATAGTGAATAATTTAAAATTACTCAGTAAAAACTATAAAATCCAACAAAATAATTTAACAAATCACAATATTCTAACTATACAAATAATAATTAATCAGGACAACAATATATTCCGTATATCTAACATTACAACAATAACCAGTTAAGACTAGCCCATCATAACTACGCAATTAACAGTTCAATTAGGATATTATAAATAATTATAGTATAGTATCACTTTTCTCTGTACACTTTCTACTCTATCTATTCTAGTTCTACTATCCTGTTTTCTTTTCATTTGACCAGTCATATTTAAGTAAACTATGGGTCGTGACCATATTATTTATTTTACACATTGATATATGAATAAGTTGGGCATAATTATAGTGCTACCATGGGTTCAATATACCCTTAAGGGCGCCATGGTGAGCTGCCGCTTCCTACCATGGGTTCAACGTGCCCAAAGACGCCATAGAGGACTACCGTGGTTTCTCACATACAATTCTGGACACCACAAGAATGACTGCGGGTTCCACGTACCCCAAAGAGTGCTACAATAAATAATAAAATCATTATTCTATTTTATCCTAAGTGGCTCTGTCGGTGTGTAAGAAAATTTCAAAATCGTACCTCAAAAATGTTAGCCACTTATACATCTCTCCATAATTCATTATATACTTATATTACCAATTTAGCCTTTACTATTACTCAAGGGCATTTTGATAATTTACTAAAATTATAATAATTATATATGCAACATTTTTATAATTTTGTCCAAATATAAAATAATTTATACCTATCAATATATGTACCACTAAATCAATTATAAAAGTAATATTCCTAATAATAACAATAACCAATTCACACACACACACACACACACACACCTATATTAAGGTATCTTTACATTAAACATACAATGCCGAAAAGGTATTTTAAAATACCTCTTTCGACGATGGATGTTGATAGAAGAAGGCATAACTATAAAGAATACTTAATCATTAATTTCATACAATTATATATATATATATATATACACACACACACACATATTTAATCAACCATTTAAAACACTTTTAAATTTCACACATGTACCCATTCTCCGATAATGAGATTTTCTTATATATATATATATATATATTTATTCAACCATTTAAAATATTTCTAAATTCCACATTCGTACCTATTCTCCTGCAATGAGATTTTTTTTTTTACGTAATCAATTTTCAATTATTTACATATATATTTATTTAATTAACACATATCCACTTGATCAAAATGATCACCCAAAATATATTGAACAATACTTTAATTGGACAATTTTACCCTTTTTCTCTTTTTCTTTCGTTTTACACATCCAATCTAATTTCTACTAATTCTCTTATATCACAATATAATTGTTAATACATAAATATATTAAATTAATATAATTTAACACTCAATAAACAATACCCAAAATAGACTATTTTGTCATTTTTCTATTTTTCTTTTATTTTACACATGCAAACTAATTACTACTAATTTTATTTATTGTCAATACAATTATTAACACATAAATACAATAAATTATCATAATTTAACGCCTAATAAACAGTATTTAAAATGGACCATTTTGCTCTTTTTTTTCTATTTTTCTTCCATTTTACGCATTTAAACCAATTCCTACCAATTTCATTTATTCCCAAATATATTTATACACATTTAAACATATCAAAACACATTAAAATCAAGTATTTAAGTCCTCTATAAATAGTAATCAAATATGTCCTATTATGTATAAACTAAATTTTTTCTTATTTATACAATTCTATTCATTTTAATCTACTTTTCAAATACTCAATTTCATAAATTAGGTATCAATTATACAAAACTCCTAAATTATAAAGTTAGGGTTTAGGGTTATTACCTCAAATCTAAAGGTGATGGCTATTACACCAAATTCAAGTTAAAAAAATATATAAAATACCATTTAAACTATAAAATTACTATTTAAATTACTTTTTTAACAAGTTCAAAAACTAAAACTTAATAAAATTAAGAACTTTTACCGTCAAATTAAAACTCTTGACGCGTAGAATAATTTTTTCTTCTGCGGTAACGCATTTAATCGGATAGATTGTGAGATTTCACTTGATTTTTCTAAAAAAATTGAAAAATTTTGAAAGAGAACGGAGAGAAGGCCTTACGGAAAGAGAGAGAAGAAAATGAATTGAATGTATCCAATTTTGAAAAGTCAAAATCTTATCCAATTTTATATTTTTGTAAAAATTACACTTTTATCTAATAACTTTTTAAAACTTACATTTGACTCCCAAAAAAATTATGAGGTTACCTAAACTATTTTCATATTTTTTTCACTTTAATCCATCAGATTTAAGTAACTCGGAATTCAAAAATTTCTTATAAAATAACCATTTTGCCCCTAAGGAAGAAAATTGATTGTTTTGGTCCTTTTTTTTTTCTCTTTTTTTTAAGGGTATTCTTATCTAAATTTAATTATATTTCTTTTTACATACTTTTAACAATATTTTTAATATTTTTAAAAATTTAAGTTTCAATCTGACCTTTGTGGCCTTGACAAATTGACCATTTTACCATTTTTAACAAAATTATCATTTTTCGGTAAATTAGCGATTCTTGCCATTCTAAAATTATCTAACCTATATTTTTCTTCAGTAATAATTAAAATACAACCTTTTAACTCAATCGTCTCTTATTGGATTCATCGACGTCCACCTAAAATAATAGTTTTGCCTTTTGCCATTATTTTAACCCATTTTTTTTTTGTTTTTCTAAAATGATTCTAATTGGAGTTTCAAAAATTATCTTATATATTTAATAACTCAAAATTTAAGATATACTATAAAAATAATTATACTAAGGTCTCATAGGAATACCTAGATTTGAGGATGTTACAATTTTACAAATATTTTTATCCATTTTAGCATGGAAGGTAATGTCTTAACTCAATTTATAACATTTTTTTGGCCAATATGTAGGCATTTTAAAGCTTTTTTGGTTCAAACAATGACATTTTATGGCATTTTACATATTATTTAATAAATGTGGTGATGTTTAAAATTAATTTATAATCGTTTTAGCCATTTTGAAGACATTTTATAGTATTTTAGAACATTTTTGTTGTAAACAACAAAGGTTTATATCATTTTATGACATATTTGACAAATGTGGTAACATTTTACAAACATTTATAATGATTTCAGCATGGAAGGTAATGTTTTAACTTAATTTATAGCATTTTAGCCAATACATAAATGTTTTAGAGCGTTTTTGGTGCAAATGATGATGCTTTATGGTATTTTATATCATATGTGATAAATGTGGTGACGTCTTAAGTTAATTTATAGCCCTTTTAGCCATTACGAAAAGATTTTGCAACATTTTAGAATGTTTTAGTTGCAAATGGCGAAGTTTATGGCATTTCATGGCACATTTGGTAAACATGATAACTTTTATAAATGTTTTTATCAATTTTGGCATTGATGGTAATATTTTAACTCAATTTATAGCATTTTTGGCCAATAAGCAGCCATTTTGAAGTGTTTTAAAGTGTTTTTTGGTGCAAATATTGACATTTTATGACATATTACATCTTATTTGGTAAATGTGGTGATATATAGAAACTTTTATAGCAATTTTGGCATAGATGGTGATGTTTTAAATTAATTTATGTCATTTTTTCGCTATTATGAAGACATTTCATTACATTTTAGAGTGTTTATGTTGTAAACGGTGACGTTTTATGATTTTTTTTGACATAGTTGACAAATATAGTAATGTCTTGCAAACATTTTTATTATTTTCAATATGAACGATAATGTTTGAACTCAATTATATTGTTCTTGGCCAATACTTAGACATTTTTGAGTATTTTAAAGTCTTTTTGGTTTAAACGATGACATTTAATGGCATTTTAGATCTTATTTAGTAAATGTGGTGATGTTTTAAATTAATTTGTAGCCATTTTAGCCATTACAAATACATTTTATAGCATTTTAGAGTGTTTTTGTTGTAAACGGCAAAGGTTTATATCGTTTTATGGCATATTGGGCAAATATGGTAACGTTCTACAAACATTTTTATCGATTGTAGTATTGATGGTAATATTTCAACTTAATTTATAGCATTTTTGGCCAATAGGTTGACATTTTAGAGCTTTTTTTTTTTTTTTTCTTATTTGGTAAATATAGTGATGTTTTATGACATTTTTTTCTTATTTGGTAAATATAGTGATGTCTTAAGTTAATTTGTAGCCTTTTTAACAATTATGAAGAGATTTTGCATTATTTTATAATGTTTTGTTGTGAATAATGAAGGTTTATGGTATTTTATTATACATTTGGTAAACACAGTAACATTTTGTAAACATTTTTATCAATTTTGATAGGGACGGTAATATTTTTGCTCAATTAATAACATCTTGCAAAGAAACAAATGGTTGCAATTTTGCCCTACTTGAAATTTCATATTTTAGCCCACCAAGGAACCTTGCAATGGTTAGCTCTTCTGGTTCTTGCAAGTTACATCTCATTATGTGCATCTCATACTTTTTAACATAGTTTTTTACACACATGCCCATTTACCTTAAGTTTTGAAGTTTAAAATATAGTTCTTGTTTGTAGTATTTTGGTAAAAATCTTCTCTCCATTAATCTCTTCATGACTCTTTAACTTATCACCTCATCTAAACATTTGTAACACCCCCTTCCATTCATTCTTATTCACATGGCATGTAGTGCATTGAAGTTGTCGAAAAGATAAAATCAATACTTTCTTATAGTAAAATGAAGTTCTTATTTATTTGAAAGATTTTATTTTATTTTTTTAAAAAAATTGTTATGCAGTTTAATAGAAATACTATTTAAAATTGCGCAGAAAAGAAATTACATAACAATGGGCTAAACCTCATATATATTATACCCTGTCAGAAAATCTTTGTCTCAATTACACTTTCCGGAACCGCTATTGCTATACTGTAATTACCTGAAAAACAATAATCTCACAAAGGAGTGAGCAGACCACATTACTTAGTAAGATAATATAATACTTAAATAAAGAAAGGAGCATGTTACCTAAATCTTTACTTATCTTGGCCATTTCATACAATCACACACACATAGTTAAATACATGTTAATATATATTAATATACATGTACAGACACACATATGCTCAATGACGTACACAAGATTTCATGCCATATCATCCAGAATTCTAAGCACTATCTCAGTTAGAAATTCTATATAAACAAAGAAATTGTTTAGATAAGAATTTGTATGCAACCTAGCAAAATGCTTAATCATTCAAAGACTAAAAATCCATTACATTGATATGTCTTCCATTATAGAACTAGCAAGCTTGCTCAGGAAGACTTGTACATTTAATGACTAGTTGGAAAATTCAAGCTAATTAATTAAAACACATCTACTAAAACTATAATTAATACATCAATAAGTAAACATTTAAGTTTGTAACCACCTTATTTATTAAAGTTCATTGACCACAAATCATTATTCTTATTAGTTAAAATTTAACTTAAACAGCAAATCAATTTCCTTCTATGCAATTGAGTAAAGTAACAAGCTTGGCTTTTACTTTAGTAATTAGTTTCATATATGGCTCTTCTTAGATAGCAATAACTTCCTTTTCATTTGGAGCACAATATCTTCCCCTTGTTGAATTGGAATTGCCATCAAATCCTTCTCCTCTTTATCTTTGAAATCATCTTCTAAGTAAGGAGAAAAATTCCTTACATTGAATGTAGCAAAAATATTATAATCTTTAGGCAATTCGATCTTATAAGCATTATCATTATCTTTTTCAACAACTCTAAAAGGACCATCAGCTCTTAGCATTAGCTTGGATTTTCTTTGTGTTAGAAATCTTTCCTTGTGTAGATGAATCCAAACCAAATCTCCTAGTGCAAATTGAATTCTTTTCTTTCTTTTGTTTGTTGACCGTGCTTATTCTTTATTTTTCTTTTAAATTTGCTTCTTCACACTCTCATGTAGAGATTTGACAAACTTAGCCTTCTTTTTCCTAATAAAGCATATTCTTTCATCAATATATAGTGGCAACAAATCAAGAGAAGTTATAGGATTAAATCCTTAAACTATCTCAAATGGTGAATGCTTTGTTCCACTATACCTATTTCTATTATAAGCAGACTCAACATATGGTAAACATTCATCCTAATTCTTCAAATTCTTATTAACAGCAGTACGAAGTAAAGAATAAAGGGTTTAATTTACCAATTTGGTTTGTCCATCTGTTTGAGGATAGCATGTTATGCTAAAGAGCAGTTTTTCTTCAAGTCTTTTTCACAAAGTCTTCCAAAAGTAACTTAAGAATTTAGCATTACGATTTGAAACAATACTTTGGAATCCCATGCAATCAAACAATTTCCTTATAGAATAAATCAGCAACATGTTGAGCATCATTTGTCTTGTGGCAAGGAATAAAATGAGACATTTTAGAAAGCTTGTCAACAACTACCATAACTGAATCTTTTCCCTTCTGTGTTCTAAGCATACTAAGCATAAAATCCATGCTTAGATCTTCCCATGGTTGATTTGGTATAGGTAGTGGCATGTATAACTCTTGAGACATCTCCTTGCTTTTGGCTTTCTTGCATATCATGCATCTTTCTATGACTCTTTTAACATCTTTGATCATGGTTACCCAATAAAAATGTTCCTCAAGTGCCTTCAATCTCTTTTTTTTTTTTTTTCACAAAATGACAAACTAAACCTCCACTATGAGTTTCCCTAACTAAGTGCTCATGGATTAAACAATTTGGGATGCATAGTCTACCTTGCTTAAATAGGTAGTCATCATGTTAATAAAATTCTTCCATGGCTCTTTTTTTGCACTTATCATAGATTGATGCAAACTTTAGGTCATCTTTCTATTGATCTACAAGTATTTTGAAACCTATTAGTTTAACATTTAACATGGGAATTAAAAAGTATCTCTGAGATAGTGCATCAACTACAATGTTGACATTTCCATTCTTGTACTTGATTAGATAAAGAAAGGACTTCAAGAATTTCACCCATTTGGCATACCTTCGATTCAGCTTACTTTGCCATTTTAAATGCTTTAAGGACTCATGATCAATATGAATAACAAACTCCTTGGGCAATAAATAATATCGCCAAGTCTTCAAAGCTCTAATTAAAGTAAAAAAAATCTTTATCATTGGTTGAGTAATTTTATTGTGCACCACTCAACTTTTGACTAAAGTATGCAATAGACACCTTTTTTACATAAGAACAGCTCCAATTCCGATGCTAGATGCATCACATTCTAATTCAAAAGTTTTGGTGAAATCAAGTAGAGCTAAAATTGGTACAGTTGTCAACTTCTTCTCAATCAACTTAGAACTCCTTTGTGCTTCTTTATTCCATTCAAAAACCCTTCCATTTTTTTTTAATAATTTTAGTAATAAGAGCAAGCAAAGTATTGACATTCTTCACAAATCTTCTATAAAAAGAAGTTGACCCATAGAAACTTCTCACTTCAACAACACTACTTGGAATAAGCTAATCTTTAATAGCATTCACATTTTCTTCATCAACATAAACACCATACTTTTACACCTATAACCAAGAAAAACTACATGATCTTGGCAAAAATGACATTTCTTCATATTGCCGGAAAATTTCTCTTCTCTCAGCATTTTGAGCATCTTCCTCAGATGAATTACATGTGTTTTTACACTTTCACTGTAAATCAGAATATCATTAAAGTAAATAACAATAAATTCACCAATAAAATTCCTAAGCACATGATTCATCAATCTTATAAAGGTACTTGGTGCATTAGATAAACCAAATGGCATAATGATCCATTCATATAATCCAAATTTAGTTTTAAAAGCAATTTTCCATTCATCCCTTTCTTTCATCCTTATCTGACGATAATCATATTTAAGATCTATTTTAGAAAATATAACAGCACCATTTAACTTATCAAGCATATTATCAAGTCTAGGGATAGGAGAGCGATATTTTACTGTAATCTTGTTGATTACTCTACTATTCGCACATATTCGCAGGGTTCCATCTTTTTTTGGCACCAACAAAGTTGATAAAGAACAAGGACTCATGGATTCCCTAACATATCCCTTACCAATCAGCCCAGAAACTTGCTTTTGCAACTCTTTAATCAACAATAGCAACATTGTACAAATATTTTTCACAATTTTGATATGGTTGATAATGTTTTAACTTAATTTTTATCATTTTTTAGCTAGCACGTAAACATCTTGGAGTGTTTTAAAGCATTTTCTGTGCAAATGTTGGCATCTCATGGCATTTTACATCTTGCTTGGTTAATGCGGTAACATTTCAGAGATATTTTAGGCAATTTCGGCATGCACTGACATTTTAAATTCACTTATATGGCATTTTATAACATATAAGTCAAAAATGATTTTACAAGTATTTTTAACTATTTTAGTGTGGACGGTAATGCATTAATTCAATTTATAGCAGTCTTGGCACACAGTTGGACATTTTCAAGAATTTTAGAGTTTTATTGGTTCAATGATGACATTCAACAACATTTTACATCTTATTTAGTAAATTTGGTTGTGTTTTAAATTAATTTATAGTTGTTTTAGCCACTACAAAAGCAATTTATAGCATTTTAGAACATTCTTATTGTAAATGGCATAGTTTTTTGTCATTTTATGGCATCTTTGGAAAGTATGGTGATGTTTTAATAACATTTTTATTGATTTTAGTGTGGATGGTAATGTTTTAACTCAATTTATAGCATTCTTGGTCAATACGTAGATGTTTAGAGCATTTTGGAGTTTTTTGGTTCAAATGATAAGGTTCAATGGCATTTTACATCTTATTTAGTAAATTTGGTGATGTTTTAAATCAATTTACTGCCATTTTAGCTATTATGAAGGCAACTATTGTTACGTTTCTATAACACCCCTTTCCTTTCATTTCTATTCATGTGGCATATAGTGCATTGAAATTGTCGAAAATGTAAAAATCAATGCTTTCTTATAGTGAAACGAAGTTTTTATTTGTCCAAAAAATTTATGAAAAGTAATCACATAAATAGTAACAACTAAAATATCATTATTTTTTTTTCTAAAGAATTGTTATGCATTTTAATAAAAATAATATTTCAGAGTACACAGAATAGAATTTACATAATAATGGCTAAATCTTAGATATATTATGCCTTATTAAAAAATTTTTGCTTCAACTGCACTTTCCGGAACCGCTATTGCTATATCGTAATTACCTAAAAAATAATAATCCCACAAAGGGGTGAGCACACTACATTACTCAGTAAGATAATACAATACTTAAATAAAGGAAGGAGCATATTACCTGAATCTCTACTTATTTTGGCCATTTCATACAATTCCACACACATAGGTAAATGCATGTCTATATATCAATGTACATGTATAGACAAACATATGCTCAATGATGTACACAAGATATCATGTCATACCATCCAGAACTTTAAGCACTATCTCAACTGTGAATTCTGTATAAACAGTCTCAAATAATATGCATTTTAAATGAATAGTTTCCTCACTTGTACTCGTATAATTCCTTTTTTCTATTCTTATCACAAATATCAACATGACCATATAAAATCAATACATTGATATACGTATAGATATCAACTAAATGTCTCAACTACATAAATAGAAACTGATCAGACACCGGTATAACCACACAATTTCAATCACACACTCGGTCCGAGATAACCAAAATATCCTAAGCACACAATCGATATCCCCATAGGATAGAAATATTTCAAACATCCAAATATATACAAACGAGGGTATTAGTAAGAACAATAATATTTCTTCTCTATATTCTTTCCACTTTCGAAAAGTTAGTGTTAGTCATTCTTAGCATTTACAGGTGATCGTTCATACTTAGAGACATCATGAACCATAGCTATTACTCTAACCTGCAAGGCCATTTAGAGAACAGTTGTGGATTCAACCTACCCTTTAGGGCGCCATAGTCTTACTATCATATCTTAATTATACGTTGACTTACAAACTCAACTGAGTGCGTGGGAACATACATGTTTGATTCCCATATCCCAATTATCTTAATACTAATACATTACCATTCTATTTTATCACACATTCATATTATCTCCTTATTCTTACTATATCAAGACAACTTGACAGTTGTACCATAATCACAAATATACGTCCATCATTCTTTATCCAATACTAGGGATTCTTTCACCTACATAAACCTTGACTATACCACTATAAGTACACATATCAATCCAATCTTAGTCGTTCGCTAAGGTACACTGACAATAACAAACGTAAACTCATAACATAGTTCCTACACCATCACATTCTTACTGTATTCTCAACCATATATATTAACGTGTAGACTAATATATCGAATAACCTACAATACACCAAGTGTGTCTTTTCAACAATATCCTCAAGCATCTCACATGATTTTTAATCTATTATGGACTCATACATATTTTTTTTGTTTCACAAACATACCGGTGGGTTAGGCATGATTCTGTATACTTAAAGTGAAGCGGCCTAGATATTGCCTAACCCATTATCTTATTTAAATCATAATTTTCCTTTTTCAAGCTGATGCTAGCTTTCTGTTGCTACAAAGTTACCCATTATCTTAAACAACTAGAACTTGTCAAGGCGTAATCGGACTTCAAACCATTTTCGCAATTCACAATCATAACAAAATCTGGTTATGGCAGCAAAAAAGGGTAATCCTAAACCCTCCTCTACATTGAAAAATCAGAATACAAAGGGAAGGTCACAAATGACTGTATGAGTAGTAGTTCTTATAGAAATTCGGTAAGGGTTCGCCTATACATATAAGCTACCTTACCTGCACAAGAAAACCAGGACAGTGTAACATCTTGAAATTTCTATACTCTTAAAATCCTGTTATGGAGTTATAATACAGTATTTTCGAGACTTTTGATAAGAGAAAGAGTTGACCGGCATTCGAGACAGTGTACTGTATGAGCAAAAAATACAGTATTTTATTACCAGTACTAGAAATTTGACTACGAAAGCGAAAAATTGTAATTTTTTGTTGTGCGTGCACGACTATATAAGCAGGAAGCGGTCGAAAAATTTGAAAAACCAACTTCACTTTTTCCTCCATTTTCTCTCTCTTTTCTCTCTCCTCCCAATGGTTCTCTCTCCTGTGAACAGTGACTTTTGTCACCGGACCTCAAATCACCTCACCATCAGCGAGTGGAGGACCGCCGAGCCGTCGCGAGTGCAGCACTGCAAACCCCGCCCCGATCGCCGTTGCCACGCGCCCTTACACGCCGCCTGAAGTCTTGCCGGTGTGAACTTTGACCAGCCATTCACGGCGATGCACGTTGAGTTGACCGACACCTCCGGCGCGTCTGGCACCATCTCGCCGCCCTCTTCACGGTGGTGTGCCCAGTTCCGGCATTTGGTCACCGAATTTCGGCGAGGGAAGGCTGATCGGGAAGGTGTTTTTTCGGCAAGATTTCTGGCGATTGGTGTAGCTCCGGTGGAATCTGAACCGACCAGTGTGCTCTCCGACAATCGTACTTCGACACGATATGTTTAAATCTCAATTTGAAATGAGTTTCGATGATGATTCAAGTGTCCAAAGTAGGTACCTTGAAATCTAAAATTTTAGGATGTTTAGTGATTTTGAATGCTTCAATTTGTGTTTTGTGGCATATAGACACCATGGACAGTATCCTGACATCGCAAGGATCGCGATGGTATATTCCGTTCATGAAACGAAAATCGAAATTTTGTGGGTTAAATAGTATCTAGAAATAGTACTTGTGAACATTAATTTGTACGTTTTTCGAGGAGATACTTGTAGCGTGCGGAAGAGTATTTTAAATGCGTATACCCTTTCCGAGATAGCTTTTCATCATTCGTATAGGCACTGGATGCCCCGAGTAAGATAATATAATATTTAAATTGTGAAAAATTAGATTTTTAATATTTATAATATTTATAATTACATGAATGTATATCATTACAATAGTTTAAATTGTAGAAAAGTTCCATTGACGGGGAATGGGTATGATTGTGCAATTAGAAGTGTTAATATCTGTGTGTTAAATATATATATATATATTATTATAAGCGTAATACCATTACCTTCGACCTGCAGTGCTACATTAGGTATTCTAAAATATCTATACAGCATTGTATGTCCCATGTTTGTATATATATATATATATTTATATTTATATTTATATTTATATGGTAGGTACGCTTGTATATACATACGTAATTATACCCTTGTGATCGAATAATTGAGTAGATATTGCACCTAATATTTGCAATGCTATATGAATGGACATTTATGTATACGTTAGTTTGTTATAATTATGGTGCCGTAGTAAGGTAATGGGTATAGTTGACTTGTGATAACATGTTGGGATTGTGTGTGATGACACAATATATGATAACCGATTAAAATATGTTTCTGTGAATTTGTATTAATAGTGATATAGTGTATCTATGTGTTTGGATTGTAATATATTTCTGTATTTTATCTTGATTGTTTTATGGTATATTTATATGCCAGAGTGGAATATGTTTTCATGACTTAGTACTACTAGCCTTACGACATATCCATACGTATGAAGTCTTTTTGGAAAATAAGGGCTAATAATTGTGTTCATAAGTAATTATATTGTGTATTATGAAAATATGAACGTGCCTTTTAATTAATGTAGGCAAAATGGTCATTTTGTCATGACTAAGTCGACTAAAAATAAATCTATGTGGATAACTGGTATAATTTAGATAATTATTGATCGATAGTTTTCTCGTTACCCTAATAAAGCCGCTCAGGATGGAGCAGTATCATTATAATAAGACTGTGGTACCTTTCGGGGTATGTTGAACCCACAGCAGCTCCTGATTGATAATAAGACTGTGGTGCCCTTTGAGGTATGTTGAACCCACAGCAATTGAGAAATGATAGTAAAAAACCATGGTGCCCGAGGGGTATGTTGAACCCATGGTAGGAAGAGGCTATTTTCTATAGCGTCCTTGGGTACGTACAACCCATGGTAGGACTATTTATTCTGTTGGTCTGAGGAACACGGTGTGGGTGAATGACCATTATATACATATCTTGAAGTGTACGGTGGATATCATGACCACAATCCATAATTTACTTAATTATGACTGATCTATAAGGAATTGAATTCGTGTGCCTACTAGATTCAAACTATATGATAGAATACTTTTATCTGCTAAGAGTTGCTTGTGTTTGTGTGAATAGCGACGAGGCAGTAACACGTTGTGTTTTATTTGGTATAGGGACTGTCCTGGTTTTCTTGTGCAGGTAGGGCAGCTTATATGTATAGGCAAACTCTTGCTGAATTTCTATAAGAAATACTATTTATACAGCCATTTGTAAACTCCCTTTGTATTCTGATTTTCATATGTTGAGGAGGGTTTAGGATTATCTTTATTTGTAGTCACAATCAGATTCTGTTATGATTGTGAATTTTGAAAATGGTTGAAGTCCGATTACACCTTGACAAGTTCCAACTCTTTAGGAGAGATCTTAACTTTGTAGAAACAGAAAGCTAGCATCAGCTTGAAAAAGGAAAATTGAGATTTAAATAAGATAATGGGTTAGGCAATATCTAGGCCGCGTCATTTCTAGTATATAGAATCTTGTCTTACTCACCAGTATGTTTGTGAAACGAAAAGAATATGTGTGAATTTATAATAAGATTAAAGATCATGAGAAAAGCTTGGGGATATTGTGGAAAAGGCACACTGGATGTATTGCAGGTTATTTGACATATTAGTTTACACGTTTATTCATATGATTGAGAATACAGTAAGAATATAATGGTGTCGAAATTATGTTATGAGTTTACGTTTGTTATTATCAGCATACATTAGCGAACGACTAGGATTGGATTGATAGGTGTCCTTATAGTGGTATATTCAAGGGTTATGTAGGTGAAAGAATCTTTAGTATGGGAAAAAGAATGGTGGACATGTATTCGTGATTATGGTACAACTGTCAAATTGTCTTAATATAGTAAGAATAAGGAGATCATATGAATGTATGATAAAATAGATTGGTAATGAATTAGTGTTGAGATAATTGTGATATGTGGATCGGATATGTATATTTCATCTCACTCAACTGGGCTTGTAAGCCAGTTTCTAATGGAAGTATGACGTTAAGACTGTGGTACCCTGAGGGGTAGGTGGAATCCACAGCTGTCCTCCAAATGGCCCAGTGGCCTAGAGTAACAACCATGATCCATGATGTTTCTGACTATAATCGATCACTTGTAAACGCAATAAAATTTCTATCACCAACCTTCCGAGAGGGGAAATGGCATACAGAAACATTGTTATTGTTTTTACTAATACCCTCGTTTGTATATATATTTAGATGTTTGAAATATTGATATCCTATGTGAGTATTGATTGTGTGCCTAGAATATTTTGGTTATCTCAGGCCGAGTGTGTGATTGATATTGTGTGGTTATACCGGCTTTTAAGTAGTTTCTCTTTATGTGGCCGCGATATTTAGTTGCTATTTATATGAGTAACTATATATTGATTTTATATGGTCATGTAGGTGTTCATTGATAAGAATAGAAATAGGATTTAAACGGACACAGGTGATGAAGCGATTCACTTAGAAAATATATTGTTTGAGACTGCATTACCTGTGTATGGTATATTATAAGGAGTATTACTCTGATTGAGATTGATTATACAGAATTCATAATTGAGATAGTGCTTAGAGTTCTAGAGGATATGATATGGTATCTTGTGTATATTATTGAGCATATGCTTGCCAATACATGTACATTGATATGTGGACATGCATTTACCTGTGTGTGTGGAATCGTGTGAAATGGCCAAAATAAGTAGAGATTCAGGTAACATGCTCTTTTCTTTATTTAAGTATTGTATTATCTTACTGAGTCATGTGGTGTGCTCACCCCTTTGTGAGATTATTATTTTCAAGTAATTACGATATAACAGCAGCGGTTTCGGAAAGTGCAGTTGAAGTAAAAATTTTCGGACAGGGCATAATATATCTGAGGTTTAGGCCATTGTTATATAATTTTCTTTCTGTATACTCTGAAGTATTAATTTTATTAAGATGCATAACAATTCTTTAGAGGAAAAAAAAAAATTATACTATTTTAGTTGTTACTATTTATGTGGTTACTATTTATGTGGTTACTTTCTATAAATTTTTTTTTGAACAAATGAAAACTTCGCTTCACTGTAAGAAAGCGTTGATTTTTTTCCTTTTCGATAATTTTAATGTACTATATGCCACATGAATAGAAATGAAAGGAAGGAGGTGTTACAGACAGTCCCAATACCAACAGAAACACAACGTGTTACTATCTCATCGCTATTCACAGAAACACAAACAACTATTAGCAGATAGAGGTATTCTACCATACAGTTTGAATCTAGTAGGCACACGAATTCATTTCTTTATAGATCGGTCATAATTAAGCAAATTATAGATCGCGGTCATGATATCCATCGTATACTTCAATATATGTATATAATGGTTATTCGCCCACTCCGGATTTCTCAGACCAACAGGATAAGTAGTTCTACCATGAGTTGCACATACCCAAGGACGCCATGGAGAATAGCCACTTCCTACCATGGGTTCAACATACCCCTCGGACACCATGGTTTTTATTATCATTTCTCAATTGTTGTGGGTTCAACATACTCCGAAGGGCACCACAGTCTTATTATAATGATACTGCTCCGTCCTGAGCAGTTTTACTAGTGTAACCGAAAAACTACCGATCCATAATTATCCCAATTATAACTGTTATCCACACAGATTTATTTTTAGTCGACTTAATCATGACAAAAAGACCATTTTGCCTACATTAACCAAAAGGTACGTTAATAATTTCATAATAGGTAATATAATTACCTATGAAACACATATATGCATCCGAAATACTCCTCCGTATGCTATAGGCTTCTTCTCGAAAAATGTGTTAGTTACTGTTTATTGATACTATTCATAAGTACTATTCAACCCACGAAATTTTGGTTTTCGTTTCACGAACAGAATATACCATCATGATCCTTGCGAGGTCAGGATACTATCCATGGTGTCCATATGCCACAAAACACCGATTTAAGCATTTAAAATCACCAAATATCCTAAATTTTTAGATTTCAAGGTATCTACTTTGGACCCTTGAATCATCATTGAAACACCATCCAAAATGAGATCTAAACATACCGCATAGAAGTACGAGTGTCGGAGAGCACATTGATCGATTTAAATTCCACCGAAGCTGCACCAATCGCCGAAAATCTTGCCAAAAAGACAACTTGCCGATCAGCCATCCCTCGCCAGAATTCGGTAGCCAAATGCCGGAACTGGGCACACCACCGTGAAGAGGGCGGCGAGATGGTGCCAAACGCACCGGTGGTGTTGGTCAACTCGCCGTGCATTATAGTGAATCGGCGGTCAAAGTTCACACCGGCGAGACTTCAGGCAGCGCGTGAGGGCGCGTGGCGACAGCGATGGTGGCAGGGTTGGCGGCACTGCACTCACGATGGCCCAGTGGTCCTCCACTCGTCGGCGGTGAGGTGATCGGAGCTTTGGTGACGAAAGTCACTGTTCACAGGAGAGAGAGACGTAGGGAGGAGAGAGAGAAGAGAGAGAAAAGGGAGGAAAAAAGTGAGGTTGGGTTGTTGGATTTTCAGACCCCGTCCCGCTTATATAGTCGTGCACGCATGACAAAAAATTACAGTTTTCCACTTCCGGCGTTAAATTTCTGATGTCGGTAATAAAATACTGTATTTTTCGCTCATACAGTACATTGTCTTGAATACCGGCTAACTCTCTCTCTTATCAAAACTCTAAAAAATATTGAAATACAACTCCATGATATGATTCTAAGAGTATATGATTTTAAAGATGTTACAGTTTTACAAGCATTTTTATTGATTTTAGCGTGGACAATAATGTTTTAAATCTGTTTTTGGCCAGTATGCTAATGTTTTCCAGAATTTTTCGTGCAAATGTTGACTTTTTGTGGCATTCTAGATCTTATTTGGCAAATGCAGTGATGTTTTAAGTCGATGTATATCCTTTTTAGCCATTATGAAGAGATTTTACAAAACTTTAGAATGTTTTTGTTGTGAGTGGCGAACCTTTGTGTCATTTTTTGGCACACTTGGTAAACATGGCAATGTTGTACAAATATTTTTATCCATTTCAACATGGTCAATAATGTTTTACCTTAATTTTTAGCATTTTTGGCTAGTACATAGACATCTTGGTGTGTTTTAGAGTATTTTTGGTGCAAATGTTTGTTGAAAATGATAGTCATAGCAAGTAATATGGATTTGAGTCATCTTTATTTCTAGAAAGTAATTTAAAAGCCCAAGTTTATTAACACAATTTAGAAGGCCTATTACAAGCATATAGAGAACATAGACACAAATAGATAAATAAATTAGCCGTTTGAACAGTGACTATTATGAACGGTAGCCGTTATGGATAATAACGGCTAAAAATTAGGAAAAACTAGTCATTATAAACTTATGTATATAAACACATCATTATAATTGAAAAAGATAGAAAAAAAAAAAAGCTTTCTTATTCTTTTATCAATATTTTTTTTTACATTTGAATCTTCTTTATTTCTTTATTAATATATTATTTTTTTTTACATGGTATTAAGCAAGTTTCATCATAAATCCACCTTTTATCTTTTGTTACTTACTAGTTTTTGGTGCATCAAGACATTCCTCTTCAAAGCTGAATTAAGAATGTAAAAGGAGGGCTCGTCATACAACATCAAGAACAAGAGTTCCTTTAAGGGAGTGGATAATGATGGTAATACCACTTTAAAACTTGCCACATTTCCTTTGAATGAAAAAAATTATTCAAATTTATTCAATCCTGCTGAAAGAGCATTAAGTGAAAAATGAGCACTGGGTTTTGTCAATGAAAGAATCATAAAGCCTACCAACACATCAAGTAAGGAATATGAAGATTGATACTATAATGACAATTTGGTATATACATGAATTTTGAATTTCATGAAATCGTACTTAGTAGGTGCATTCTCAAAGGCTAAATCTTCTAAAGTATTTTAGGAGTCTATCAAAAGGCAATTTGGCCATTAAGGAAACTTGATGAGAATATATAAGTTGAAGGACTTCATCAACAATATCAATCTTGGTGGAGGTGATCCGATAGAGTAAAATTCCAAAATGAATAAGGCATAGGATGAACTTCAATCCTTAAGGTCGAATACCACCAATATTGAAGAAGTAGAAAAAAGAGCCAATAAGGACCTTGTGATCTTATATTTGATGGGTTTGGATTTTGACTATAATGATCTTAAGAACCACATACTTAGAATTGAGCCTTTGCCCCATTATGATGATGTTGTAAACAAGGTGAATAAAGAGTAAGGCAGAAAAAGATAGTTTGGTAGATAGTAAGGAAAAATATATGATGGTTCAAGGAGTGAAGTCAAGATTAAGTGCAATAAATATGGATAGATGCACAACCTAAGGACAAATGTTGGAAGTGTGGCCATTGCAAGATGATAGGTCATACTAAAGAAAAATATTGGATCCTTAATTCACATCTTAGGCCAAACAATTACAAAAAGAAGGAACAACCACAAGATAATCAAAATACAATTGAAAAAGGCAACTCAATACTTCTTGAGCATTTGGCAAAGCTATTGCAGACCACCTCCCAAGCTCCTTTCAAGGTATGGTTTTCAATTCACATTTTAACTTTGACCTTTGGATTATTAATTTAGGTGCTACTAATCATATGTTTAGAAATAAAAACAAGGCATCTAGAATAGAAATCCTAGGAAACTTTAGAAATATGATAAAAGCCAATGGTGGTGAAATACCTATTAACAGACTAGGAGACATTAAAATTTTATTCAAGAAAACAAAAGGCTTTTATATGCCAAATTTTTTATAAAATTTGTTATCGGTTAGTAAGATAACAAAATACTTAAATTATTATGTCATCTTTGAACCTAATAAAATAATATTTTAAGACATACTAACTGGGCAGAAGACTAGTGAGGGAAGACTACATAATAACCTATATTTTTTGGATAGCATTAATCAAGCTCTTATAGTTGAAGAAGACCGTAGACTTTAAAAACTTTGGCATACAAGATTAGGACATCGTCTTAGTAACATTTTTTGCAAAATGATTCTAAATATGAAGTTTAGTGATTTTAAACAATGTAAGGCTTGTAATCTTAGAAAATAAAGTAAACTTTCTTTTGTATATTCGAAAACTTGTTATAATGAAAATTTTGATCTTATACACTCTAACTTATGGACTGCCCTTTTATAATCTCATAATAGCTTTAAATATTTTGTGACATTCATTGACCACAAATCTAGAAACAATTGGATATATTTGATTAAAAACAAATCTGAAACCTTATCATGTTTTAAAGAATTTGTATTCTTAAATCAAAATTAACTTGGCAAAAAGATTAAGATTTTTAGGACTAATAATGGGAGAGAATACACTAGTAATGCATTTGAGGATTACTTTAGCACCTTATGAATAGTTTACCAAATGACTTGTCTTTACACACCCAAACAAAATGGTGTAATTGAATGAAAAAATTAGCACATCTTAGATGTAGGAAGATCATTGATATTTCATTACAATGTCCTTAAAAGATATTGGAATGAAGCTGTTCTTTTTTTGAGCTTTTGTATAATAAACAACCAAACTTATCTTATCTCAAGGTATTTGGTTATACTTGTTATATTCATATTCCCGATCATACTAGAAATAAATTGAATCATAGGAGTGTAAAGTGCATATTTTTAAGTGTACAAATGAAAATTTTCTTCAACAAATGCTATATTTTTAGAAAATAATCCTTACTTTAACAAAGTGATATATGAGGGGAAATCCAAGGATTCTCTTTCTTTATCTGTTGTGGCTAACCAGTTGAGTTCATTAAGAAAAAATGATCAAATCAATAATCGTGGAGTTAGTTTGAATAAGAGTGAAAATGAGGATTCTCATTCTTATGAATTATTAGAATCAAAATTCTTTCATCAATACTTTCTTTCACATTTAAATATTTTACATTTCTTTGTCAATTTTTTTTTTTACAATGTCAACGTCTTATGGAATTTACATCATTCTTAGTAAATGTGGTGACATTTTAGAGACATTTTAGGTAATTTTGGCATGGGCTTTGACATTTTAAATTCACTTCCATCTTTAATAACTATCACAAAGATATTTTGTAACCTTATAGAGTGTTTTCATTGTAAACGGTGATGTTTTATGGCATTTTATGATATATTTGTTGAAAACAATAATGTTTTACAAACATTTTTAACCATTTTAGCATAGATGGTAATGCTTTAAGTCAATTTATAATGGTTTTGGCAAATGACTAGATGCTTTCTAGAATTTTAGAGTTTTTTAGTTCAAATGATGACATTCAATGGCATTTCACATCTTATTTAATAAATTTAGTAGTATTTTAAATTAATTTATAATTGTTTTAGCCATTACAAAGGCAATTTATAGCATTTTAGAACATTTATATTGTAAACAGCAAAGTTTTATGTCATTTTATGGCATCTTTGGCAAGTACGGTAACGTTTTACAAACATTTTTATAGATTTCTATGTGGACAACAATATTTTAGCTTAATTTATAGTGTTCTTGGCCAATGTGTAGATGTTTTGAGCATTTTAGAGTTTTTTTTTGTTTAAACGATGGGATCAATGGCATTTTACATCTTATTTAGTAAATTTGGTGATGTTTTAAATTAATTGATAGCCATTATAGCCATTACGAGGACAATTTATAGCATTTTAGAATGTTTTTGTTGTAAATGGCGAAGGCGAAGACTTATGTCATTTATTGCCTTGGTTGGCAACTATGAACGTTTCACAAGCATTTTTATCGATTTCAGCATGGACAATAATATTTTAGCTCACTTTAAAGCATTATGGCCAATGAGTAGAAGCTTTTGAGAATTTTTCCTACAAACATTGACGTTTTGTGGCATTCTATATTTTATTTGGTAAATGCGGTTATGTTTTAATTCAATGTATATCATTTTTAGCCATTACAAAGAAATTTTACAAAACTTTAGAATGTTTTTTTTTTGTGTTGTGAATGGTGAACTTTTATGACATTTTATGGCATGTTTGGTAAACATGACAATGTTTTACAAACATTTTTGTCAATTTTGGCATGGTCGGTACTGTTTTAGCTCAATTTTTAGCAATTTTGGTCGGTACACAGACATTTTGGAGTGTTTTAGAGCATTTTTAGTGCAAATGTTGGCATCTTATGGCATTTTACATCTTAATCGGTAAATGCGGTGATGTTTCAGAGATATTTTAGCCATTTTGGTGTAGGCTGTGACATTTTAAATTCACTTCTGTCCTTTATAACTATCACAAAGACACTTTACAACTTTATAGCATGTTTTCATTGTAAATGGCGATGTTTTATGGTATTTTATGACATATTTGTCAAAAATGATAATGTTTATGTTATAAATGCTAAATGTTCTAGCTTAATTTATAGCGTTCTTGGCCAATATGTTGACGTTTTGTGCATTATAGAGATTTTCGGTTTAAACAGTGAGATTCAATGGCATTTTACACATTATTTAGTAAATTTGGTGATGTTTTAAACTAATTTACAAACATTTTAGCCATTATAAGGAAAATTTATAGCATTTTGTAACGTTTTTGTTGCAAACAACGAAGACCTATGTCATTTTATTGCATGATTGGCAAGTACGATAATGTTTCGCAAACATTTTTATCGATTTTAGCATGGTCAGTAATGTTTTTGTGTAGTTTAAAGCATTTTTGGTCAATATGCAGATGTTTTAAAGCATTTTTCATACAAACGTTGATGTTTAATAGCATTCTACATCTTATTTGGTAAATGTGGTGATGTTTTAAGTTAATTTATATTCCTTTTAGCCATTACAAAGAGATTTTATGAAACTTTAGAATGTTTTTGTTGCGAACAACAAATGTTTATTGCATTTTATGGCATATTTGGCAAACATCTTTATCAATTTTGGCATGGTCGATAATGTTTTAGCTCAATTTATAGTGTCTTTGGCTAGTATGCAGACATCTTGGTGTTTTTTAGAGCATTTTCGATGCAAAAGTTGGCATCTTATGGCATTTTACATCTTACTTGGTAAATGCAGTGACGTTTTAGAGATAATTTTGGCAATTTTAGCATAGGCTGTGACATTTTAAATTAATTTCTACCCTTTGTGGTTGTCACGAAAACATTTTATGACTTCATTGAGTGTTTTTGTTGTAAACAATGACATTATATGGCATTTTATGAAATATTGGTTAAAAATAGTAATGTTTTGCAAACATTTTTAATGATTTCAGCATAGACATCAGTGCTTTAAGTAATTTATAGTGGTTTTGCTGAATAGCCAGACATTTTCAAGCATTTAAGAGTTTTTTTAGTTCAATTGATGGCATTCAATAACATTTTACTTTTTATTTAGTAAATTTGGTGGCGTTTTAAATTAATTTATAGTCGTTTTAGCAATTACGAAGACAATTTATAGCATTTTAAAATGTTTATGTTTTAAACGACAAAGTTTTATGGCATATATGACAAGTATGTAACGTTCTACAAACATTTTTATTGATTTTAGCATGGATGGTAATGGTTTAGCTCAATTTATAGCATTCTTGGTTAATACATAGATGTTTAAAGCATTTTAGAGTTTTTGGTTCAAATGGTGAAGTTCAATGGCATTTTACATCTTATTTAGTAAATTTGGTGATGTTTTAAATTAATTTACAGCCATTTTAACCATTATGAGAGCAATTTATAGCATGTTAGAACGTTCTTATTGTAATCGGTGAAGACCTATGTCATTTTATGGCATATTTTCCAATTACGGTTACATTTCACAAACATTTTTATCAATTTCCACATGGACAGTAATGTTTTAGCTCAACTTAAAGCATTTTTGGTCAATAAGTAGATGTTTTAGGGCATTTTTCATGTAAACTTTGACATTTTTGGCATTTTACATCTTTTTGGTAAATACAATGATGTTTTAAGTCAATTTATATCCTTTTTAGCCATTACAAAGAGATTTTATGAAAGTTTAGAATGTATTTGCGGTGAACAACAAATGTTTCTGACATTTTATGGCACATTTGGAAAACAAGGCAACGTTGTACAAACATTTTTGTTAATTTCAGCATGGTTGGCAATGTTTAAGCTCAATTTATAGTGTCTTTGGCTAATACGTAGGCATCTTGGAGCATTTTAGAGTGTTTTTGGAGTAAATGTTGGCATCTTATGGAATTTTCCATCTTACTTGGTAAATGTGGTGATGTTTTAGAGATTTGGTAATTTTGGCATAAGCTGTGCCATTTTAAATTAACTTTTGCTCTTTGTGGCTATCACAAAGACATTTTATGACTTCATAGAGTGTTTTTGTTGTAAATAGTGATGTTATATGGCATTTTATGAAATATTTATCAAAAATGGTAACATTTTACAAACATTTTTAACAATTTCAACATGGATGATAATGCTTTAAGCTAATTTATTGTGGTTTTGGCAAATAGCCTAATTTTTTCTATTAACTTTGATGATTAAGGTATAAGAAGTGAGCTTGAAAATTTTAGCCAAAGAGAGAAATAAGATGAAGAAAAGAGAATTGCTTTTCTTAATTGAGAAAAATAATGTTATGAGGATTTAAATAAGCAAGCAATCAACAGCCATAATTGTCTTCCTAAGGTGGGAAAGTTGTAATACACAAAATAGGCTAAACTAGTCAAAAAGCAATGTTTTGTTCTACTATAAATAGCAAAACAAATTTCAATGTTTGCTACCTTCGAATTTGAATGTTTGAATTCTTCTCTTTAACACTTAAAGGTGATAATTGAGAGTAGGATGCAGAGTGAGGTGATGACTAGGATACACAAATTATAATGCAGTATGGTCACGATGCTGGCATGAATATCGAGATTGGTCAATCGGCTCAATCAACTTTATTTCAACACTTTCTCTCAAGTTGGGTTTAAAGATGTTACTCAAGTTTAACTTGCTTATTGCAATCCTGATATGTTTTTTGGTGGAGCTTTTATGAATAAGTCTCTTAGTTGATCCTCACTTTGAACATAAGGGGTGAAAATGGTCTTATTTTGAACTTTCTCCCTAATAAAGTGACAATCCATCTTAATATGCTTCTTCTTTTCATAGAATACCGAATTGAAAGCTATGTAGATTGTTGTTTTGTTGTCACAAATTAGTCTTGAACCCCAAATCTTGAAATAAAGCCTTCAACTAAATCACCTCACAAGTTGTACTTGCCATAGCTTGGTACTCTGCTTTTGCACTTGACCTTGTTACCACACTTTGTTTACCAAGTTTCCACCAACAAATGTGCAATAATTGATTGTTAATTTTTTATCTTCAACATTTTTAGCCCAATCTGCTTCACTATATGCTATAAAATTGAAGTGTTGTTAAACATGATTGAAAATAAGATTTGAAAAAATAATGCATGTATATTAAGTAGAAATTGTGTTTTAATGCAATTATATGTTGGATAATGAAATTGAGATGATATTTAGCATGAATTGATGTAGAATTTGCAAGTATGAAGTTTGAATCCTAAGGAGGAAAATTTAGCCATTTAGAGAATTTTAGGAAAAATATATTTTTGGATGTAATTGATTGATTAGAAGTATGTAAAAATATTTAGAAAGTGTGTTTGGATGAAATTGGCAAAATAAAATATTGTATGCATGGAATGTGGAATTTGATCATATAAGGAATGCTAGGGAGAAATATTTACTTTGACATATTTGATTGATTATGAGTATGTAAATGTGATTGATCATATAAGGAATGGGAAATTCGGCCAAATGTGGATGAGAAAAAAAAATTATTTACACGTTATATTTTGGATTAATTATTTGTATGAAAATGTGGTTGGAGTATGAAGTGAGGAGGATTTTATATAGAATCGTTATGTAGATAATTCAGTCTTATTGAATTGTATTGTGAAAATTTTGATATAGTGAATGGCGATTACATATTTGAAATTCGAGAATGATAGAGTATTGTATAATACTACTAATTAAGTTCTAATAAAAGATATTTGAACCTCGCTAACATACAATGTTAAATTAGGTATTTTAAAATATCTTCATAGTGTTGTATGTTCTAGCCATAATATGTCTATATGTATATATGTGTGTGTGTGTGTGTGTGTGTGTGTGTGTGTGTGTGTGTATCTATATGGGTATGAGTTTTATGAAAGAAATTGATTGTTATGATAAATATAGAAAAATGATTCCATAGTGATGAATGATGGATCTTAAATGGAAATGTAAAATATTTAGTTTAAATATTGTGATGAATAAGTTTTATGAATAAGCTTGAATAAATGGTTGTATATTTTATATATTTATCATGCATTCATGATAAAGGCTAATGCAAAAAAGAAAAAGAGTCATCGGTTGGTTTGAGTGACCATAGGCTGGGCTCTATTCGGAGGGTTTATGGGTTGGTCTAAGTAACCATAGGTTGGACTTTATTCGGGGGATCAATGGGTTGGTCTATGTGACCACAGGCTGAATCCTATTACCTCACACTCAATATGGTCTTATATGAACAATATCAAGGAGATGATGATTGTGAAAGTATGATGTAGTCACTGATTAAAAATGCATTAACCATAATTAATTATAGAAAGAAAGAAAGGAAAAAAATGAAAATGAATGATATTTTAATGAAAAATGTGAAAGTTTTCCAAATTAGCATATTAGGGTGCATAATTGTGTGATTATGAATACATGTGCATAATTGCTTGTGTTTACATATGTATGAATATACTTATGACTAGACAAATGTACCACCTATGAGCATATGAACTGGCTTAGAGCAAAAAGATCATTATATGATAATTATGTTTACTTTATTGGGCAATTTTGATTACTCACCCCTATGAGTTTTATTTTTTTTTAGGTAAGGAAAAATACTCGGAGCTTGAAAGTACATCTAAGGCATAACACGCAAGGAAAAGAAAAAAAAAAGG
>CP135532.1:3497943-3647776 GCA_032402905.1 Khaya senegalensis | reverse complement strand
ATTAGTGATAATAAATTAATTTATAAATAAAATAAAAGGAAGTAAAATAATATTATTTTAGTAATTTTTTAAATAATTAATTAATTAAAAATAATTTATTAAATTAATTAAAATAAAAAAGTTATACTAAAATACATAAATAAGAGATAAATTTAAAAGTCTAATTATTTTAGAGGGAGAAAGAGAATTTCTCATTTTTAGGTGAATAATCTTTTTTTCCTTACTTGAGGAAATAAGGATTGTTATGGAATTTTTTTTCTCTCTTTTATTCTTCTAAACAAACAAAAGAATCCTTTTTTTCTTTGAAAATTCCTTTTCTTTTCCCCATTGATTAATAAAAATAAACTCACCCTTAATGATCATCTACAAAATAATTATAGCAATAACAAAACATTAAAAATCAAATGAAATTAGTAGATCTAAAAATAGCTAAAGAATTAGTATTTGTTTGAAAATGTTAATACAGTAAAGCTCAAGTCAAAATTCTTTTGAGTAACTATGGTTAAGTGAATTAACTATAGTTCTAAAATTGACTTTAGGAGGGAAAAATGAAGCCAAAATATCCGCCATAAAACATAGTCATTTCCATTTGTCATTTTCCTTCAATTTTAATATTTGTATTAATTCATTTATTTCCTTTTTTTAATCTTTTTTATGTGTGTCTTATATCAATCAAATTCTAGCAAGAGAATTGATTGTTCTCCATATAGAATATAATTAGCATCGAATTAATAAAATTCAAACTTTATTAGTGGGATTAACAAACAAATAATATTATCATACTAGTACACAATGAATATGAACCCATAACCATAACAAAAGTATCCAAAAAAAATCAAAGTAAAAGCATAAAAATACTTTCGTAAAAAATTGAAAGAAATATAAAACTACTAAAAGAAAATATACAAAATAATGGAGTAGTATTGACTCTTTTTATTTGAATATTTTTTGTAGTCTTAAGATAGAAAATCTTTTTTTTTTTTCCCATCACGCCAGTCACTTATATATAACACAATAATAATTTTTTTAATTTATATTTTTTATTTCTATTTAGGCTATAAAGTAGGAGATATAAAATATTTAGGCAAAATCAACATTAGGAAAAATCAACAGCTTGTTAAAACTAATTGATTAAGTATAAAAACTTTTTATAACTTTTTGAATGATTATTTTTCTAAATTACTCTACCACTATACATACTCCATAGCTTGCACTTGCATTCCAATTGTGAAAAGCAATCATTCCCATTAAAGCAAATATTATATGCAAATAGTGTGAAAATTTTAAGTGATTTAAAAAAATTCTTATATTTGAAAGGAAGGATTAGTCAAAAAAATATGTATCTTTAGAACTTTAATTTATAAAAAAAAAAGTTTCTAAGATGTTTTAAATAAAAAAAAAAAAAGAGTTTGTATCAAAACAATATCAATTTAATGGATCAAATATAGCAATGTTTTACTTAGTGATACCACAATGTCGAAAAGAATTATTCTACTACTGAAGTGTTGTTTAAACACAGGCAACCATATATTAAAATTTGGCATTGATGAATGGGAGGTTAAGTACATTGTTCTGAAACTTGACAATCCGATATGATAAACAATGAAGTAAATCTATTAAATTTTGAGATATTTGCATCTGGCTCTATAGTTAAATTTGCATCTGTATATGTTTTCTATCAAAAGTGTCGAAGGTAAAATGATGAAGGCAGTTAATTTTTTAACATTGCTTTCATTTTACTATTAAATCCAATTAAATTGTTCCCAAGTAAAAAATATAAGTTGTTGACGAGTTCTTGATATTTAAAAACCTAAAGTTTTATCACCATTTGTAAATCATACCACTATATGATGAACTCTTTCACCATCCTCTAAAGTGAATCATAAGAGAAACTTCTGGTATATCTATTAGAAAAAAAGTAGCAATGTCATGCCCCAAATTTAGGGTGAATAACTTTTAAGTTAGAAAATTAAATTATAAATTAAAATTTCACTATTATTAAAAAAATTTAAAATGCCTTAAGGTCTTTAAAATTTTATATATAGATATATACTATTATTAAAAAAATAAAAATGCCCTAAGGTCTTTAAATTTATATATATATAATATGTTAAAATATTACAGAAAAATATAAATACCTATTAGATTTAAAATAATTAAATTTAAAATTTAGTGGTTTATATAAATCATGCATCATCATATAATCAAAAGTTTGATAATTTTAAAATATAAATCAATAGAAACCTACCAACCGTCAAATAGTTATAAACCAACTCGCTATATCTTTTGGTACCCAAACATACTATTGGTTCCATTGTATTTAGATCACACTAAAAAGAAACTTTCATAGAAGAGAAAAGGAAGGAATGAGCAAAACCACTTTCTTTAGTAGGGATTAATATTACTTCCTTATGTTGATTTTGGCTATAAAATTTTGCATGGTTAGTAGAAAATTTATTTATTTATTTGTGATACTAGGAAAATTTTATTACGCCATTTCTTTTATAAGATAAAACTAGCCTCCTTTCCTAAATCTATACCCTAGCTCAGGGCATATACCTAGGATCACCTGTAGGTTTTTTTTTTTAAACAACATATATAAAACTATAATTATTGCACAACAATGACAATCAACTATTTATTTATTCTTATTTTTTAAAAAAGTCATGTATTAATAGCAAAACATAGCCCATTAGTATTGGCTCAAATAATCACATGGTGATACTCGCGACTATCCTTGCAATACTTAGTCTGAAATTATATCAAGACATAATAATTATATCGATATAAAATAAACTAAAGGGGCACACCAATAACCATTTATCATTTCTACCCAACTTAGCTTCCACTCACATAAACTAAAGGGACACACCAATAAACTAAAAGAGCACACCAATAAAGCTTGCCATAGGTTACACACTATAACTATAAAAATATCCAATACACATACACACACTTACATTATATACTGGCTCAAAACTATATCACTATTATAACAATGTATAAATATTATAAAATATTTAATTCAAACAAATGTTTGACATGTCATAATTGCAAAATGTGCCACTCAAATATTTTCATAATAAAAATTTATATCAATTTAAAAGTAATTTGAATTTAGTTCATATCATAAATATAATTATAATACATGCAAATATATACATATATATTTATATATGCAATTTATATTTTAAAAAAAATAACTAAGTGACGGAATTTCTATTTTGATTGTCTCAATTTATGTGTGTCTTAGTTTAAAAAATTATTTGATCAATCTAAGCTCACAATTAAATTTCTCTAATTGAAACAAGTTCAGTAGATATCTCTAAGGTCAAAAATGATGTCTGAAAGGCTTAAAATAGGATAGTTGACTAAGAGTTCATCATTAACCAGCTAACTTGTCAACAAATTAAAATTGTCAAAGGACTTTAGTGTAATCTATTGTCTCTTGACATATCACAACAAATTGTCAAGGACAATTTTAATTTTCATAGAGAATTAAGTTCAACTTTAACCTTGATTTATATTTTTGTTGGATATAAGTTAAACTTAGATAAATATAGCATATTTCACCGACATGAAATATGTGTGCCATACCTTATTAATATCACATTGCTTAAATAGTCTGAAAATATACCAAAAAAATATATTATAATTTATCACACATATAAAATGTTCTTAAAAAAGTTAACTCGCCCTTGATGAATGTTAGATCAACAAAGTTGTTGGAATATATAAATTATATTAAGAGAGTATGTTGAAGTTAAGAAAAAATGAAATTGTATTTTGTATATACTATTGTTTCTTTCTTCCTTCCTTTCTCTCTTTTGTCTCTTTTTTTTTTTTTTAAGTTAAAACTGAAATAAGGATAGTAATACAGTCGAGAGGCATTTTCATTAAGACTGTATATTTTGTTTAAAATTAAGTAAAAAAATTAAAATGGACAAAAATTAAATTTGGGCTTAAATATAAAGCCATTTTGTAAAAGTTCAATTTGTTTCCATAAGAAATATTAGGTTGACTCATTTATGTTTAAAACGTGAGTCTTTATATCAAGATTAAAGTGTTTATATATTGAAGTTCAATAAGGAACATGAGAACAAAATCATAAAGACAAAAATTTGGTGCCAACCTATAACTTAGTTATGGCTCGAGTGGACTATTTTACTTTGACACTAACTTGATAATTGCTTAATGCTTAAACATGCAACTTCCAGAAGCTTGGTACTCACTTAATACCAACTTAGTGATCAATTCTAGAATTCTACAAGTTTGGTGCCAACCTAGCACCTACTTGGTTCTTAAATACCAAGTTTAGTAGGGAAGCTTGCCAACCTAGCGCCAACCAAGCACTCAAGAGAGTTTTTAGGATTTAAATAGGGTCGCATTTTTTGATATGATGGTAGTACTAATTTTTAGGTATTTTGAGTTTATTTGAACTTAGAACCTCTCAAAATATTCTTTGTAGGTTTTTCTATCTATTTACTCAAAGAAAACACAAATCTTATAATTGTTCATAGGTTTAATTTGAGTGTTTTCTTTAAAATAATTTCAACATTATTTTTCTCTCTATAAATTTAATTTTACAATTTTCAAAACTTTGAAAGGTGTTGATGGTTGGAGTTCTAGCCTTTAGAATAGGTTGTTCATCAATTTCATAGTTGAAAAGAAACTAAAGTTTTAAATAACAAAATTACTCTAAATGAGTCATTCAAGTAAGTAGTTACAAATTTTTTTATAATAGAATCATTCTTTATAATTCTTACTTTACTAGTGAATTTTTGGTGGCTCACATGATCGAAACGAATGGTCTTTAAGCATGAAAAGTTTTTCATAGAATTTTTCTACATTAAAATTACTTAAGGTATGTCTTAAAATCATTTCTCTCTCATTTTCATTTAGGTTGCATTTCATTTTCATAATTGTGAAATTTCATTTTTAGATTTGCATTTGTATAGCATTTGTTTAGAGTTGTATGCCTTAAAAATGAGACTTAGTTGTTGGCGATGAAGTTTCGGATGAGATTTACATTTATTTGGAATTTTTTTTTTTTGGATTTTACATTTTGGTTGTTTAGGTGTTTTTGGGTTTTCTACAAACCTTCAAGCCAAGTTAACGATCAAGCAGTATTCTATATTTTTAGTTATTTTTGTTTCATTTTCCCTTTTTGTAAATAGTATATAGTCTTTGTATGTCACAAGCTTGCATGAGCATTGTATTTAGAGGATTTTGAAACAATATGGTTCAAATTCTAGTTTAATTAGATTAGTCAATCATTTTGTTAGCCAGGGATATGTATTTGCTTTATATACTATTTTACTTGATATATAAATTTGTTTATGTCTATGCAAGATGCCTAAGAACTCCTTTGGTTAGAAAAAAATGACTATGTCGTCCGGTCAACTCTTCTCAATTTTTACATGTTTAAACTTAATAATTATTTTGTAACACCCCAAATTCAAGTATGCTCTTAAACTCCCACTCAATTTATTTCTACAATTTATGGAATTAATGTAACAAAAGTAAAATTTAGGTTAAATTCCATAAAAAGAAAAAAAATTGACAATATGAGCGCAAAAAGGATAAAATGGTCATTATACTATAATAAGATGGGAAAAATAGATATCGAATGAGATGTTAAGTTATGAAATTGAATAAGTAACATTGGAAGAAAAAGAATATAGTAACTAACCCTAAAATCACAAAATTATCATTTTGCCGAAAAAAGATAATTTTTCTAAAAAAGACAAAATTAACAAATAAAAAAAGTTTGGAAGGGTAGGATGAAAATTCAGCCACCCTGAAATTCTTGAAATATTGTAAATAATATGTAGGAAGAAATTGAAACTTATTTTGGATGTAAATTTCTTTAGAAAAGATAAAAAAAAAGACAATATTAACATTTTATTTTTGCGAATGGTAAAATGATCATTTCAAAAAGAATCAAGGGATAAAGCAAGAGTTAAATTAATAGGACAAGAAGGAAATAACGAAAAAATGTGGGAGATAAGTAGGTAAATGACATAAGGACATATTGGTTCTTATATTGAAAAAAGGGGGGTAAAATTAAAAATGTGATATATTTAATTTAATAAAAAGAAGAACAAGTTAGAAACTTCTCTATTTCTCTCCATTTTTGCCAATCCTCCCTCCCTTTCTTTGTTTCTTATTTTTCAAAATTTCAAACCAAAAATCTTAGAGAAATTAAGAAAATTTTAAGAAATTTCTTTAGGAAAAGTGGAAGAATGCTTGGAAAGCTTTCATTTGAAATAAGAATCTTTAAATTTTATGTCGTTTAAATTTATATGATGTAGAAAAATTGATGTAGAATGGTGGTTTTGTGTAAAGAGAAGGAAGAAGATACCAAAAAAGTAAGGAAGAACGAATTTTAGTGAAAAAAGGGTAAGGTTTTCATAATTTTTGGTATAGTAAAAATTTGAGTTTTCATATATAATTATATTATTGCAATTGGATTTAAAATTATGAAATTGAAGCGTTGTTGAGCATGATTAGAAGCATGATTAGAAGCATAATTTAAGGAAAAAAAAAATCAAGGCATGTATGTATATTAGGGAGAAATTGTGTTTTAATGCAATTATAAGTTGGATGATGAAATTGAGATAATATTTAGTATGAATTAATGTAGAATTTGTAAGTATGAAGTTTAGATCCTAAGGAGAAAAATTTAACCATTTAGAGAATTTTGAAAAAAATGTGTGTTTGAATGAAATTGACAAAATAAAATATTATATACATCAAATGTGGAATTCGGCCATATAAGGAATGTTAGGGGAAAATGTTTATCTTGATGTATTTGATTTATTATATATATGTAAATATCTTTAGGAAGTGTATTATGATAAAAATCATACAATAAGACTATGTATGCTTAAATGAAAAATTCTATCAAATCAAGATAAGAAGGAAAAATTATTTTCATGTTATATTTTGAAATGATTATTGGTATGAAAATGTGGTTGGAGTATAAAGTAAGGAGAATTTTATATGGAATCGTTATGTAGATAATTCGATGTTATTGAATTATATTATGAAAATTTTGGTGTAGTAAATGGCGATTAGATGTTTGAAATTCAAAGGTGGCAAAATATTATATAATACTGCTAGTTAAATTATAATGAAAGATATTTGAACTTCGCTAACATACAATGCTAAATTAGGTATTTCAAAATATATTCATGGTATTGTACATTCCAACCATACTATGTATATATATATATATATATATATATATATTTGTGTGTGTGTGTGTGTCTATATGGGTATGAGTTTTATGAAAGAAATTGATTGTTATAATGAATATGGAAAAAAAGATTCCATAGTGATAAATGATGGATCCTAGAAGAAAATGTGAAATATTTAATTTAAATATTGTGATGAATAAACTTTATGAATAAGCTTGAATAAATGGTTGCATATTTTATATATTCATTATGCATTCATAATAAAGGCTAATGCGAAAATGAAAAAGAGTCACGGGTTAGTCTGAGTGACTATAGGCTGAACCTTATTTGGGGGATCATCGGGTTAGTCTGCGTGACCATAGACTGAATCCTATTATCTCATACTAAATATGGTCTTATGTGTATAATATCGGAGAGATAAGGATTGTGAAAGTATGATGTAGTCACTGATTAAAAATGCATTAATCATGATTAATCATAGAAAGAAAGAAAGAAAAAAAATGAAAAAAAAATGATATTTTAATGAAAAATGTAAAAGTTTCCTAAATTGACATATTATGGTGCATAATTGTGTGATTATAAATATATATGCATAATTGTTTATGTTTATGTATGTATGAATATGCTTATAAGTAGGTAAATGTACCACCTATGAATATATGAATTGGTTTAGAGTAAAAAAGTTATTATCTAAGAATTATGTTTACTTTACTAGGCAATTTTAATTGCTCACTCTTATAGATTTTATTTTTTCTCAAGTAAGGAAAAATTCTCAGAGCTTGAAAGTACACCTGAGGCATAGCATGCAAGAAAAAAAAAAGGGGAGGAAGGTAGGGAAAGGGAGGGGGGATATGCGTGGGCTTATAATTTTGATTTGTTTGTAGATTCACATATATAAGTGTTTATATGTTCTTAATAAACCATTTTATGGTAAATATATGTTAAAAAGGAAAATTAGTTTAATAAATATATTTTGTTTGATATTTGGATGCATATCCTTAAATAGTGGTAGTAGTTAAAAAAAATATTATTGGGAGTGCATAACCTTTTTTTGCAAGTAGTGGAACTCAAATTATATAATTGAAGTATTACAAAATTTTTAAAAAAAAAAAATTCTAAACTTTTAGGATTTCAAAAGTGTAAAATAAATATATGTATATACATTGGTAATGATCACTATAGTATAATAAACCATAGTGTTATCATATGTGTATGTTTCAATTCCATAAATATGTATATACCTCTAATTAGATGATTTTTGTCAAACCACAAATACAAATAAAATTTCTCTACGTTTCTATGGTATCCACACGATTGGGAATTTAATCGGAGTGTTAACTCTTATGATTTAAGAGCGTGATATTTTGTGTATTCTTCTCTTCTTAAGAATAAAGACGCAAAAACAAACTCTAACCACACCTTTAAAAATATGAATATCACACACACACACACACACACACACACACACATATATATATATATATATTACTATTGTAAGTCCTCAATTTCAGCTTAGACTATTTCGTTGGATTTTTTATAAAGTCCAATTTATTTAATAAAGTAGGCACTAATAAATTTAGTTTAATTTTTACATAATAAGTTTGTCAAAATTAAAACCTAAATAGCTGGATAAATTTTAAACCTATTTAAAATTATATATATATATATTATATTCCTGATCTTAATGTATGCCATAATAGATTCTCATAACATTGGTAATAACATTAAAATCTAATTTTAGTGTTACAAGTAATGAACATTATCTAGCAATACATCATGACTACCTAAGAAACGAGAATATCAATAGTTTGATATCACTTTATCTATGACCAATATTAACGTGTAATTTAATCTGTTTGTCCCAGATATCTAAATTGAACACGTGATATGAAATGTGTCTTTCTCATATGATTCAATTATATTTCTTTAATATACTATGTAGACTTATTCTATTAAATAAAGTCAATATCACATATTGACTTATTTGAGCATGGCCATGTATTTTTCAAAATCTCACTCAATCAAAAGGCTTAAGATATCATTCCTATTAGATAAGAGGGACAAATCATATATTGATCACACACATCACTCTACATGAGTTATAACATATTTGATTATTTTCTTTATAATCTATCTTATTAAGATAACGTTTGAAAATAAAAAAAAATATATCATCTTTTATATTGAAAACCATGGTGATTTCAAGTACAAGAATCACATACACCATTGTCACTATGAGAATCACTTATTACACTCATATAATGATCTATGTAGCATTCTTATGATGAATTAATTTAGTACATTAGTTCACTAATTTATACCCATGTGTTGACTTGATATCTCATATCATAATACATACATGTTATTATTAGTCACTACACATACTAGTTTTCATGTATTATTGTTATCCTATTTACAATAATTTACAATAATGGTTGACTAGGAATATTTAAGAACAATGTCCAACTAATTGAAGTTATTATTCTAAAAGTATTATTATATTTATTAAATACACAGATATGTAATAATGAAATAATTAAATAAAATATATAAATCAAAAGTCGTCATGCAAATATACCAAACATCCAAAATATTATTAGATTAAAGGCATATACCAATAGACCATTCTTTTGCATGTGTAAACCTTCTCCTGGTGTTCCTTTAAAGTAGCATAGGATTTGATTCATCATGTCTATGTGGTTGGTTATTAGCTGTTGCATGAATTGACTAACCTAATTCATAGTAAAGCTAATGTTAGGTTTAGTAATGGTTAAATGTAACATCCTCAAATTTAAATATTGTCTAAATTTGCTATTATATTTATATTGAAGTGGATATAGTAACAGTATTGGAGTAGAGAAATATAGAAGAGAAACTTTAGAAATGTGTTTGGAGAAAATTTAGTGAAAACAGGTACTATTAGCAAGAAAGGGCAAAATTATCATTTTGATAAAGTTTTGATTGACCAAGTTAAATGATATAAATTAGTATAATAGAGTGTGTTAGAAGGAAAGATAGATTTTATAACCCTAAAAATATCAAAATTACTATTTTAGACGAAAATGGATAATTTTATTAAAAATGACGGAATGGTCATCACACTAAGGGTTGGAAGGACTTCGCCAAATTTTGATAACCTAGAACTCCTGTAAATGTTGTAAATAAGATGTAGAAAAAGATAGAATTATTGGGGGTAAAATAGTCTTTTCACAAAGAATTTGAAAAAAAAAATGAGAATTAAAACTGATGGACTATAGTGAAAGAATTTAAAAATAGTTTAAGTAGTTTTATAATTTTCTTGAGAGTTAAATGTAAGTTTTGAAAAGTTATTGAGTAAGAGTGCAATTTTTAAAAATGTTCTACGCATTATCGCATAAGAAAAAATTATTCTATGCGCTAAGAGTTTTAAGTTGATTATAAAAGTTTTTGATTTCATTAAATTTTAATTTATAATTTTATTAAAAAATAGTTTTAATAGTAGTGTTATGGTTTTAAATAGTGATTTAGGTAGTTTTACGATGTTAGGAGACTCACTTAAGTATTTAGCATACTTTAAAGGTAAAGGAATGTAATTTTTTTTATGGAATTCGTAATTGGTGGCTGATTTGTGTAGGAATTGATTTGGGATGGTGTTTAGATGAGATTATGTATAGGATAATGTGTAAAATGAAAGAAAATTAGGAAAAGGACAAAATGGTAAATTTGGGTATTATAAATTGAGCCTTTAAATGTTTGATTTTAATGTATAATGATATATTTTAATGTATATAGGTGACTACTATTTTGGTGACCTTAATTACTATTTTTATTGTATGTTTATATGTTTAAGAGTGTATTGTGAAACATTAGAATTGGTAGTATTTGAATTGTATAGACAAAACAAGAAATTGGAAAAAAAGTAAAATGGTAATTTTGGTAACTATTGTGGAGAAAATCCCATTGGCAGAGAATATATATACTTGTAAAGATTTAGAAGTGTTTTGATATGCTATATATGCATAATACTTTATATGGATTGTTGGAATGTGTGGAGAAAATTGTTATTATGGCTGTATGATCAGAGCGTGATCAACAGAATTTAGAACAGTTTGTAGTATTCTTGGTATTGTATGTTAGTTACTATAATAATTATAGTAGTTATAATTATTATGTAAATTTTCTTTAATAATGAATGATGCATTGGTGTGGTTATCCATTAACCTTGAATAGTTATGCAATCGGTGTATTATGATGGTAAAATTATAATTGTGATGGATAAATCCTAGTAAGTTTGGTAGACTGGGTATTTACAAGTGTATGAGATTATGAACGTGTTATAGATTTTTGGTTAAGTATCATTATCTATAGGTATATTATGCATTTATTATGTGAACGAATTTTATATGTGCATGAAAATCGAGATTTGAATACTGTTTATCATTTCAGTGTGTATAGGTGTGCATATGTGGTATTAATTGTGTATGGTTTGGGTGTACAGTGATTTTCAAAAAATGAATGCATGGCTTTGGGTCATGTGATATTAATTGTATGGCTGCATTAGTTATGGATTCGAATATTCAGATACCCTTCACACCCATTGCTTTGGTTAGAGCCATGTTATATGATCGATCATATGTAAAATATACGTTCAGTCCAATAAATGAGTGGTGTGAATGGATGAGGATTGGACGTATTTACTTTGTAGCCACGATCTATAACTGTGTTAACATGATCAGTCATATATTTATTGGTAATTTGTTGAAAATGTCATATGATATTGATTACAAAATGTATGTATACTTATTTGCTTTTTATATAGTAATTATGAATATTATGTGGATAGTAATACATATTGTATAGTCGGAGTGTTATTTATATTATTAGATTATGTTAAAGTGATATGGGTTTCATAGTCTCTACGTTGTCAGTATTGCATAGCGTATGTGGCAAAGGAATGAATTCTGTACTAGAATATTATGTTTTTTTACTGAGTTGTTTCGCTCACTCTTTGTGGATTGTGGTTTTACAAGTAATGTGGCGCTACAGGATATGGATGGGAACTCTTCGAGGCGTTAGTAGGGCTAGTATCTTTATGATGAGGGTTTTTTCGGTGTTAATATGTAATTTTGTATGTGCATGCATTTATATGTTGTAACACCCCCTTCCATTCATTCCTATTTACATGTCATGTAATGCATTGAAGTTGTCGAAAAGGTAAAATCAATGTTTTCTTATAGTAAAACGAAGTTCTTATTTGTCCGAAAGATTTTATTTTATTTTATTTTAAAGAATCGTTATGCAGTATAATAGAAATACTATTTAAAAATTGCACAGAAAGGAAATTACATAACAATGGGCTAAACCTCAAATATATTATGCCATGTCAGAAAATCTTTACCTCAACTGCATTTTTCGGAACAACTATTACTATATCGTAATTACCTGAAAAAAATAATCCCACAAAGGGATAAGCACACCACATTACTCAGTAAGATAATACAATACTTAAATAAAGGAAGGAGCATGGTACTTGAATCTCTACTTATCTTGACCATTTCATACAATCACACACACATAGTTAAATGCATGTTAATATATATCAATGTACATGTACAGACACGCATATGCTCAATGATGTACACAAGATTTCATGCCATATCATTTAGAACTCTAAGCACTATCCCAGTTAGAAATTCTATATAAACAGTCTTAATCAGAGTAATACTCCGCATAACATACCATACCACAGATTATGCAATCTCAAACAATATGCATTCTAAATGAATAGCTTCCTTATCTGTACTCGTTTAATTCCTATTTCCATTCTTATCACAAATAACTACATGACCATATAAAATCAATACATAAATATTCATATGGATAACAACTAAATGCCTCAGCCACGTAAAGAGAAACTGATCAAAAACCGGTATGACCACACAATTTCAATCACATACTCGGCTCGAGATAACCAAAATATTCTAGGCACACAATCAATATCCACGTAGGATAGAAAGATTTCAAACATCTACATATACACAAGCGAGGGTATTAGTAAGTATGATAACACTTATCTATACCTTTTTTATTCCCAAAAGGATAGTGCTAGTAATTCTTGTCATTTACAAGTGATCGTTTGTACTTAGGGATATCATGGACCATAGTTGTTACTCTAGTCCACAAGGCCATTTTGAGGACAGCTGTGGATTCAATCTACCCCTCAGGGTACCACAGTCTTAATATCATATCTCGATTATAAGCTAGTTTACAAACCTAGCTGGGTGGGAAAGAACATACATGTCTAATCCCCATATCCCAATTATCTCAATACTGATTCATTACTAGTTTATTTTATCACACATCTACATTTTCTCTTTATTCTTACTATATCAAGATAACTTGACAGTTATACCATAATCACCAATACATGACTACCATTCCTTATCCCATACTAGGGATTCCTTCCTACATAAACCATAACTATATCACTATAGGAACACATAACAATCCAACCCTAGTCATTTGCTAAAGTACACTAATAATAACAAACGTATACTAATAATATCGTTCCTACACCATCTCATAACATATTTTAGCTATTATATCCTTACCGTATTCTCAACCACACGTATAAATGTATAAACTAATATATCGAATGACCTGTATTACACATAGTGTGCCTTTTCAGCAATATCCTCAAGCATCTCACGTGATCTTTAATTTATTATGGACTTACACATATTCTTTTCGTTTCACAAGCATACCGGTGAGCTAGACAAGATTCTATATACTTGAAGTGAGGCGGCCTAGATATTGCCTAGCCTATCAGTTTATTTAAATTATAATTCTTTTTTTCAAGCTGATGTTGGCCTTGTTTTTCTGCAAGATTAAGTTTTCTCTCAAGGAACTGAAACTTGTCAAGGTATAATTGGACTTCAACCTTTACCGCAATTCATAATTATAACAAAATTCGATTGTGACTACAAATAAGAGTAACCCTAGACCTTCATTTACATATGAAAATCATAACACAAAGGGAAGGTCACAAATGGTTGTATAAATAGTATTTCCCATAGAAATTCAGCGATGGTTCACTTATATATATATATATATCTATAAGCTACCTTACCTGCATAGGAAAACTAGGATAGTTCCAATTTTAAATAAAACACAGCGTATTATTACTTCATCGTTATTCATATAAACACAAGCAACTCTTAGTAGATAAAAGTATCTACCATGCAGTTTGAATCTAGAATGCACACGAATTTATTTTATTATAAATCGATCATAATTAAGTAAATTATGGATTGTGATCATGACATTCACCGTACACTTCAATATATGTATATAATGGTCCTTGGCCCACTCCGGGTCTTTCAGACCAGCAAGATAAATAGTTACTATGAGTTGCACGTACCCAAGGGCGCCATGGAGAACAGCCTCTTCCTACTATGGGTTCAACATACCCCTCAAGCACTACAATATTATTTTCGATCTAGAGCTGCTGTGGGTTCAACATACCCTAAAGGGCACCACAGTCTTATTATCGATTTTAAGCTATTGTGGGTTCAACATATCCCGTAGGGCATCACAGTCTTATTATCGATTCTGAGCTGCTGTACTAGTGTGACGGAAAAACTACCAATCGATAATTATCCCAATTATACCACTTATCTACACAGATTTATTCTCAGTCTACTCCATCATGATAAAATGATCACTTTGCCCACATTAATCAAAAGGGCAAGTCAATAATTTCATAATGGGCAATATAATTACCTATGAAACACATTTATTAGCCCCTATCTTCTCAAAAAGACTTCATACGCATGGGTTTATCATAAAGCTAGCAGTACTAAGCCATGAAAACATAATCCACTCTGGCATATAAATACACCATAACACTATCGAGATAAGGCATAGAAATATATTTCAATCCAAACACATGGATACACTATATCACTATCACTACAAATCCACGGAAGTATATTCTAATCAGTTATCATATATTGCATCATTACACACAATCCCAATATGTCATCACAAGTCAAACTATACTCAATATCTTGCTACGACACAATAATTATAACACACTAATATATACACACATGTCCATCTGGACAGTATTGCAAAATATCAAGTGCATCATTTGCTCAATCATTCAATCACATGGGTATAGTTACATATGCATATACAAACGTACCTACCATATAAATATATATATATATATATATATATACAAATATGGGACATACAATTGTAACATCTTGAAATTCCTATACTCTTAAAATCCTATCATGGAGTTATATTCAGTATTTTCGAGAGTTTTGATAAGAGAGAGAGACGGTCTGTATTTGGAACAATGCACTATGTGAGCAAAAAATATAGTATTTTATTACCTGTATCAAAAATCTGGCGACTAAAGTAGAAAGATGTAATTTTTCATCGTGCGTGCACGACTATTTAAGGGGGAAGGCGTTGGGAAACCCGACAACCCAACTTCACTATTTTTCTCCCTTTTCTCTCTCTCCTCCCTACGTCTCTCTCTCTCTTATGAACAGTGACTTTCGTCACTGAAGCTCAGATCACCTCACCGCCGGCGAGTGGAAGACCACCGGGACGTCGCGAGTGCAGCACTACAAACCCCGCCACCATCGCCCCCGCCACGAACCCTCACGCGCTGCCTAAATCCTCACCAGCTTGAACTTTGACCTCCGATTAACGGTCGTGCACAGCGAGTTGACCAACACCGCCGGTGCGTCTGGCACCATCTCGTCGCCCTCTTCACGGTGATGTGCCCAGATCCAGCATTTGGCCACCAAATTCTGACGAGGGATGGCTGATCAGCAGGTTGTCTTTCTAGCAAGATTTTTGATGATTGGTGCAGATTCGATGGAATCTGAACCAATCAATATGCTCTCTGACACTCGTACTTCGACACGATATGTTTAGATCTCAATTTGGATTGTGTTTGATGATGATTCAAGGGTCCAAAGTAGATACCTTGAAATCTGAAAATTTAAGATGTTTGGTGATTTTAAATGGTTAAATCTATGTTTTGTGGCATATGAACACCAAGGATAGTATCCTGACATCACAAGGATCACGATGGTATGTTCTGCTCATGAAACAGAAACCAAAATTTCGTGGGTTAAATAGTATATGTAAATAGTATTAGTGAACAGTAACTGTCACGTTTTTCGAAAAAATGTTCGTAGCGTATGGAAGAGTATTTCGGACGTGTATATCTTTTTCGGGATAGTTTTCGTTATCCACGTAGGCACCAGGTGCTCGGAGGTAAGATAATATGATATTTAATTTGTGAAAAAATAGGTTTTAATATTTATAATGTTTATAATTGTATGAACGTATATCATAACAATGGTTTAAATTGTAGAAAAGTCTCATTGACGGGGAATGGGCATGATTGTGCAATTAGAAGTGTTAGTATCCGTATTTTAAAAAAAAAATATATATATATATTTATAAGCATAATGCCATCACCGTCGACCTGCAGTGTGATATTAGGTATTCTAAATTACCTATACGACATTGTATGTCCCATGTTTGTATATATATATATATATTTATATATGGTAGGTACGCTTGTATATGCCTATGTAATTATGCCTGTGTGATTGAATGATTGAGCAGATGTTGCACTTGATGTTATGCAATACTGTTTGAATGGACATGTGTGTATATGTTAGTGTGTTATAATTATTGTGCCGTAGTAAGGTAATGAGTATAGTTTGACTTGTGATGACATGTTGGGATTACGTGTAATGACGTAATATATGATAACCGATTAAAATATATTTCTGTGAATTTGTATTAATAGTGATATAGTGTATCCATGTGTTTGGATTGAAATATATTTCTATGTCTTATCTTGATAGTATTATGGTGTATTTATATGCAAGAGTGGAATATATGTTCATGACTTAATACTGCTAACCTTACGATAAATCCATGCGTATGAAGTCTTTTTATAAGATAAAGACTAATAAATGTGTTTCATAGGTAATTATATTGCCTATTATGAAATTATTAACGTGCCTTTTGATTAATGTAGACAAAATGGTCATTTTATCATTATTAAGTCGACTAAGAATAAATCTGTGTAGATAACTAGTATAAATGGGATAATTATGGATCAGTAGTTTTTCCGTTACACTAGTAGAGCCACTCAGGACGGAGCAATATCATTATAATAAAACTATGGTGCCCTTTGGGGTATGTTGAACCCACAGTAATTGAGAAATGATAATAAAAATCATGGTGCCCGAGGGGTATGTTAAACTCATGGTAGGAAGCGACTGTTCTTCATGGCATCTTTGGGTACACGTAACCCATGGTAAAACTATTTATCCTATCGGTCTAAGGGACTCAGAGTGGGCAAATGACCACGATCCATAATTTACTTAATTATGACTGATCTATAAGGAAATGAATTCGTGTGCCTACTAGATTGAAACTGCATGATAGAATACCTCTATCTACTAAAAGTTGCTTGTGTTTGTGTGAATAGCGATGAGGTAGTAACACGTTGTATTTCATTTGGTACTGGGACTGTCCTGATTTTCTTGTGCAAGTAGGGTAACTTATATGTATAGGCGAACCCTTGCGGAATTTCTATAAGAAATACTATTTATACAGTCATTTGTGACCTTCCCTTTTATATTATGGTTTTCATATGTAGAGGAGGGTCTAGGATTACTTTTGTTTGCGGTCATAATTAGATTTTTATTATAATTGTGAATTGTGGAAATGGTTGAAGTCCGATTACACCTTGACAAGTTTCAATTTTTTAAGAGAGAACTTAACCTTATAGAAAAAGAAACCTAGCATCAGCCTGAAAAAGGAGAATCAGGATTTAAATAAGATAATGGGTTAGGCAATATATAGGTTGTCTCACTTCAAGTATATAGAATATTGTCTAACCCACCGGTATGCTTGTGAAACGAAAAGAATATGTGTGAGTCCATAATAGATTAAAGATCATGTGAGATGCTTGAGGATATTGTCGAAAAGGCACACTGGACGTATTACAGGTCATTCGATATATTAGTTTACACGTTTATAGGTGTGGTTGAAAATATAGTAAGGATATGATGGTGTCGGAACTATGTTATGAGTTTAAGTTTGTTATTATCAGTATACCTTAGCGAATGACTAGGATTGGATTGATATGTGTCCCTATAGGGGTATAGTTATGATTTATGTAGCTGAAAGAATCCTAGTATGAGATAAGGAATGGTGGACATGTATTTGTGATTATGGTATAACTGTCAGACTGTCTTGATATAGTAAGGATAAAGAGATAATGTGGATGTGTGATAAAATAGAATGGTAATGAATTAGTATTGAGATAATTGGGATATGGGGATCAGACATGTATTTTTCATCGCACTCAGTTGAGTTTATAAGCCAGCTTATAATTGAGATATGATAGTAAGACTGTGGCACCCTGAGGGGTAGGTTGAATTTACAGCTGTCCTCTACATGGCCTTGCGGGCTAGAGTAACAACTATGGTTCATGATGTCTTTAAGTATGAACAATCACCTGTAAATGTTAAGAATTACTAACACTAATTTTTCGAGAGTGGAAAGGATATAGAGAAAAAGTGTTATCATTCTTACTAATATCCTCGCTTGTGTATATATAGATGTTTGAGATATTTCTGTCTTATGTGGATATTGATCGTGTGTCTAGGATAGCATGGTCATCCTAGACCAAGTGTATGGTTGAAATGATGTGGTCATACTGGTTTTCAATTAGCTCCTCCTTATGTGGCTAAGACATTTAGTTGATATCTATACGTATATCAATGTATTGATTTTATATGGTCATGTAGGTTTTTGTGATAAGAATATAAAAAGAAATTAAATAAGCACAGGTGAGGAAACTATTCATTTAAAATGCATATTGTTTGAGACTGCATAATCTGTGATGTGGTATGTTATGAGGAGTATTACTCTGATTGAGGCTGTTTATACAGAATTCATAGCTGAGATAGTGCTTAGAGTTCTGGATGATATGACATGATATATTGTGTAGATCATTGAACATATACTTGTCTGTATATGTACATTGATATATTGGCATGCCTTTAACTATATGTGTGGGATTATATGAAATGGTCAAGATAAGTAAAGATTTAGCTAACACGCTCATTCCTTTATTTAAGTATTGTATTATCTTACTAAACAATGTGGTATGCTCACCCTTTTGTGAGATTATTATTTTTCAGGTAATTACAATATAGCAATAGCTGTTCTGGAAAGTGCAGTTGAGGCAAAGATTTTTTGACGGGGCATAATATATCTAAGGTTAGGCCCATTGTTATGTAATTTTCTTTCTATGCAATCTGAAATAGTATTTCTATTAAACTGCGTAACAATTCTTTAAAACAAAATATATATATATATATATATATGAACAAAACAAACACTATTTTACTTGTTATAACTTATGTGGTTATTTTTCATAAACTTTTTAGACAAATGAAAACTTTGCTTCACTACAAGAAAGCGTTGACTTTTATCTTTTCGATAAATTCAATGCATTACAAGCCATGTGAATAGGAATGAATGGAAGGGGGTGTTACAACAATGCTGTATAGGTATTTTAGAATATCTAACATAGCACTGTAAGTTGACGAGGATAGTATTACGCTTATAACTATATCTATATATATATATATATATATTTTATAACATAGATACTAACACTTTTAATTGCACAATCATGCCCATTCCACGTCAATGAGACTTTTCTATAGTTCAAACCATTGTTATGATATACATTCATATAATTACAGGCATTATAAATATTAAAATCTATTTTTTTTTTCATAATTTAAATATCATGTTATCTTACCTTCGAGTATCTGGTGCCTATGTGGATGACAAAAAACCGTCTCGGAGAGGATATACACATCCCAAATACTCTTTCGTACACTACGGGCATCTTCTCGAAAAACACATCAATTACTGTTTATAAATACTATTTAACCCACAAAATTTCAGTTTTCGTTTCACGAATGAAACACACCATCACGATCCTTACGATATTAGGATACTATCCATGGTGTCCATATGTCACAAAACACAGATTTAAGCATTCAAAATTAACTCGCCGTGCACCGCCGTGAATTGGCGGTCAAAGTTCACGCCGACAGGGACTCCGGCGGCGCGTGAGGGCGCGTGGCGACGGCGATGGTGGCGGGGTTTGTGGCACTGCACTCGCGATGGTTTAGTAGTCCTCTACTCGCTGACGGTGAGGTGATCTAAGTTTCGGTGACGAAAGTCACTATTCATAAGAGAGAGAAAGACGTGGGGAGGAGAGAGAGAAGAGAGAGAAAGGGGAGTAAAAAAGTGAGGTTGTGTTGTCGTATTTTCCAACCCTGTCCCACTTATATAGTCGTACACGCATGACAAGAAATTACATATTTTTACTTTAGTCGCCAGATTTCTGATACTAGTAATGAAATACTGTATTTTTGGCTCACACAGTGCACTGCCCTGAATACATGCCAACTCTCTCTCCTATCAAAACTCTTGAAAATACTGTAATGTAACTCCGTGACAGGATTCTAAGAGTATACGAATTTCAAGATGTTACATAAGTTGGTACACTAAACTTATATTTTTGGGTTACATACTGTGGACTGTGTGTGTAACCAGGACATTATATATATCCAGCTTTCATGTATAGACACCATGGATCAAGTATTAGGAAACAATCTAAATTTAATTTAAGTCAAGGAACACATTTATAGTCAAAATAATAGATATATATATATTTAAATAATTATTATTTTTAGATAAGGTGTGTACTACCAAGTGGCATACTACATTCTAAAAGTTGTTGCGTGTGTATGCGTCAGTACTAAGGACAGTACTCAATATGTGCATTAAGTAAAAATAATAGTATGAGCATAATTAGTAGCATACTTAGGTAGTATGTGATTGCGTAATTAGATGTAAGTGTGTGCATGTGTGTAAGGATATACTATATCGATGTACTGTTAAGTTATCTATTATATTAGTGCATAACTTCTAATATGCACTTTATCAATATTGATGAATATTTTATTTTAAATAGATTATATTTTAATTAATAGTTATGTATGGATATTTATATATTTATCATCGTAACAAAAATGTCTATCAAATATATCTTTATGCTTTGAAAAAAAAAATTCAAATTTTATCTTGTATAGTTGATTTTAAATATAGGGGTGTTATATTAAATAAATTAACTTACTAACAATTCGTTGATATTGTTTGACATTTTGAATTGGCCTGAACTACTTTTGTTTGTCTTCTTCTTTGTCCTTAAGCTTGTAGGTGTTTTCGATTGGCGTTAAAACTATCTTTGCACCTAGTTTACTTGTTTCACCAGGTAGATCAAGTGTATATTTTTTTTAGCATAAAAATAATCTATTTTTGGAGTGGACAATTTCTATTCTTAGAAAATATTATTTTCTATTCCTACAAAATAATGTTAAAAATAAATTTAAGATATGATTTAACGCAACTAATACTAGTTTAGTCACTACTAGTAATCATAATGTCATCAACATAAATAAGAATCACCATTATTTCATCTTTAGAATGTTTAATGAATAAAGAGAAATCAACCTCACTTTCAGTGGAGGCTTGGGAATTGAGGGCATTATATAATTTGGAGTATCAGACTCTAAGCGATTGTTTAAGGCCATAAATAGCCTTTCTAAGCTTACATACATGTGATTTGGGAATGTTACTCTCATACCCTTTAGGTATTCTCATGTATACTTCCTCTTCTAATTTGCCTTGTAAGAAAGCATTTCTTACATCCATTTTGTACAATTGTGAATTATAATTAATAGCTAAGGATAAAAGGGCTTTAATGGAATTCATTTAAGCTACGGGGGCAAAAGTCTTGATGTAATCAATGCCATAGGTTTGAGTGAAGCCTTTGGCCACTAATCTAGCCTTATGTTTTTCAACAGTCCCATCACTTTTAACCTTGGTTTTATATACCCATTTGCAATTTTCCTTTAGGAAATGGAATAATATCTCAAGTTTGATTTCGAATTATAGCCTTAAGCTCTTCATTCATTGCATTTCTCCAAATTTGGTTGATTTGGGCTTCTTGGTAACTAGAAGGTTCTTGAATATCATCGATGGCATTTAGAAAATCCTTATACTGACCTTTAATGTGATCATGAGTATAGTAGCTTTCAATAGGGTGATTTTTCATATGGTTACCATGATAAAATACTTTAGTTTTCATTCATTTCCCATGCTCCTGTCAAGGTATGATTTCCAACTCACATTTTAAATTTAACCCTTAGGTTATTAATTCAAGTACTATTAATGATATGTTTAGAAATAAAAACAAGGCATTTATAATAGAAACTTTATGATACTTTAGAAATGTGACAATAGCTAATGGTAGTGAAATACCTATTAAGGAACTAAAAGATTTTAAAGTTTTATCCAAGGAAACAAAAGGCCTTTATATGCTATATTTTTCAACAAATTTGTTGTTAGTTAGTAAGATAACAAAAGACTTAATTTATTGTGTCATCTTTGAACCTAATAAAGTGATATTTCATGACATACTAACCAAGAAGAAGATTGGTGAAGGAAGACTACAAGATGGCCTATATTTTTTGGATAACACCAATCAAGGTTTCAGAGTTGAGGAAGACCATGGATTTCAAAAACTTTGGTAAAAACTTTGGTATGTAAAATTAAGACATCCTCCTAAACTTCCTTTTGTACATTCGAAAACTTGCTATAATGAAATGTTTGATCTGATATACTTTGATTTATGAACTTTTCTTTTAGAATCTCATAATGGCATTAAATATTTTGTGACATTCATTGACCATAAGTCTAGATACACTTGGATATACTTGATTAAAAGCAAATCAGAGACCTCATTATATTTTAAAGAGTTTGTATACTTGATTGAAAATCAACTTAGCAAAAGGATTAAGATTCTTAGGAGCGATAATGGGGGAGAATATTTTAGTAATGTCTTTGAGAATTACTTCAACACCTTAAGGATAGTTCACCAAATGACTTGTCCCTACACACCTGAGCAAAATGGTGTAATTGAGTGAAAAAATTGGTATATCTTAGATGTAAAAAGGTCATTCATGTTTCATCACAATGTTCCTAAAAGATATTGGAATGAAACCATTCTTACTACCATACATTTGATTAACGGAATGCCTTTTAAGTTATTAAATGAAAAATGCCTTTTTGAGTTTTTATATGCTAGACAACCAAACTTCTCTTATCTTAAGGTATTTGGCTGCACTTGTTATGTTCATAGCCATGATCATATTAGAGATAAATTGAGTTATAGGAGTGCAAAGTGCATATTTTTAGGGTATTTCATTAATAAAAAGGGTTATAAATGTTTAGATCCTTGTACAAATGAGAAATTTCTTTCAAGAAATGTTATTTTTTTAGAAAGTGATCCTTACTTTGACAAAGTGACAAATAAGAGGGCAACCAATAAGGATCTTCTTTCTTTATCTATCATGAGTAACCGATTGAGTTCATTAAGAAACAATGATCAAATCAATAATAGAGTTAGTTTGAATAAAAGTAAAAATGAGGATTCTAACTATGAAGATTCAACACCACAAAATGATGACATTGGTGAACCATTATAATTAAATGAAGAACAAAACATAGTTTGTGAAAGTTAAAGTAAGGAAACACCTAATGATAAGTAGCCTAATGATCAATTAGTTTCTGAAAATGAAATCCTATTTAGTTCTTCACAGGTTAATCAAAATAAGAGAGAGTCCACTTGTCCATCACATGATCAAAAATTTTTCACTTAAGAGATTTCAAAAAATTAGGAAGCCTCTATTTGAATGGAAGAAAAATAGGGTATTCTTTTGTGGGAATAAGGTCACAACACATCCTATAAAAAATTATTATACCTTAGAGAATGTTAAAGAAAGTTATAGACTTTTTCTAACTAAATTAAATAATTTAAAAAAGCCATCTTACTATAATGAGGTAAAGGACATTCCTATTTATAGGAATGCCATGGATGATAAGTTGGAAACTTTAGTTAGGAATAAAACATGAAAAATTATTCCTCTTCCTTAAGGTAAGAAAATAGTTAGATGTAAATAGGTATACAAAACTAAGTTAAAGAATAATAATTTTGTTGAAAAACATAAAACTAGATTTATAGTTAAAGGATTCACTCAAACCTATGGTTTAGCTTTCACTGAGATATTTGCACTAGTAGCTGGAATGAACACCATTAGAGTCATCTTGTCCTTAACTATTAATTATATATAGGAAATGTATCAAATAGATGTTCAAAATGCTTTTCTCCAAGGGGAATTGGAAGAAGAGGTTTACATGGATATCCCATAAGGATACAAGATCAAAGTACCAAGAACACGTGTGTAAATTTAGAAAAGTCATTTATGGCTTAAAACAATAACCTAGAGCTTGGTACTTTAAGTTACAAGGTACTTTAACTTCTCAACACTTTAAGATTAGTAGTGCTAATCATTGTTTATTCATAAAATATTTTAATAACGATATTACAGTTGTGATAATCTATGTAAATAATATAATTATAACCAAAAGTGATACTTTGAAAATAAAAAGCATTAAAAATTATTTGAAGTCTACTTTCGATATTAAAGACCTTAGGCACTTACAGTATTTCTTAGGTATAAAAATTATCCATTCTAATAAAGAGCATTTTTGATCCTAAAAAAAAATACATGCTTGATCTTTTGAAAGAGATAGGCAAGGTTAGAGGTAAGATAACCTTAACACCAATTGAAAAATAAGCTAAAAAGAAGGAGGGCAAACCAATTCAAAACATCAAGCAATATTAAAGAATTGTAGGTAAGTTAATATATTAAACCATTACTAGACCTCACATTTCTTTTGGTGTCAATTAGGTGAGCCAATTCATGACTCGTCCAATGACCAATCACAAGAAAATAGTGAACCAAATACTTAAATATCTCAAGGGAACTCTAAAACAAGGAATACTCATGATAAAACATGGACATCATCAAATTCTGGCCTATATAGATGCTAATTGGACAGGAAGCATTGAAGACTGTAAGTCTACAACTAAATATTGTATTTTTGTTGGTGGGAATTTGGTGACTTGGAAGAGCAAAAAGTAAACTGTGGTAGCAAACCATTGTTATCCTTTGATTTAGCCACTTAGGCTTTAGTTTTAGGCTCCTTTTGAGCCAACAAAGCATTTGTCCCTACCTAATGGTCATGGCTATTTATGTCCAAGACATAATAAGCTGTTTCTTCCTTGTTGATCATGTAACAAACCTTATCGAAGGGAGGTATTTCATTGCTTCTTAGTATTTGATTCCGAATATCATTAAACTTAGAGTTCAAGCAAACAAGTAAGTAAACACCTTGTCCTTATTAACTCATACAAGAATGATGGCAATGTTATTAGTTTCTAGCCTATAGGAGTGAAGTTAAACCCAAACTTTTACAAATTTTTCTAAGTGTTCAACCAAGCTCATCTTACCTTGGTTAAACTTATTGAGAAAAGATTTAAGCTCATACACCTTCATAAGATTCTTTTGTTGACCTTAAATTCCCTTGATAAAATCCCACTAACACTTTAGAAGTCTCAACATTAGAGAAAATACCAATCAAGTTTGGTTTTATAGAGTTAGGGATCCAAGTTAGAACTATTTTGTCTACATTGAATCATTCTTCAAATCCATCATCATCTAAAGGTATCTTAACCCTTCTTGTGACAAACCCATATCTACTTTTACCACACAAAGCATTTGTTGCAGCCTTGAACTATATGGGGTAGTTATGGTTAAGGTATAAGAAATGAGTTTAAAAATTTCAGCCAAAGAGAGGATTATGAAGAAGATGAGAGAATTGTTTTTCTTAATTGAAAAAATAATGTTACAAGGATTTAAATAGGCAAATAATCGATAACTATAATTGTTTTCCAAAGGTGGAAAAGTTTTAATACACAAAATAGACTAAACAAATTACTTACAAGTCAAAAAGTAATGTTTACCATTTCTACAAATAACAAACAACTTCCAATGTTCACCATTGTCAAATTTGAATATTTAAATTTAAATTTAAATCTTTGAATTCTTCTCTTTGGCATTAAATGTGTTTATTGGAATTTGGATGCTAACTAGGAAGTTGACTAAGATGATGACTAGGATACACAGATTCCAATACAACATGGTCACGATGCTGGCATGAACCTCGAGATTGGTCAGTCGGCTCAATCAGCGTTATTTCAACATTTTCAATCATCTAAGAGTTTTTTTTAGTTTAATCGATGACATTCAATGGCATTTTACATCTTAAATACTAAATTTGGTGACATTTTGAATTAATTTATAGTCATTTTAGCCATTACAAAAACAATCTATAGTATTTTAAAATGTTCACACTTTAAATGATGAAGTTTTATGTCATTTTATAGAATATTTGGCAAGTACAATAATGTTTTACAAACATTTGTATTAATTTTAGTATGGATGGTAATGTTTTAGCTTAATTTATAGCATTCTTGGTCAATATGTAGATGTTTAAAGCATTTTAGAGTTTTTTTGTTCAAACGGTGAGGTTCAATGGCATTTTACATCTTATTTGGTGAACTTGGTGTTGTTTTGAATTAATTTATAGTCATTTTAGCCATTATGAAAACAAATTTATAGCATTTTAGAATGTTTATGTTTCAAAAGGCAAAGTTTTATGCCATTTTATAGCATATTTGGCAAGTATGGAAACCTTTTATCAACATCTTTATCGTTTTTAGTATGGACATAATGTTTTAGCTTAATTGATAGCATTCTTGGTTAATACGTAGATATTTAGAGTATTTAAGAGTTTTTTGGTTCAAATGTTGAGGTTCAACGACATTTTACATCTTATTTAGTAAATTTGGTGATGTTTTAAATTTATTTACAACTGTTTTAGCAATTATAAGGGTAATTTATAGCATTTTAAAGTGTTCTTGTTGTAAACGGCAATGACCAATGTCATTTTATGGCATATTTGCCAACCACAATTATGTTTCACAAACATTTTTATCGATTTCAGCATGGATAGTAATGCTCAGTTCAAAGCATTTTTGGTTAATATGTAGACATTCTAGAGCATTTTTCACGCAAATGTTCATGCTTTGGGCATTCTACATTTTTTTAGTAAATACAATGATGTTTTAAGTCAATTTATATTCTTTTAGCCATTACAAAGAGATTTTATAAAGCTGTAGAATGTATTTGTTATGAACGGTGAACGTTTGTGACATTTTATGGCGCATTTGGTAAACACAACAATGTTTTACAAACATTTTTATCAATTTTAGCGTTGTTAGTGGTGTTTTAGCTTAATTTATAGCATTTTTAGCTAGTATGCAGACATTGAAGCATTTTAGAGCGTTTTTGGTGCAAATGTTGTCATCTTGTGGCATTTTACATCTTACTTGGTCAATGTGGTGATGTTTTAGAGATAGTTTAGGTCATTTTGGCATAGGATGTGACATTTTAAATTCACTTCTATCTTTTGTAGTCGTCACGAAGACATTTTACAACTTTATAGGGTGTTTTCCTTGTAAACGATGACATTTTATGGCATTTTATGACATATTTGTGAAGAATGGTAATGTTTCACAAACATTTTTGACAATTTCAATGTGCATGGTAATGTTTTAAGTCAATTTATATCATTCTTGGCCAATAGCTAGATGTTTTCAAACATTTTAGAGTTTTTTTTGGTTCAAACAATGACATTCAATGGCTATTTACATCTTATTTAGTAAATTTGGTTGTGTTTTAAATTAATCTATAGCCGTTTTAACCATTATGAAGATAATTTATAGCATTTTGGAACGTTTTGGTTGTAAATGGCAAAGTTTTATGTCATTCTATGACATATTTGGCAGGTACGATAATGTTTTACATAAATTTTTATTAATTTCAGCGTGAACAGTAATGTTTTATCTCAATTTATAGCATTCTTGGTCAATACATAGACATTTTGAGCATTTTAGAGTTTCCTAGCTCAAATGGTGAGGTTCAATAGCATTTTGTATCTTATTTAGTAAATTTAAGGCTGTTTTAAATTAATTTACACCATTTTAGCCGTTATGAGGGCAATTTATGGCATTTTAAAATGTTTTTGTTGTAAATGGCAAAGACTTTTGTAATTTTATGGCATTTTTGACAACTACGATTACATTTCACAAATATTTTTATTGATTTTAGCATGAACAGTAATGTTTTAGCTCATTTTAAAGCATTTTTGGTCAATACACAGACATTGTAAAGCATTTTTCATGTAGACATTAACATTTTTGGTAAACATGATGATGTTTTAAGTTAATTTAGATTTGCTTGCGAACTCATATTCAGATCGAGTCAGCAAACACTTCAAACCTATACATTAAGTCAACGAACCTGTCTTAACTATTATACGTTTTCAAATACAAACCGACTTTATCGTATAAGATGTGATTAGTCTCATACTTATATACCATATAAATCACGTTCATCTACACCAGATTCGATTATAATGTCTTAGGTTAAAGGACAATGTTGCACACTAGTATAATTATATGATAAATTATTGACTAATAATATCATATAATGAATAAACAACTTTAATAATATCATATAATGAATAAATGAATTGTTAGGATAATTGATAAATGTACTTTATTTATATGCATGACCAAATAAAAGAACAATCTACATTTGTGAATAAAAAATTATTTCTTTCATTAATATAAAATGTATATACAAGATAAAATATCCCTAAAGCTGATAACTCGAATGGCTTCTAGAGTATATCCTAACAATTGAACTATACGTAGACGTTTCAAGCATTTTAGAGTTTTTTGGTTCAAACAGTAAGGCTTAATGGTATTTTACATCTTATTTGGTAAATTTGGTGACGTTTTAAATTAATTTACAACTGTTTTAACCATTACAAGGGTAATTTATAGCATTTTAGAACTTTTTGGTTGTAAACGATGGAGGCCTATGTCATTTTATGGCATATTTGGCAAGTACGGTAATGTTTCACAAATATTTTTATCAATTTAAACATGGACAATAATGTTTTACCTAAGTTTAAAGCATTTTTAGTCAATATGCAGACATTTTGGAGCATTTTTTGCTCAAATGTTGACCTTTTATGGCATTCTACATCGTATTTGGTAAATACGGTGATGTTTGAAGTTAATTTATATCCTTTTTAGCCATTTCAAAGAGATTTTATGAAATATTATAATGTTTTTGTTGTGAATGGCAAATGTTTCTAGCATTTTATAGCATATTTGGTAAACATGGCAACATTATACAAACATTTTTGTCAATTTCAGCATGGTTGGTAATTTTTGGCTCAATTTTTAGTGTTCTTGTCCAGTATGCAAACATCTTGGAGCGTTTTAGAGTGCTTTCGGTGCAAATGTTGACGTCTTATGGCATTTTACATCTTACTTGATAAATGTGGTTACGTTTTACAGATATTTTAGGTTGTGACATTTTAAATTAACTTTTATCCTTTGTAGCTATCATGAAGATATTTTACAACTTTATAGAGTGTTTTCGTTGTAAATGTGATGTTTTATGATATTTTATGGCATATTTGTTCAAAGCGATAATGTTTTATAGACATTTTTAATGATTTTAGCATGGACAATAATGTTTTAAGTCAGTTTATATCATTTTTGGCCAATAGTTAGACACTTTCAAGCATTTTAGAGTTTTTTTGGTTCAAACAATAACATTTAACATCTTATTTAGTAAAATTAATGGTGTTTTAAATTAATTTATGGTCATTTTAGCCATTAGAAAGACCATTTATAGCATTTTAGAATGTTTCTCTTATAAATGATGAAATTTTACGTTATTTTATGGCATATTTGGCAAGTACAGTAATGTTTTACAAATATTTTTGTCAATTTCAGCATGGACAATAATGTTTTAGCTTAACTTATAGCGTTCTTGGTGCTGGATTAAGATGCTCATAACATGCATAAAATGAAAATTTATATTCATTGAAATATTCACGAACATTTAGTATGCCATATGACATATATCATATATATGCAAAAATTGGCAATTTTGTGTTAGAGTATGCCTTAGAAACCCTTCGTAATATCGGTTTCAAGGATATGCTTGTCTTGTACATATATTATATATATATATATATTAATAAAAGAAAGAGTTATTTATTCATAGATATATATTGTTTCCTTTATTTAGTCATGTATATAAATAAAGTATATTTGTGAATTATTCAGATAATTCATCTAATAGTTAAATGATATTATCAAAGTTATTTTCTACGAAAGTGATAACGATTGGGCAAAGATATCATATAGTAGGCATACTGAATGTTTCTGGTGAATATCATGAGATGATATTAGTGCGGGTAATAGGATGATCATATTATTAGGATATTAGTATGGAATAAATAGTTAAAGAACTATTTATTTGAACATGACCACATAATGATAAATCACATGGTATTGCATGTAGTCAATGATTTATCGTGTAATTATACTAGTGTGCTACGTTGTCCTTTAACTTGAAACATTACTAAAAAATTCAGTATAGATGCACGTGGTTTATATGGTGAATGAGTACAAGACTAATTATATCTTGTATGATAAAGTCGGTTTGATCACGTATTGTTTATATTTAGAAACGTGTGTTGGTCAAGACAGGATCCATTGACTCGATAAACATAGAATCGGAGTTTTCACTGACTCAATCTAGATTCGAGTTCCTAAACAAATATTGATAAATAGTTGAAAAGTAAATCTCTGGGCAGAGTGATTAAATTTCACACAAAGAAGTTCATGATGATGAGTTTAACGCATATAGATCGATAGTTCGTGATTTTATTGGTAAAGGGTTTTGATGTACATGAACCCTGAATCAATTAGGATTAGACAATAGAAGGACTTTACCCACATGGAATGTACAATTGAGATGAAAAATAATTAAGTATGACTAGATGTTAACCATAGTTATTAAACAATCAAATAGTTCGATAAACTTGAAAAGTTCAGAATAAGTTTACGGCTATTCCATAATGAATCCACATAGTCACACTAATAACTAAATGCAATAAAAAGCATTTGAGAGTGGTAATATTATCAAGAATATAGGTTAATACTTTTGAGATAATATTTAGGTCGAAATATATATATATATATTTGATATGTATATTTATGAATTTCTTAAAGTGTTTAAAGATTTTCTTGGATTTATATGAAAATATAATTTATTATAAATTAAATGGTCGAATTGATAATATTAATTATCTGAGGATCTAAATAAAAATGTACAATTATGAAATAATTACATATTGACCCATGTATATATACTTAATTACATTTTGCTTAAAAGTTAACCAAATATTTACATTTAAGTCTAAGGACTTAAATGTATAAAATAAAAATTATGTGATAATGACTATTTTATCTATGCCACCTATGTACTTTTAATTAAAAAGTAAGGATAAAAATGAAAAGGTATGGATTTTTTCAAGTATATATGCATGAACTTTACAATTTTTGCTTAAGAAAAAACTTGCCATAAACCTAGATTTCTCCCAAGTTGGCCAAGTTTCTCCAAGTCCATTTAGTGGTGCAAATTGTGGAGACTTCACATAATTAAAGGTTTTCCATCATCCCTTATCAAGAAAGTACCAAAACTCATCTAAAATTTGCCATTTATACATATATATATATATATATATATATGATATATGATTATTTGGCCCACCACGCATTTGTGAAAATTTTTCAATGAACACAAACTTTTATTTTATACATGCAATGAGCATTTCAATCCAACAAATAGTATCAAAGCATGTTAACATTGGTATGCATGCTAGATTGCTTGAAAAACTGACAAAATTGCACAAAATCGTATCTTTCTGCCACCATGTTGCCCTTGCTGGAAATTTTATATTCCAATCTGTTCTAAATGGTTTAGAAGATGCATAATGATGTATTTGGGTCATGGATGTGTTGGTTGGATGTGTTGTGTGATGGTTTTGGTGAAAAAATCGAAATTATGCGCATATAGGTAACATTCGGCCAAGGTGGGAATTTGTGGTTGGAAATTGTTTTCAATCAATTCTCATGTGTTTGAATGATTCATAGTGATGAATTAAACCTATATGTGAAGTGATTTTGGTTGGAAATTAAAAGGAATTCAGAAAGAGGGATTTTCGGCCAAATGGGAGGAAAGTGTGGGAAATGATTTTCCATGCTAATTGGATGCATTTGGATGCATTTATTTGCTGTTTTGGGCACATAATGATGTGGTTTGAATGTTGTTATATGTTTTAATGTGATTAAAGAATGTTGGATGAGTTGGAGATGCATGGTGAATTGCTTACATGGCATGTGATTGTGTTCACCAAATATGGATTCTTTATGATATGTTAATGGCCATAATGGAAGCTAAAATGTTGGTATGTGATGCCATGTGATTTGGCTAAGTTATGTGTGATGTTAATTCATGCATGGATGTGGTAATAATGTGCTTGGCCAAAAATACATATTTATGAAAATTGGATTTTCATGAAAGATGCATATGCATGAATATGAGATATATATGTTTATGAGTGTAATTTTGAAATCAAAATGAGTTTGATTTCATGTTTCCATGTGTGGGCTATGATATGTATTGGTAATGAAAATTGTTTTCATGGTGGTTCATGTGTTTAAATTAAGTTAGGCACATGTATGTGTCAAATGTTGACACATAATGCATGATGTGTACATATACATGTAATGGGATTATATATATATGTGTATGCATGAGTATATGTTATGACATGTTTTAATTGTTATTGGAATTAACTATATGCATGTGAATGTATGTGTTTATGTGGGATTCCTATACCCATTTAAAAAAATAAGTAATAACTTTTAAACAAGTATATAAAAAAATACTATTTTTTTTTTTTGTCAAAGCAAACTCATCATATATATACTTATTTACAACATATACAATATATTAAAAATACGATTTATAACAAAAGTACAATTATTACAGTGTCAAAAGCTGGTATGCCCAATTCTCTTGACAGATCACTGTTCTGAGGGTTTGCCTGGTTCCACTGCCCTACTAGCTATGCCTGAAAATCATTTCAACGATGAAGTGAATAATTTAAAATTACTCAGTAAGAACCATAAAACCCAACAAAATAATTTAACAAACTATAATATTCCAACCATACAAATAATAACTAATCAGGACAACAATATATTATGTATATTCAACGTTATATAATAACCAGTTAGGACTAACCATCCTAACTACGCAATTAACAATTCAATGAGGATATTACGAATAATCATAGTATAGTACCACTTTCCTTTGTATATTTTCTACCCATCTATTCTAATTCTACTATCATGTTCTCTTTTCATTTGATTAGTCATTCTTAGGAAAATTATGGATCATGACCACATTATTTATCTTACACACCAATACATGAATAAGCTTGGCACAATTATAATACTACCATGAGTTCATCATGCCCTTAAGGGCGCCATGGCGTACTGTCGCTTCCTACCATGGGTTCAACGTGCCCAAAGGCGCCATGGAGGATTGCTGTAGTTTCTCACGTACAATTCCGAACACCACAAGGACGACTGTAGGTTCCATGTATCCCAAAGAGCACTACAGTAAATAATAAATCATTATTCCATTTTGTCCTAAGCGGTTTTGCCAATGTGCAAGAAAATTTTGAAATCATACCTTAAGGATATTGGCCACTCATACATTTCTCCACAATTTATCATATGCTCATATTACTTATTTACCCTTTACTATTACTCAAGGATTTTTTAGTAAATTATTCAAATTCTAATAATCACATATACAACATTTTTATAATTTCTTCCCAATATAAAATAATTTATACTTATCGCTGCTTTTCAATACCTACCTATTTATATACCACCAAATCAATTATAAAAAATAATATTTCTAATAATAACAATAACCAATTCATATATATATATATATATATCTATTTATATATATATATACTCCTAATCCATTTATGAGACATATATATATATATATACACATACCCTCACACGCACACACACATACATACCTATATTAAGGTATAACTACATTAAACATACATCGTCGGAAAGGTATTTTAAAATACCTCTTTAGACGATGGATGTTGGCAGAATAAGGCGTGACTATAAAAAATACATAATCATTAATTCTTCACAGTTTTATATATATATCCATAAACATATACATACATATCCACATACATATTTAACCAACCATTTAAAACACTTCCAAATTCCACACTCATACCTATTCTCCGGCAATGGAATTTTCTTTATACACACACACACACACACACACACACACACACATAGTTAATCAACCATTTTAAGTACTTCTAAATTAATGTAATTTAACACTAAATAAATAGTATCCAAAATTAACTATTTTGCCCTTTTTCTATTTTTATTCCATTTTACATATGCAACTAATTCCTACCAATTTCATTTATTCCCAATACAATTATTAATACATAAACACATCAAAAATATCATGATTTAACACTTAATAAACAGTAACCCAAAATGGACCATTTTGCCCTTTTTTTCTATTTTTCTTCCATTTTACACATCTAAATCAATTCCTACCAATTCCATCTATTCCCAAATATATTTATACACTTTTAAATATGTCAAAACACATTAAAATCAAACATTTAAATACTCTATAAATAGTGACCGAATATGTTATATTATGAATAAACTAAATATTTTCCTTATTTATACAATTTTATTCACTTTAATCTATTTTACAAACATTCAATTTCATAAATAGGTATCAATTCTATAAAATTCCTAAATTACAAAGTTAGGGTTTAGGGTTCTGTAACATCTTAAAATTTTTATACTCTTAAAACCTTATCATGGAGTTATAATACAGTATTTTTGAGAATTTTTATAAGAGAGAGAGTTGACCGGTATTCGGGACAGCGTATTGTATGAGCAGAAAATATAGTATTTTATTACCGGTATCAAAAATTTAACAACGGAAGCGAAAAACTGTAATTTTCGTCGTGCGTGCCCAACTATATAAGCGGGACGGGGTCGGAAAACCCGAAAAATAAATTTCACTTTTTTCCTCCATTTTCTCTCTCTTCTCTCTCTCCTCCCCACGGCTCTCTCTCCTATGAACAGTGATTTTCGTCACCGGACCTCAGATCACCTCACCACCGGCGAGTGGAGGACCGTCGGGCCGTCGCGAGTGCAACGCTACCAACCCCGCCCCGATCGCCATTGCCACGTGCCCTCACGCGCCGCCCGAAGCTCCGCCGACGTAAACTTTGACCGGTGATTCACGGTGGAGGACGGCGAGTTGACTGACACCTCCGGCGCGTCTGGCACCGTCTCGCCGCCCTCTTCACAGTGGTGTGCCCCGTTCCGGCATTCGGTCACCGGATTCCGGCGTGGGAAGGCTGATCGGGAAGGGGTGTTTCCGGCAAGATTTCCGGCGATTGGTGTAGCTCCGGTGGAATCCAAACCGACCAGTGTGCTCTCCGACACTCGTACTTCGACGCGGTATGTTTAGATCTCAATTTGGAATAGGTTTCGATGATGATTTTAAGGTCCAAAGTAGGTACCTTAAAATCTAGAATTTTAGGATGATTGGTGATTTTGAAGGCTGTAATTTGTGTTTTGTGGTATATGGACACCATGGACAGCATCCCGACATCGCAAGGATCGCGATGTTGAATTTCGTTCGTGAAACGGAAACCGAAATTTTGTGGATTAAATAGTGTTTGTGAATAGTGCTAATAAATAGTAACTTTCACGTTTTTCGAAAAAAAATTCGTAGCGTACGGAGGAGTATTTCGAACGCGTATACCCTCTCCGGGACAGCTTTTCATCATTCGTATAGGCACTGGGTGCCCGAAAGTAAAATAATATAATATTTAAATTGAAGAAAAATAGGTTTTTAATATTTATATAATTTATAATTGCATGAATGTACATCGTAGTAATGGGTTAAAATGTAGAAAAGTCCCATTGACGGGGAATGGGCATGATTGTGCAATTAGAAGTGTTAATATCCATGTGTTATATATATATATATATATATAGTTATAAGCGTAATATCATTACCGTCAACCTGCAGTGCTAGATTAGGTATTCTAAAATACCTATACAGCATCGTATGTCCCATGTTTGTATTTACATATATTTATATGGTAGGAACGCTTGTATATACACACGTAATTATGCCCTTATGATGGAATGATTGAGTAGATGCTGCATTCGATGTTTTGCAATGCTATTCGAATTAACATATGTGCATACGTTAGTATATTATAATTACTGTGCCGTAGTAAGGTAATGAGTATATTTTTACTTGTGATGACATGTTGGGATTGCGTGTAATAACGCAATATATGATAACTGATTAAAATATGTTTCTACGAATTTGTATTAATAGTGGTATGGTGTATCCATGTGTTCGAATTGTAATATATTTCCATGTTTTATCTTGGTTGTCTTATGGGATATTTATATGCCAGAGTGGAATATGTTTTTATAACTAAGTACTACTAGCCTTACAACAAATCCATACGTATGAAGTCCTTTTAGAATATAAGGACTAATAAATGTGTTGCATAGGTAATTATATTACCTATCATGAAATTACTAAAATGCTGCTTGGTTAATGTAGGCAAAATAGTCATGTTGTTATGACTGAGTTGACTATGAATAAATTTGTGTGGATAACTGGTATAATTGGGATAATTAGGGATCGGTAGTTTTTCCGTTACCCTAGTAAAGCCGCTTAGGACGGAGCAGTATCATTATAATAAGACTGTGGTGCCCTTCGAGGTATGTTGAACCCATAGCAGCTCCGGATTGATAATTAGTCTGTGGTGCCCTTTGGGGTATGTTGAACCCACAGCAGCTCCGTATTGATAGTAAGACTGTGGTGCCTTTCAAGGTATGTTGAACCCACAGCAAATGAGCAATGATAATAAAAACCATGGTGCCCGCAGGGTATGTTGAACCCATGGTTGGAAGCGGCTGTTTTCCATAGCGTCCTTGGGTACGTGCAACCCATGGTAGAACTAATTATCCTGTTGGTCTGAGGAACCCGGTGTGGGCGAATGACCATTGTATACATATATTGAAGTGTACGGTGGATATCATGACCACGATTCATAATTTACTTAATTTATGACAAATCTATAAGGAAATGAATTCGTGTACCTATTAGATTCAAACTGCATGATAGAATACTTCTATCTGCGAAGAGTTGCTTGTGTTAGTGTGAACTGCAATGAGGCAGTAACACGTTTTGTTTTATTTGGTATGGGGACTGTCCTGGTTTTCTTGTGCAGGTAGGGCAGCTTATATGTATAGGCAAACTCTTGCCGAATTCCTATAAGAAATACTATTCATACAGCCATTCATGACCTGCCTTTGTATTCTGGTTTTTATATGTAGCGGAGGGTCTAGGATTACCTTTAGTTATAGTCACAAACATATTACTGTTATGAATGTGAATTACGAAAATGGCGGAAGTCTAATCAGATCTTAGCAAGTGTCAAGTCTGTAAGAGAGAACTTAATCTTGCAGAAACAGAGAGCTAGCATCAGCTTGAAAAAGGGGAATTAGTATTTAAATAGGATAATGGGTAAGGCAGTAAATATGTTACCTCACTTCTAATATATAGAATCCTGTTTAGCTCACAGATATGTTTGGAAAATGAAAAGAATATGTGTGAATTCATAATAAGATTAAAGATCATGTGAGAAACTTGAGAATATTGTGGAAAAGGCGCATTGGATGTATTACAGGTTATTCGACATATTAGTTTACACGTTTATTCCTATAGTTGAGAATACGGTAAGAATATGATAGTGCAAGAACTATGTTATGAGTTTACATTGTTATTGTCGGTATACTTAGTGAACGACTAGGATTAGATTGATATGTGTCCTTAGAATAGTATAGTCAATGTTTAATGTAAGTGAAAGAATCCCTAGTATGGGATAAAGAATGGAGGACGTGTATTTGTGATTATAGTATAACTGTCAGGTTGTCTTGTTTCAGTGAAAATAAAGAGATAATATGAATATATGATAACATAGACTGGTAATGAACCAGTATTGAGATAATTGTGATACGTGGATCGGATATGTATGTTCTATCTCCCTCAGTTGGGCTTGTAAGCCAGTTTCTAATGGAGGTGTGACGTTAAGACTGTGGTACCCTGAGGGGTAGGTGGAATCCACAGCTGTCCTCCAAATGGCCTAGTGGCTTAGAGTAATAACCATGATCCATAATGTTCCTTAGTATAATCGATCATTTGTAAACGCAATAAAATTTCTATCACCAACCTTTCGGGAGTGGAAATGGCATACAGAAACAGTGTTATTATTTTACTAATACCCTTGATTGTATCTATATTTAGGTGTTTGAAATATTTGTATCCTATGTGGGTATTGATTGTGTGCCTAGGATATTTTGGCTATCTCGGGCCGAGTGTGTGGTTGATACTGTGTGGTTATACCGACTTCTAAGCAGTTCCTCTGTATGGGACCGCGTCATTAGCCGTTATTTATACGAATAACTATATAATGATTTTATATGATCATGTAGGTGTTCGTTAATAAGAATAGAAATAGAACTTAAACGGACACAGGTGATAACGTGATTCATTTAGAAAATATATTGATTGAGATTGCATTATCTGTATATGGTATATCATGAGGAGTGTCACTCTGATTGAGATATTTATACAGAATTCATTGATGATATAGTGCTTAGAGTCTAGAGGAGATGATATAATATCTTGTGTACATTATTGAGCATATGCTTGTTGGAACATGTACATTGATATGTGGATATGCATTTACTTATGTGTGTGGAATTGTGTGAAATGGCCAAAATAAGTAGGGATTCAGGTAACATGCTCCTTCTTTTATTTAAGTATTTTATTCTCTTACTGAGCCATATGGTGTGCTCACTCCTTTGTGGGATTATTATTTTCAGGTGAATACGGCATAGCGGTAGCGGTTCCAGAAAATGCAGTTGAGGCAAAGATTTTCGGGTGGGGCATAGTATATTTAAGGTTTAGGCTATTGTTATGTAATTTTATTTCTGTGTACTCTGAAGTATTAATTTCATTAAAATGCATAACAATTCTTTAGAAAAAAAAAATAATAATAATACTATTTTAGCTGTTACTATTTATGTGGTTACTTTTTATAAACTCTTTTGAATAAATGAAAACTTCACTTCACTATGAGAAAGCGTTAATTTTTGCCTTTTCGATAATTTCAATGTACTATGTGCCACATGAATAGAAATGAAAGAAAGGGGGTGTTACAGGTTCTTACCTCAAATCCAAATGTGATGGCTATTATACCCAATTCAAATTAAAAAAAAAAATCTAAAACATCATTTAATCCATAAAACTATTATTTAAATAATTTTTTCCCAACAACTCCAAAAACTAAAACTTAATAAAATCAAGAAATTTTACCGTCAAATTAAAACTTTCGACGCGTAGAATAAGTTTTCCTTCTGCGGTAATGCAATTAAATGGGCGGATTAAAATATTTTGCTTGATTTCTTTTCAAAAAATTGAAAGAGAAAGAAATTGGTAACTCATGGGAAGGAAAAGAGAAAAAGGTGAGTTTGCTTCAATTTTGAAAAGTCAACCAATCTTATCCACATTCATATTTTTAAAAATTATACTATTGCCCAATAACTTTTCAAAACTTTCATTTGACTTCTAAGAAAATTATGAGACTACCTAGACTAGTTTCATATTCTTTCACTTTAGTCTATCAGATTTTAGTGACACGAAATTTTTTATAAAATAACCATTTTGCCCCTATAGAAGAAAATTGGTCATTTTGGTCCTTTTTTTCTCTTCTCTAAGGGTATTCTTGTCTAAATTTGATTTTGTTTCTTTCTACATACTTCTAACAATATTTCTAACATTATTAAAAATTTAGATTTCAATATGACCTTTGTGACATTAGTAAATTAACCATTTTACCCTTTTCGATAAAATTATCATTTTATTTATTTTTTTCAGACAAATTAGCAATTCTTATCATTTTAAAATTATCCAACCTATATTTTTCTTCAGTAATAACTAAAATACAAGCCTTAACTCAGTCGTCTTTCATTTGATCTATCAACGCTCATTCAAAATAACAGTTTTGTCCTTTACTGTTATTTTGACCTATTTTTTGCTAAAATTGCTCTAACTAGAGTTTCAAAAATTTTCTTATATATTTCACAACCCAAAACTCAAAATATACTATAAAAGCAATTATACTAAGGTTTCAGAGGAATATCTAGTTTTGAGGATGTTACAGTTTAAATGTTTAAATGCATATATGCATGCATGATGTTTTGTTCATGTATTTAAATTGGATTACATGCATGATTTAATGTATATTGGTTATGTATGTGAGTTATGCATTTTTCTTAACATATATATATATATATGCATTGGATGCATATGCTTATATTTGTTTATATACAACACAATAATAATGTGCATGGTCCTATATATTATATTTGCGTGTATGTACATTTCAGTGTGGAAAAATGCATAATAACATCAAAGTAAAACATTAAGTTAGTTTAATAACAAAACATGCATAATGTCGTCACTAGTTTGTCTAGTTTTCATAAAATCACAAAAACCAACGCAACAAATGTTAAAAATTACTTGTAAGACAAGAATTTTTCGAAAATCAAATAAATCAACAAAAATTATCTATAACGTGTAAAGTGTTACACGTGCATTAATAATCAGAGAATTATTAATGTGACATGCATTAAATGTTTTATTTAGAATAAAACGTGAATATTTGTATATATGATATACATACTAAAGGTTAGTATATATTTATTCATGAGATAAATAAATAAATATTTATTTGCATGTTTGAAATATGTATTTGATATATATGAGACTAACATGTAAATTGACTCCCTATTAAATTATTAAATTCATGCCTCCCATGGTGGGATAACAACAAGTTCTATAACATAATATTGTATTTTAAGATTCTAAAATGTGAGGAGTGTAGTATTGATGTTATAAAATTTAGTTATCTGGTTCTTGAGTGTATAGTATTGTCTGGACCAAGATTTCTATTATGTGAGGTTCAGATGAGAATACATTTTGGAAAAGTATAATGGTTCGAATTTAATTGGCTAAGGATACCAAGATTCTAAAATGTGAATTGTCTAAGTTTAGGGCAAGAAAAAATAAATCATACCTCACATGAGATGTAATAGGAAAGAGTTTCCTACTTATTGAGATTAATCGACCAAGATTCTAAAATGTGAAGTTGATTAATTTTGATAAGAATTTGATTCCTCACTAAATATAAAATTTTCAATGAAACTTTTGAGTCTTGACGTAGGGAGTGTAGGATTCAAATTAAATAGTGGGAGCTAATTTAATTAGTGTTATATTATAATATTCAAAATATTTGATTGTTATTGTTCAAATTTTTTAGGCATGTACAATACACTAACTGATACTTTTTTTTCTTACAGTCTCTTATATTTGTGATATAATACATACAAAATGTTAAACAATACTCTCTTAAGAATATTGGACAATAATGTTCTAACGGGGCAGAATTTTAATGATTAGCTTAAAAATCTTAAAATTGTTTTGGATTTCGAAAAACTTGGCTATGTTTTCAAAGCTCCTCTTCCACTTGAAATAAATATTGATATTTCACGTGATGAACATGAAGCATATGAGAGATGGCACGATGATAACTAAAAAGTTTGGGGATACATGTTGGTATCTATGAATAAAGAGCTTCATACCTGACATGAGAGATTTTATAGTGCTTATGATATCCTCACTGCCCTACAGTAGTTGTATGGTGATAATTCTTGAGTGAAGGAATAAGAGTTATGTGCTACCTTCTTCAGTATAAGGCTCAAAGTGAAAATGCCTCTAGATGACCATGTCATTAAGATGATCAATTATATTAGTTAGTTGAATGGATATGGTGTGATCATGTCTGACTGCATCAAGGTGAATTTGATTCTGTAGTCCCTCCTTTTTAGTTATAAATCACTTATAACTAATTATAATTTAAATAAGATTGAGCAAACTCTTCTAAAGTTGCTCAATGAGTTTTAAGAATTTTACCAGCAAATGAATAGAGGGAAAGAGTAAGAGGATGTCTATATGGCTTTAACTAGTAGGACTAGTAAGACGTCAAAGAAACTAGCTAAAAGGGGACCAAAAATTGGTCCAAAGAAGGACTTTAAGAGAGTCCAATCCAAAACTAAAGACAAAGGAAATTGTTTCCATTGTGGGAAATCTGACTATTAGAAGAGGAATTATCCTCAATATTTGGAAAGTCTTAAGAAGACTAAGTCATGTATGTATAACCGTTATATGATTGATTATGAAATAAATATTATTTTAGATAATCAATCTTGGATAGTCAATTCAGCAGCTATAACTCATGTATATGTCTCGTTGCAAGCAATGCAAAATAGTACGAACATGAGATAGTATTGAGGATGGCTAATGGAGCAACTGTTGCTGCAGAGGCCAGAGGATCATGCTTTCTTAGATTGGCGATTGGACACATTTTGAATTTAGAATCTGTGTTGTATTTTGCTAAAACTAGTACGAACATTATTTTTGTTTTTGTATTATGTAAATTAGATTACACTATACATTTTAATGTGATTGAATGTTTGATATATTTGAGAAATGTATTGGTTGGCAGAGTAGTAAATACAAATGGTTTGTATATACTTGAGTTATACAACATAGACTCTGTTAAATCATTGTCAAGAAAAGAGTTCAAAATGAAATAAACCCTAAAGTTTTGTGGCATCACAAATTAGTTTATATCAAAGAAAAACACATAATTCAGTTTAGAGAAAGTGAAATTTTATCCCTATTGAATCCACATGGTCACACTAATAACTAAAGTCAATAAGAAATATTTGGAAGTGATAATATTATCAAGAACAGAGACTAGCATCTTTGAGATAATATTTAGACCGAAATATATATATATATATATTCGATATCTATATTTATAAATTTTTTAAAGTGTTTAAAGGATTTTCTTGAGTTTGTTTGAAAATATAATTTATTGTAAATTATATGGTCAAATTAACAATATTTATTATTTAAGGACCTAAATAAAATATGCAATTATGGAATAATTACACATTGGCCCATGTGTATATATTTAATTACATTTGATTAAAAGTTAGCCAAATGTTTGCAGCATAAAATAAAAATTATGTGATAATAATCATTTTATCCATACTACCTATGCACCTTTAATTAAAAAATAAAAACAAAAATAGAAAGGCATGGATTTTTTTAAGTATATATACATAAACTTTACCATTTTTATTTAAGAAAAAACTTACCATAAACCTTAGATTTATTCCAAGTTGGCCAAGCTTCTCCAAGTCCATTTCGTGGTGCAAATTGTAGAGACTTAACATAATTGAAGGTTTTCCATCATCCCTCATCAAGTAAGTACTAAAACTTATCCAAACTTTACTATTTATGCATATATATAATCTATGATTATTTGGTCCACCATGTGTTTATGAAAATGTTTCAATAAATACAAATTTTGATTTTATGCATGTCATGAGTATTTCAATCCAACATTTTGAATGAGCTTATCAAACTTACTTGAGAAAGTGTGATGGATATTTTTTCAATTGTGTGAAAGAACTCATAATTTACACTACCAAAGTGTATTGGAGAAGCCTTGGCCAGATCGAAAGGAGGAGCTTGGGTTTGTGGCATTTCTTGCATGCAATTCAAAGTTTAGTTTCACCATTTGGTAAAGTTAAGCCATATAGATACTTAATATATTTATGGTTTTTCACATATACCCCACTTTTAATTAAAAGGTGATTATGTGTCATGAATAAAATGACCATTATCTTATAATTTTTATTTTATACGTTTAAGTTAAAATACTTACATGCAACGTATTTAGTTAACTTTTAACCAAATGCAATTAAGCATATATATATATATATGGGCTTATGTATAATTATCTCATAATTAAACATTTTCATTTAGGTCCTTAAATAATTAATATTAGCAATTTAACCATGCAATTTTTAATAAATTATATTTTAATGCAAACTTAAAAAAAATTCTTTAAATAGTTTAAATATTTCATAAATATGAACAAATATATTGATAAAGAAATGAAAGAGATTGAAATGTGAAAGAAAGTATTGATAAAAGAATAAGGAGTTTTTTTCTATTTTTTTTATTTATAATGATGTGTTTATATACATGAGTTTGTAATAGTTAATTTTTTTTTAAATTTTTGACTGTTACTGTTCACAACAGTCACTATTCAAATATAACACCCCAAAATTTAGAAATTTTATGGTTTTTGGTGATTTTGAATGTTTAAATTTATGTTTTGTGATATATGAACACCATAGATAGTATCCCGACATCACAAGGATTACGACGGTATATTTCGTTTATGAAATGGAAACTGAATTTTTGTGGGTTAAATAGTACTCATAAATAGTATATAAATAGTGTTATAAACACTAATTGGCACGTTTTTTGAAAAAATATCCATAGCATAAAGGAGTATTTGGGACATGTGTATCTTTTCTAGGACGGCTTTTCATCATCAGCGTGGGCACCGAGTGTCCAAAAGTAAGATAATATGATATTTAAATTGTAAAAAAAATAGACTTTAATATTTATAATGCCTGTAATTATATGAATGTGTATCATAATATTGGTTTGAATTGTAAAAAGTCCATTGACGGAGAATGGGCATGATTGTTCAATTAGAAGTGTTAGTATCTGTGTTGTATATATATATAAATGTATTTATAAGCGTAATACTTTGCTCGTCGACCTGCAGTGCTACATGAGGTATTTTAAAATACCTGTACAGCATGGCATGTCCCATGTTTATATATATATATATATTCATATAATAGTTACGCTTGTATAAACATATGTAATTATGCTCGTGTGATTGGATGATTGAGTAGATGCTGTACTTGATGGTTGTGCAATACTGTTCGAATATATATGTGTGTATATGTTAGTGTGTTATAATTATTGTGCCATAGCAAGGTGTTGAGTATAGTTTGACTTGTGAGGACACGTTGATGCGCTATATGACTACCGATTGGAATATATTTCTGTGGCTTTGTATTGATGATATGGTGTGTCTATGTATTTGAATTGGAATATATTTCCATGCCTTTATCTTGATAGTGTTATGGTGCATTTATATGCCCATATTGGAATATATTTTCATGGCTTAGTACTGCTAGTTTTACAATAGACCTATGCGTATGAAGTCTTTTTAGGAGATTAGGACTGATAAATCTATTTCGTAAGTGATTATATTGCTCATTATGAAATTATCAACTTGCCCTTTTGATTAATGTGGGCAAAGAGGTCATTTTGTCATGATTAAGTCGACTGAGAATAAATTTATGTAGATAAGTGGTATAATTGGGATAATTATGGATCAATAGTTTTCCCTTCACACTAGCAAAGCCACTCAAGATGGAGTAGTATTATTATAATAAGACTGTGGTGCACTATGGGATATGTTGAACACATAGCAGCTCAGAATCGATAATAAGATTGTGGTGCCCTATGAGGTATGTTAAACCTACAACAGCTCATAATCAATAATAAGACTATGGTGCCCTTTGAGGTATGTTGAACCCATAGCAATTGAGAAATGATAATAAAACTATGGTGCTTAAGGGATATGTCAAACCCATGTTAGAAAACAGCTATTCTCCATGGTACCTTTGGGTACATGAAACCCATGGTAAAACTATTTATCCTGCCAATCTGAGCGACCTCGAAGTGGGTGAAGGACCATCATATATATATTGGTAGAATACCTCTATTTGCTAAGAGTTGCTTGTGTTTGTGTGATAGCAATGAGGTAGTAACACATTGTGTTTCATTTGGAATTGGGACTGTCTTGGTTTTCCTGTGCAGGTAAGGTAGCTTATATGTATAGGCGAATCCTTGTCGAATTTTTATTAGAATCACTATTCATACAGCCAGTTGTGACCTTCCTTTTGTGTTATGATTTTCATATGTAGAGGAGGGTCTAAAGTTATCTTTATTAGTAATCATAATCGGATTTCGTTATGATTGTGAATTGCGGTAACGGTTGAAGTCCAATTAGCTATGCCTATAAAACGAAAGGAATACATGTGAATCCATAACAAATTAAAGAGCACGTGAGATGCTTAAGGATATTATTGAAAAGACACATTATGCGTACTGCAGGTCATCCGATATGTTAGCCTACACATTTATACATGTGGTTGAGGATATTATAAGGATATAATAACGTGAAATATGTTATGGGATGGTGTAGAAATGATGCTATGAGTTTATATTTATTATTATTATTTTGCCTTCGCGGATGACTAGGATTTGTAACATCTTGAAATTTCTATACTCTTAAAATCCTGTCATAGAGTTATAATACAGTATTTTCGAGAGTTTTGATAAGAGAAAGAGTTGACCGGTATTCGAGATAGTATACTGTATGAGCGAAAAATACAGTATTTCATTACTGGTATAAAAAATTTGACGACGAAAGCGAAAAGCTACAAATTCTCGTCGTGCATGCACGACTATATAAGCGGGACGGATCAAAAAATCTGACAACACCACCTCACTTTTTCCCTCCCTTTTCTCTCTCTTCTCTCTCTCCACCTCACGATTCTCTCTCCTATGAACAGTGACTTTTGTCACCGGACCTCAGATCACCTCACCGCAGGCGAGTGGAGGACCACCAGTTCGTCGCGAGTGCAACGCCGCTAACCCCGCCCCGATCGCCGTTGCCACGCGCCCTCACGCGCTGCTCGAAGTTTCGCCGACCTGAACTTTGATTGGTGATTCACGGCGGTCCACGGCGAGTTCACCGACACCTCCGGCGCGTCTGGCACCGTCTCTCCATCCTCTTCACGGTGGTGTGCCCAGTTCAGGCATTTGGTCACCGGATTTCGGCGAGGGAAGGCTGATCAGGAAAGTGTCTTTCCAGCAAGATTTATGGCGATTGGTGTAGCTCCGGTGGAATCTGAACTGATCAGTGTGCTCTCCGACACTCGTACTTCGACGCAGTATGTTTAGATCTCAATTTGGAATGAGTTTCGATGATGATTTGAGGGCCCAAAGTAGGTGCCTTAAAATTTGAAAATTTAGGATTTTTAGTGATTTTGAATACTTCAATTTGTGTTTTGTGGCATATGGACACCATAGACAGTATCCTGACATCGTAAGGATCGCGATGGTATGTTCCGTTCGTGAAACAAAAACCGAAACCGAAATTTCGTGGGTTGAATAGTGCATGTGAATAGTGCCTATAAACAATAACTTGCACGTTTTTTGAGAAAAAATTTGTAGCGTACGTAGGAGTTTTTCATCATTCGTATAGGCACTGGGTGCCCGGAGGTAAGATAATATAATATTTAAATTATGAAAAAATAGATTTTAATATTTATAATATTTATAATTGCATGAATGTATATCATAATAATGGGTTAAGTTGTAGAAAAGTCTCATTGACGGGGAATGGGCATGATTGTGCAATTAGAAGTGTTAATATCCGTGCGATAAATATATATATGTATATATAGTTATAAGCGTAATATCATTACCGTCGACCTGCAGTGCTACATTAAGTATTCTAAAATACCTATACAGCATTGTATGTCCCATGTTTGTATTTATATATTTATATGGTAGGTACGCTTGTATATACATACGTAATTATGCCCTTATGATTGAATGATTGAGTAGAAATATATTTTCCCTAAAATTTCCTAAATGGCTAAATTTTTCTCCTTAAGATCCAAACTTTACACTTGCAAACTTTACATCAATTCATACTAAAAATCATCTCAATTTCATCATCTAATATATAATTGCATTAAAACACAATTTTTTACTAACATACATACATTTTGTTTTTCAAATTCTACTTTCAATCATGCTCAACAACACTTCAATTTCATAATTTCACATCCAATTCCAATAACATAATTATTTATAGAAACCTTAATTTTTACTATACCAAAAATTATGAAAATCTTATTTTTTTTACAAAAATTTGCTCTTGCTTATTTCTTTAATATCACATAAACTTAAAAGACATAAAATTTGAAAATTCTTTCCTGAAATGAAAGCTTTTCAAATATTCTTCCACTTTTTCTAAAGAAATTTCTTAAAATTTTCTTAATCTCTCTAAGATTTTTAGCTTGAAAATTTGAAAAAATAAGAAACAAAGTGAGGGAGAGAGGTTCGTCAAAATGGAGAAGTTTCTAGCTTGTTTTTGCTTTTATTAAATTAAACATACCACCTTTTCAATTTTACCCCTCCTTTTTTCAATACAATGACTAATATGTCCTAATATCATTTACCTACTTATCCCCCTCATTTTTTGGTTATTTCCTTCTTGTTAAATAAATTTAACTCCTACTTTATCCTTCAATTTTTTTAAAAATAATCATTTTATCATTAATGAACATAAAAGGTTATTTTTATCATTTTTTACTTTTTCTAAGAAAATTTACATACAAAACAAGTTCCAGTTTCTTCTTACATATTATTTAAAATATTTCAAGGATTTCAAGATGGTTGAATTCTCATTCTACCCTTTCAAACTTTTTCATTTTTTCAATTTTACCCTTTTTGAAAAAATTATCTTTTTTCGGCAAAATAGCAATTTGTTTTGTGATTTTAGGGTTAGTTACTCTATTCTTTTTTCCTCAATGTTACTTATTCAATTTCACAACTTAACATCTCATTCCATGTCCATTTTGTCTATCTCATCATAGCATAATGACCATTTTACTCTTAACGCACCATATTGCCAATTTCTTTCCTTTTATGGAATTTAACTTAGGTTTTACCTTTATTACTTCAATTCCATAAATTCTAGAAATAAATTGAGTGGGAGTTCAAGAGTATACTTGAATTTGGGGTGTTACATTTGGCTTGTCCTTCAATTAATGTTGAGGTTATCTTTCTTCCAAGCTTATGTGTTTCTTTCAAAAGATCAAATGTGTATTTCCTTTTGGATAGAAAAAACCTTTTATTAGAATAAGCAATTTTTATACCTAGAAAATACTGTAAGTATCCATGGACTTTAATAGCAAAAGTAGACTTTAAATAATTTTTAGTGTTTTTTATTTCCAAAATATCACTCTCAATTATAATCATGTCATTTACATAAATTATCACAACTGTAATACTGTTATTAGAGTGTTTGATGAATAAGGAATGATTGGCACTATTAATCTTAAAGTGTTGAGAAGTTAATGCACCTTGCAACTTATGAAATGTCATATGATATTAATTCCAAAATGCATGTAGATTTATTTATATTTTATACAGTAATTATAAGTATTATGTGGATAGTGATACGAATTGTATGATTAGAGTATTATTTATATCGTCCAATTATGTTTCCTTACTGAGCTATTTCGCTCATCCTTTGTGAATTGTGGTTTTATAGATAATGTGGCACAGCCGAATATGGATGCAAGCTCTTCGAGGCGTCAGCAGGGTTAGTATCTCTGTTATGAGGGCTTTTGTGGTATTAATGTGTAATTTTACATATGCATGTATATATATGTTGGTATACTAAACTTATATTTTTGGGTTACATACTGTGGACAGTACTCAATATGTGCATTTGGTGAAAATAATGATATGAACATAATTAGTAGCATACTTAGGTAGTATGTAACTGCATAATTAGATATAAGTATGTACGTGTGTGTAGGGGTATACCATATCGGTGTACCGTTGAGTTATCCATTATATTAGTCCATAAGCTTCGGTACACACTCCATCAATATTGATGAATATTTTATTTTAAATGGATTATGTTTTAATTAATGGTTATATGTGGATATATATATATATATATCTTTATGATTTGAAAAAAAAAAATTCCAAATTTTATCTTGTGGTTGATTTTAAATATAAGGGTGTTACACATTTGGATGCATTATCTTGCTGTTTCAAACACATTATGATGTGGTTTAGATGTTGTAATATGTTTTAATTTGATTAAAACATGTTGGATGAGTTTGAGTTGCATGGTAGATTATATGAGATGTGATTTTCATTCACTAAAATGGATTCCTTTTGATGTATTAATGACCATAATAGATGCATATATAATAATATATGATATCATGATACTTGTGTATGTGATGCATTGGTGAAATATTAATTTTTGTCATAAAATATGTTATGTTTCAAAGAGCTGAAAATTCATCAACATATATGCATGTGCCATGGTGATTTATGCATGTATATGGAATTCATGGAGTATGACTGAATAGATGCATTTATGAAAATTTGATTTTCATGAATGATGCATATGCATTTATATGAGATATATATGTATGTGAATGTATTTTGGAAATCAAAATGCGTTTGATTTCATGTTTTTATAAATGGGCCATGATATGTGTTTAAATTAATTGAATACATGTATGTGTCAAATGTTAATACATGATGCATAATGTATACATATATATGTAATGGGATTATGTGTATGTGTATGTATGAGTAAATGTTATGACATATTTTATTTGTTGTTAGAATTAACCATATGCGTGTGAACGTATGTGTTTAAATGTTTGAATACATATATGCATGCATGATGTTTTGTTTATGTATGTCAATTGGATTTCATGCATGATCTTATGCAAATTGGTTATGTATAGTGTTATGCATTTTTCTTAACATATATGCATTGTAACATCTTGAAATTTCTATACTCTTAAAATTCTGTTATAAAGTTATAATACATTATTTTCGAGAGTTTTAATAAGAGAAAGAGTTGACCGGTATTCGAGACAGTGTACTGTATGAGACAAAAATACAGTATTTCATTACCGGTATCAGAAATTTGACGACAAAAGCGAAAAGCTATAATTTCTCGTCGTGCGTGCATGACTATATAAGCGGGAAGGGGTCGGAAAACTCGACAAACCAACTTCACTTTTTTTCTCCCTTTTCTCTCTCTTTTCTCTCTCCTCCCCATGGTTCTCTCTCTTATGAACAGTGACTTTCGTCACCGGACCTCAGATCACCTCACCACCGGCGAGCGGAGGACCGCCGGGCCGTCGCGAGTGCAACGCCGCAAACCCCGCCCCGATCGCCGTCGCCACGTGCCTTCATGCGTCGCCTGAAGTCTCGCCGGCGTGAACTTTGATCGGAGATTCACGGCGGTGCACGGCGAGTTGACTGATACCTCCAGTGCGTCTAGCACCGTCTCGCCGCCCTATTCATGGTGGTGTGCCTAATTCTGGCATTTGGTCACTGGATTCCGGCGAGGGAAGGTTGATCGGGAAGGTGTCTTTCTGGCAAGATTTTCAGCGATTGGTGTAGCTCTGGTGGAATCTGAACTGACCAGTGTGCTCTCCGACACTCGTACTTCGATGCGGTATGTTTAGATCTCAATTTGGAATGAGTTTCGATATGATTCAAGGGTCCAAAGTAGGTACCTTGAAATTTGAAATTTTAGGATGTTTAGTGATTTTGAATGCTTCAGTTTGTGTTTTGTGGCATATGGACACCATGGACAATATCCTGAGATCACATGGATCACGATGGTATATTTCGTTCATAAAACGGAAACCGAAATTTCGTGGGTTGAATAGTGCTTATGAATAGTATATATGAACAGTAATTTACACATTTTTCGAGGAGATACCCATAGCGTACGGAGGAGTATTTCGAACGTGTATACCCTCTCCGGGACAGTTTTTCATCATTCGTATAGGCACTGGGTGCCCGGAGGTAAGATAATATAATATTTAAATTATGAAAAATTAAATTTTAATATTTATAATATTTATAATTGCATAAATGCATATCATTACAATGGTTTAAATTATAGAAAAGTCCTATTGACGGGGAATGGGCATGATTGTGCAATTAGAAGTGTTAATATCCGTGTGTTAAATATATATATATATATATAGTTATAAGCGTAATACCATTACCGTCGACCTGCAATGCTACATTAGGTATTCTAAAATACCTATACAACATTGTATGTCCCATGTTTGTATATATATATATATATATTTATATGGTAGGTACGCTTGTATATACATACGTAATTATACCCTTGTGATCGAATGATTGAGTAAATATTGCACTTGATATTTGCAATGCTATCTAAATGGACATGTGTGTATACGTTAGTTTGTTATAATTCTTGTGCCGGAGTAAGGTAATGGATATAGTTTAACTTGTGATGACATGTTGGGATTGCGTGTAATGACGCAATATATGATAACCGATTAAAATATGTTTCTGTGAATTTGTAATAATAGTGATATAGTGTATCTATGTGTTCGGATTGTAATATATTTCTGTGTTTTATCTTGATTGTTTTATGGTGTATTTATGTGGGATTCCCATACCCATTTTAAAAAAAATAAGTAATAATTTTTAAACAGTATATAAAAGAAAACACTATTTTTTTTTTTTTTTTTGACAAAGCAAACATTCATCGGATATATACTTATTTACAATATTTACAAAATATCAAAAATATGATTTATAACAAAAGTACAATTAATACAGCGTCAAAAGCTAGTATACCCAATTCTCTTGACAGGTCACTGTCCTGAGGGTTTGCCCGGTTCCACTGCCCTACTAGCTATACCTGAAAATCATTTCAACTACGGAGTGAGTAATTTAAAATTACTCAGTAAGAACTATAAAACCCAACAAAATAATTTAACAAACTATAATATTCCAACCATATAAATAATAACTAATCAGGAAAACAATATATTCTGCATATCCTCGTTACACAGCAACCAGTTATTAGGACTAACCATCCTAACTACGCAATTAATAATTCAATGAGGATATTACGAATAATCATAGTATTGTACCACTTTCTTTTGTACATTTTCTACCCGTCTATTCTAATTATACTATCCTGTTCTCTTTTCATTTGATCAGTCATTCTTAGGCAAACTATGAATCTTGACCACGTTATTTATCTTGCACACCAATACATAAATAAGTTGGGCACAATTATAATGCTACCATGGGTTCATCATGCCCTTAAGGGCGCCATGGCGAACTGCCGCTTCCTACCATGGGTTCAACGTGCCCAAAGGCGCCATGGAGGACTGCCGTGGTTTCTCACGTACCATTTCGGACACCACAAGGACGACTGTGGGTTCCATGTGTCCCAAAGAGCACCACAGTAAATAATAAATTATTATTCCATTTTGTCCTAAGCGGCTCTGCCAGTGTGCAAGAAAATTCCGAAATCATACCTTAAGGATATTGGCTACTTATACTTTTCTTCACAATTCATCATATGTTCATATTACCTATTTACCCTTTACTATTACTCAAGGACTTTTTAGTAATTTATTAAAATTCTAATAATCAAATATACAATATTTTTATAATTTCTACCCAATATAAAATAATTTATACCTATCGACACCTTTCAATACCTACCCATTGATGTACCACCAAATCAATTATAAAAATAATATTCCTAATAATAACAATAACCAATTTATATATATATATATACTTCTAATCCAATTACGATACATATATATATATATATATATATATATATACACACATACACTCACGCACACATCTACGTAAATACCTATATTAAGGTATTGCTACATTAAACATACATCGCTGGAAAGGTATTTTAAAATACCTCTTTAGACGATGGATGTTGGCGGACTAAGACGTGACTATAAGGAATATTTATTCATTAATTTTTCACAATTACAATTTTATATATATATACACATACATATCTACACACATATTTAATCAACCACTTAAAACACTTCCAAATTCCACATTCATACCCATTCTCCGGCAATGGGATTTTTTTTATATATATATACACACATATTTAATCAACCATTTTAAATACTTCTAAAATAATATAATTTAACACTAAATATACAATACCCAAAATTGACTATTTTGCCATTTTTCTATTTTTCTTCCATTTTACACATCTAAACCAATTCCTACCAATTCCATTTATTCCCAATACAATTATTAACACATAAACACATCAAAAATATCATAATTTAACAATTATGAACAGTAACCCAAAATGGACCATTTTACCCTTTTTTCTATTTTTCTTCCATTTTTCACATCTATCCCAATTTCTACCAATTCCATCTATTCCTAAACACATTTATACACATTTAAACATATCAAAACACATTAAAATCAAACATTTAAGTACTCTATAAATAGTGACCGAATATGTCCAGTTATGCACAAACTAAATTCTTTCTTATTTATACAATTCTATGCACTTCAATATATTTTACAAATACTCAATTTTACAATTTAGGCATCAATTCTACAAAACCCCTAAATTACAAAATTAGGGTTCTTACCTCAAATTCAAATATGATGATTATGGCACCAAATTCAAGCTAAAAAAACCTAAAATTCCATTTAATCCATAAAACTATTATTTAAATAATATTTTCCAACAACTCTAAAAACTAAACTTAATAAAATCAAGAAATTTTACCGTCAAATTAAAGCTCTCGACGTGTAGAACAAGTTTTCCTTCTGCGGTAACGCAATTAAACGGGCGGATTAAAAGATTTTGCTTGATTTCTTTGCAAAAAGTTGAAAGAAAAAGAAATGGGAGCTCTCGGGAAAGAGAAGAGAAAAAGGGTGCATTGGCTTCAATTTTGAAAAGTCAACCATTCTTATCCACATTCATATTTTTAAAAATTATACTATTGCCCAACAACTTTTCAAAGCTTCCATTTGACTCCTAAGAAAATTATGAGGCTACCTAGGCTATTTTCATATTCTTTCACTTTAGTCCATTAGATTTTAGTGACACGAAATTCAAAAATTCCATTTGAAATGACCATTTTGCCCCTAGGGAAGAAAATTGGTTATTTTGGTCCTTTTCTTCTCTTTTCTAAGGGTATTCTTGTCTAAATTCGATTTTGTTTCTTTCTACGTGCTTCTAACAATATTTCTAACATTATTAGAAATTTAGATTTCAATCTGACCTTTGTGACATTGGTAGATTGACCATTTTACCCCTTTCCGATAAAATTATCATTCTATTTATTTTTTTTTTCGGCAAATTAGCAATTCTTACCATTTTAAAATTATCCAACCTATATTTTTCTTCAGTAATAACTAAAATATAACCCTTAACTCAATCGTCTTTCATTTGATCTATCAACGCTCATTCAAAATGACAGTTTTGCCCTTTACTGCTATTTTGACCCATTTTTTGCTAAAATTGCTCTAACTAGAGTTCCAAAAATTTTCTTATGTATTTCACAGCCCAAAACTCAAAATATATTATAAAAATAATTATACTAAGGTTTTAGAGGAATATCTAAATTTGAGGATGTCACAATTTATATGCCAGAGTGGAATATGTTTTCATGACTTAGTACGGCTAACCTTACGATAAATCCATACGTATGAAGTCTTTTTAGAACTAAGGGCTAATAAATATGTTCATAGGTAATTATATTGCCTATTATGAAATTATGAACGTACCTTTTGATTAATGTAGGCAAAATGGTCATTTTGTCATGATTAAGTCGACTAAGAATAAATCTGTATGGATAATTATGGATCGGTTGTTTTTCTGTTACACTAGTAAAGCCGCACAGGACGGAGCAGTATCAGTAGAATAAGATTGTGGTACCCTTCGGGGTATGTTAAATCCACAGTAGCTCTAGATTGATAATAAGACTGTGGTGCCCTTCGGGGTATGTTGAACCCACAACAATGGGAGAATGATAATAAAAATCATGGTGCTCGAGGGGTTTATTGAACCCATGGTAGAAAGCGGCTATTCTTCATGGCGTCCTTGGGTACGTGCAACTCATGATAGAACTATTTATCCTGTTGGTCTGAGGAACCTGGTGTGGGCAAATGACCATTGTATACTTATATTGAAGTGTACGGTGGATATCATGACCATGATCCATAATTTACTTAATTATAACTGATTTATAAGGAAATGAATTCGTATGCCTACTAGATTCAAACTGTATGGTAGAATACTTCTATTTGCTAAGAGTTGCTTGTGTTTGTGTGAATAGCGATGAGGCAGTAACACGTTGTGTTTTATTTGGTATGAGAACTGTCCTAGTTTTCTTGTGCAGGTAGGGCAGCTTATATGTATAGGCAAACTTTTGCCGAATTCCTATAAGAAATACTATTCATACAGCCATTCATGACCTCCCTTTGTATTCTAGTTTTCATATGTAGAGGAGGGTCTAGGATTATCTTTAGCTGCAGTCACAATTGAATTTTTGTTATGATTGTGAATTGCGGAAATGGTTGAAGTCTGATTACATCTTGACAAGTTTCAATTCTTTAAGAGAGAACCTAACCTTGTAGAAAAAGAGAGCTAGCATTAGCTTGAAAAAAGGGAATTAGGATTTAAATAAGATAATGGGTTAGGTAATATATAGGCTACCTTACTTCAAGTATATAAAATTAGATCTAACCCACCAATGTGCTTGTGAAACGAAAAGAATATGTGTAAGTCCATAATATATTAAAGGTCATGTGAGATGCTTGAGGATGTTGTTGAAAAGGCACACTTGGTGTATTGCAGGTCATTTGATAATTTAGTCTACACGTTTATACGCATGGTGGAGTGTACGGTAAGGATATGATGATATAGAAGCTATGTTATGAGTTTACGTTTGTCATTACCAGTGTACCTTAACAGACGACTAGGATTGGATTGATATGTGTCTTTATAGTGGTATAGTCAAGGTTTATGTAGGTGAAAGAATCCCTAACATGGGATAAAGAATGGCGGACGTATATTTGTGATTATAGTACAACGGTCAGGTTGTCTTGATATAGTAAGAATAAGGAGGTAATATGAATGTATGATAAAATAGACTGGTAATGAACCAGTATTGAGATAATTGTAATATGAAGATCAGATATGTATGTCCCATCTCACTCAGCTGGGCTTGTAAGGCAGTTTCTAATTGAGATATGATGTTAAGACTGTGGTACCCTGAGGGGCAGGTGGAATCCACAGCTGTACTCTAAATAGCCCTATGGCCTAGAGTAACAACCATGATCCATAATGTCTCTAAGTATAATCGATCACTTGTAAATGCAATAAATTACTACCACTAACCTTCCGAGAGTGGAAATGACGTACAGAATAAGTGTTATTATTTATACTAATACCCTTGTTTGTATATATATTTAGATGTTTGAAATATTTATATCCTATGTGAGTATTGATTGCGTGCCTAAGATATTTTGGTTATCTCGGACCGAGTGTGTGATTGATATTGTGTGGTCACTCCGATTTCTAATCAGTTCCTTTGTATGTGGCTGCAACATTTAGTTGTTATATATACAAATAACCATGTATTGATTTTATATGGTCATGTAGGTGTCCATTGATAAGAATAGAAATAGGATTTAAACGGACACAGGTGATGTAGCTATTTATTTAGAAAATATATTGTTTGAGACTGCATAGCCTGTGTATGATATATTATGAGGAGTATTAATTTGGTTGAGATTGTTTATATAGAATTCATAACTGAGATAGTGCTTAGAGTTTTGGATGATATGGCATGATTTCTTGTATACATTATTGAGCATAGGCTTATCTGTACATATACATTGATATATAACATGCATTTACCTATGTGTGTGGAATTGTATGAAATGGTCAAAATAAGTAGAGATTCAGGTAACATGCTCATTCCTTTATTTAAGTATTGTATTATTTTACTGAGCAATATGGTGTGCTCACTCCTTTGTGGGATTATTATTTTTCAGGTGATTACAATATAGCGGTAGTGGTTCCGGAAAGTGCAATTGAGGCAAAGATTTCTGACATGGCATAATATATCTAAGGTTTAGGCTATTGTTATGTAATTTCCTTTCTGTGTACTCTGAAGTATTAATTTTATTAAAATGCATAATAATACTTTAGAAAAAAAAAAATATTACTATTTTAGTTGTTACTATTTATATGGTTACTTTCTATAAACTCTTTTGAATAAATGAAAACTTCGCTTCACTATAAGAAAGTGTTGATTTTTACCCTTTTCGATAATTTCAATGTACTATATGCCATATGAATAGAAATGAAAGGAAGGGAATGTTACATGCATACATTGGATGCATGTATTTCTGTTTATTTAAATAGAGCACAAGGATGACGTGCACAGTCCTACAGATGATATTTACATGTATGTTCATTTGAATGTGAAAAAATGAATAACAACATTAAAATAAAACATTAGGTTAGTTCAACAACACAAATATATATAACACGGTCACTAGTTGGACTAGTTATCAAAAAACCAACATAACCAATATCCAAAATTGCTTGTAAGACATGAATTTTCGAAAAAATCAAGCAGATCAACAAAAAATGTCTATAACGTGTAAAATATTACTTGTGCATTAATAATTGGAGAATTATTAATAAAACATGCATAAAACATTTTATTAAAAATAAAACATACATATCTGTATATATGATATACATGTTAATGGTTAGTGTATATTTGCATGTTTAAGATATACATTTGATACATATGAAATTAATATGTAAATTGACTCCCTATTAAAATTATTAAATTCATCTCCGTTCCCACCAAAATTATCATAACGTGCTTCACAATGTCTCCATTTCTTACAAAAAAGCATTGAAATACTTTTAAACATCATTGTTCTCTTTAAAAGTGCATAAAAATGCAAAAAAAAAAAAAAATTGCCTTAAAGCGTATTCGATTTGATCAAAAATGATATAACAAGTTTTAAATCTTTACAATTTTTGCTGAATATGCAACAAAATGCTTTAGAACATCACCGTTAAGTGCAAAAATGTTATAAAGTGCCTCGACACATCTCCATTCTCACCAAAAATGTTATAACATGCTTCAAAATGTCACCATTTCTTACAAAAAAAACATTGAAATGCTTTTAAACATCACTATTTTCCATAAAAATACATAAAAATTACTTATAAACATATCTGATTTGATTGAAAATAATATAATAAGCTTTAAATCTTCATAAATTTTACTGAATATGCAATAAAATGCCTTAGAACATCACCATTAAGTGCAAAAATGCTATAAAATGCCTCGGCGCATCTCCATTCTCCCCAAAAATGTTATAATGTGCTTCAAAATATCATCATTTCCTACAAAAAGGCATTGAAATGCATTCAAATATGACCTTTTTTTAAAAAAAAATGCATAAAAATGCTAAAATTTGCTTTAAAACATATCCCATTTGATTGAAAATGATATAACAAGTTTTAAATCTTCACAATTATTGTTGAATATGCAACAAAATGCAATAGAATATTACCATTAAGTGCAAAAATGCTATAAAGTGTCTTGACACATCTTTGTTCTCACCAAAAATGTTATAACTTACCTCAAAACATAATTATTTCTTATAAAAAGCATTGAAATGCTTTCAAACATTTCCATTTTCTTTAAAAGTGGGTAAAAAATGCTTCCATACCTATTTAATCTGATCGAAAATGATATAACAGGATTTAAATCTTCATAATTTTTGCTAAATAAGTGTCATAATGCATTAAAACATCACCGTTGAGTTCAAAAATGCTATAAAGTGTTTTGACACATCTTCGTTCTCGTTAAAAATGTTATAACATACTTCCAAACGTTGCTATATCTTATAAAAAAAGCACTAAATTACTTTTAAACATCACCATTTTCTTTAAAAATGTATAAAAATTTTTAAAATTAGTTTAAAACATATCCGATCAGATCGAAAATGCTATAAGAGGCTTTAAACCTTCATAATTTTTGCTGAATAGACGCCAAAATGCCTTAGAACTTCATTGTAAAATGCAAAAATGCTATAAAGTGCCTTGATGCATCTCCATTCTTGCCTAAAATAATATAACGTGCTTCAAAATATCACCATTTCTTATAAAAAGACCTATAATAATGCACATGTAATACCCTAAATTTAGGTGTGCTCTTAAACTCCCGCTCAATTTATTTTAGAATTTATGAAATTGAAGTAACAAAAGTAAAACCTAGATTAAATTCCATAAAAAGAAAGAAATGGACAATATGGGCACTTTAAGAGTAAAATGGTCATTATACTATGATGAGATGGGAAAAAATGATATTGGAAGTGCCAAACATCTTCTTGTAGGTAGTGGAACTCAAATTATATAATTGAAATATTGTAAAAAAATTTTCAAAAAAAATTACTATTTATTTGGTTAAGTGATACTATTCATTGATCATTTACTATTTATATGATCAATTTTATAAATTCTCAGTATTGACGATAATTAAATTTTAGAACCTATGTTTCCTTTAAAAAAAAATTCCAAACTTTTGAGATTTCAAAAGTATAAAATATAAATATACATATATAAATAATGATCACTACAGCTATAACATCCTTAAATTTAGGTATTCCTCTGAAACTTTATAATAATTATTTTTATGGTATATCTTGAGTTTTGAATTGTGAAATATATAAGATAATTTTTGGAATCCTGGCTAGAACCATTTTGACAGAAAAATGGGTTAAAATAATAGTAAAGGGCAAAACTATCATTTTAGGCGACCGTCAATGGATCGAATGAGAGACAATCGAGTTAAGAGTTGTAATTTAGTTATTATTAGAGAAAAATATAGATTGAATAACCTTAGAATGGCAAGAATCACCAGTTTGTGTTGAAATAAAACTGATTGAGCCAATTGACCAATCTCAAGATTCATGCTAGCATCGTGACTGTGCTGCATTGGAATCTGTGTGTCCTAATCATCATCTTAGCCAGCATCCTAATCAGCATCTTCAATAGCCAAAGAGAAGAATTCAAACATCCAAATTTGAATTTAAACATTCAAATTTGAAGATGGTGAACATTGGAAGTTGTTTTGCAATTAGTAGAAAAAGGAAACATTGTTTTATGACTTGTAAATAATTTGTTTTGCATTTTTTGTGTATTATAGCTTTCCTACCTTGGGAAAACATTTATAACTGTTGGTTATTTGCCTATTTAAATCCTTATAACATTATTCTTTTAATTAAGAAAAAAATTTCTCTCATCTTCTTCATATTTCTCTCTTTGGCTGAAATTCTCAAGCTCACTTCTTATACTTTGATCATCAAAATTAACAGTTTGTCGAAAAAAGAAAATTTTATCAAAAAGGGTAAAATGGTCAATTTGTAAGGGTCACAAAGGTCATATTGAAACTTGCATTTCTAGAAATATTGAAAATATTATTAGAAGTATGTGGAAAGAAACAAAATCAAATTTGGATAAGAATACCCCTAGAAAAGAGAAAAATGACTAAAATGACTAATTTTCTGTCATAGGGACAAAATGATCATTTTATAAGAAATTTTTGAATTCCGGGTTACCAAAATCTTATAGACTAAAGTGAAAAAGTCTGAAAATAACTTGTGTAGCTTCATAATTTTTTTGAGAATCAAATGTAACTTTTGAAAAGTTATTGGGTAAAAGTATAATTTTTACAAAAATATAAAATTGGATAAGACTTTGACTTTTCAAAATTAGTTGGGTGCATTCAATTCTTTTTCCTCTTTCTCTTCCCGTAAGGCATTCTCTCCATTCTCTTTCAAATTTTTTTTATTTTCTTAGAAAAATCAAGCAAAATCTCACAATCTGTCCAATTAAATACTTTATTATAAAAGAAAAAATTATTTTACGTGTTGAGAGTTTTAATTTGACAGTAAAAGTTCTTAATTTTATTAAATTTTAATTTTTGAACTTGTTAGAAAAGTGATTTAAATGGCGGTTTTACGGTTTAAATGGTATTTTAAGTATTTTTTTAACTTGAATTTGATACAATAGTCATCACCTTTGGATTTGAGGTAAGAACCCTAAACCCTAACTTGGTAATTTGGGAGTTTTATAAAATTAATGCATAATTTATGAAATTGAGTGCATGGAAAGTATATTAGAGTGAATAGAATTGTATAAATAGAAAAAATTTAGTTTATACATAAAATGGCATATTCAGTTACTATTTATAGAGCATTTAAATGTTTGATTTTAATGTGTTTTAGTATGTTTAAATGTGTATAAATGTGTTTGGGAGTAAATGGAATTGGTAGGAGTTGGTTTAGAAGTGGAAAATGGAAGAAAAATAGAAAAAGGACACAATGGTCCATTTTAAATACTGTTTATTTGTTATTAAATTATGATATTTTAATATGTTTATGTGTTAATAATTGTATTAGAAATAAATGAAATTAATAGGAATTAGTTTGGATATATAAAATGAAAAAAATATAGAAAAATGACAAAATAGTCTATTTTAGATACTGTTTATTTGGTGTTAAATTATATTAATTTGATATGTTTATGTGTTAATAATTATATTGTGATACAAAAGAATTGATAGAAATTGGGTTGGATGTGTAAAACGGAAAAAAAACCAAAAAAAGGATAAAATTGCCCAGTTAGTGTATTGTTCAAGTGGTGTTGGGTGATCACTTTGGTCAAGTGGATGTATATTGATTAATTGAGTATACATATATATGATTAAAAATTAATTACGTGGGAAAAAAAATCCCATTACCAAAGAATGGGTACCGATGTGAAATTTGAAAGTGTTTTGAATGGTTGATTAAATATGTATATATATATATAGTTATATATATATATATATATATAAAGTTAATGATTAAGTATTATTTATAATTATGCCTCATTCCGTCAACATCTATTATTGAAAGAGATATTTTAAAATATCTTTCCGACGTTGTGTGTTTAATGTAGGGATTCCTTAATATAGGTATGTATGTGTGTGTGTGTGTGTGTGTTTGTGTGTGTTGAGACGAAATTATAAAAATGTTGCATATGTGATTATTAGAATTTTAATAAATTATCAAAATACCCGTAAGTAATAGTAAAGGGTAAATGAGTAATATAGGCATATGATAAATTGTAGAGAAATGTATAAGTGGCCAACATTTTTGAGGTATGATTACGAAATTTTCTTACACACCGGTAGAGCTATTTAGAATAAAACGGAATAATTATTTATTATTTACTGTGGTGCTCTTTGGGGCATGTGAAACCCACAGTCGTCCTTGTAGTGTCCGAAATTGTATATGAGAAATCACGGCAGTCTTCCATGGTGCCTTTGGGCACGTTGAACACATGGTAAGAAGTGGCAATATGCCATGACGCCTTTAAAGGTATATCGAACCCATGATAACATTATAAATATGCACAACTTATTCATATATTGGTGTGTAAAATGAATAATGTAGCTACGATCTATAGTTTACCTAAACATAACTGGTCAAATAAAAAAAGAACAGAATAGTAGAAATAGAATAGATAGAGTAGAAAGCATATAGAAGAAAGTGATAATATACTATAATTATTCGTAATATTTTAATTGAATTGTTAATTGCATAGTTGGGATAAGTTAGTCCTAACTGAATATTATTATAACATTGGATATACAGAATATGTTATTGTCTTGATTAGTTATTATTTGTATGATTAAAATATTATGATTTGTTAAATTATTTTGTTGAGTTTTATGGTTCTTACTGAGTAATTTTAAATTACTCATTCCATGGTTGAAATGATTTTCAGATATAATTAGTAGAACGGTAAAACTGGATAAATGCTTGGGACAATGGCTTATCAAAAGAGTTAGGCATACAAGATTTTGTTATCGTAATAATTATACTTTTGTTATAAATTATTTTTTTTAATATATTGTACATATTATAAATAAGTATATATGTTGAATTGTGATAAATGTTCATTTTGATTGTAATAGAAGAAAAAGAAAAAAAAATACTATTTTTTTATATACTTATTTAGAGGTCATTACTTATATTTTAAATGGGTATAGAATTCCCACAAATTAGTACAGAGCAAATTTTCCTGAAAATTTTTTTTGTGAAAATATAGATATTTAAATAAAAAATTTATTTTGTTATGTTGTGGTATGCTCAATGTCTCAGAGGATATTTTCCGAAGCCGACTGCTGTAAATATGTATTTTTACGTTGGTACCTGTATAAATTATAACATTATGTATGTTTTGTGAGATAACTTATTTGATTATAAGTATGTCTACGCCTAAACCAAGATTCGATTCCTGATCTTCTGTCAATAGACAAGAGGACACTATACTTTGTAGGGTCATGGCAAGGAACGTAGTGAGATTAGTTATTTTGAGGGAGAATGATAAGATTAGAAAAGAGGCAAAGAATTGGAACACTTTTTACTCACATACGGATATGAGAAATAGATGCCCTAAAAGGTATGAAGGTTTATAGGAAGGGTGTTAATGAGAATAAATTAGTGACTTGGAGGGTTTGTTGGTTTATAAGAGAAAAAAAGAGGTATTGCCCTGAAGGGCAATGGAGAGTGGCCCTAGTTAAGAGAATATATAATGAGGCCGCTGCCTTTACCATAAGAGAGTTTAATAACTCTTATTCACTTAAGATTTTAGATCTCCTTCTAGTGCGAGGGATTATTACTGACTCAGAGGTACCAATGAAAGGGTTAGATCCTTATCCCCCGAGAGTGATGGACTCTTTTTTTGTCCAGCTTACCATGCATGCACCCTTCTCTCCATAGCTTATGAACCCAAGCCACCAGAGTTATGGTTTTTCATTAGTGATAGTGAACCATCCGATTTGACCATAGAGACCGATTTGTCCGAAAACTCCTCTTCATTCCCCAACACATATTCCCCTTCACTAATACTAAGAGTGACTCATCCAAGCATCCTCAAAATTCTTTTAGTAGTGAGATTGACCCGGCAAATTATTATGCAGACACTAACCCCTCGAAGTGTTCCATAGAGATAGACTCTACTCTATACCCTATAAATTAATTATAAGTCTCCCACACATACCACATCGATAGATATATCCAAGCACACTGATCCCGATACAGAGGTGAATTTTACAAGTGTCACTTATCTTCAAGAAATGAGTAGAGAGAGTCTAGGATCCAGTGTGATGAGACAGTGTGCATATTGTAAATAAGAAAAAGTATTTTGTGTATCTATATATTGTTGATATACAATGTTTAAATTTTGTTGTATATATAATACAGTCACATGCAGTAAACTTTTACTTGTTTACACAAAATGTGAGTATAATGCCTATTTTACCTCAGTGTGGTTGATTTACTAATATATTATGGTATGGGTTATTTTATTTGCATAAGTGTATGTTGAGGATGCCATAGTATGAATTAAATGGTATGTGTCGTAAAAGAAGAATGTTATAGTTATCTAATAATTTATGTGGTATTATTAAGTAAAATGCAAGGTCGATACTCTATGGAAGGACGGAGGAGAAGTAGAGGAGCTAGTGCCCCTTAGGAGATAGCAGAAACTTCTGCTCCACCACAATCAATCAAAATTATTATAGATGTAACTGAATTTAAAAATATGAATCAACAAGCAGTACGAGAAACCTTGGGAGGGTTAATATCTGAGAATTTTTCGGTACTAGCTACTGCACCAGTTTTCGAACCAATTGCTGAAGTTTCGATTGTACCCAATACTAGACCAAAGACTGAAAGAGTAGCAGTGGTAACACAGAGTAAGCCCTCACCTATTCAAGGTTTACTTAGCCAGCATTTTCCCAGAGAGTTCTAGGAAACACATGATCATATGGTAGCAGACAAGTGGATAAGATTGGTAAAAAATACCTTGATGCTATTTACCAAGATCGATTTAGAGAAAATAGAGTATGCTACCTTCTTATTCTAAGGAAATGCCCGAATTTGATAGGAAATAACCCAAAAAGCAGTATATGTCTCTACCCTATCCTAGACAACATTCAAGAGACTTTTTGAAATGCAGTACAGGTTTGCGGATGTTGTGGTTACAAAAGTACAAGAGTTTGTAATCTTACAATAAGGGGGAATAAGTGCCAAAGAATACTCCACCAAGTTCAATGCTTTGGCCAGATTTACCATCAGAATGGTCAGCACACCTGAACTCAGAAGGGATAAATTTTTATTGGAGCTTTAACCGAATATAGCTATCTATTTAACATCGGGTACACAATTTTTGGTGGATTATGTAGATATCCTAGATAGAGCATAAAGAACAGAAGTTAATGCTAACAAGATAAAGGGCAAACCATCCACTACACTAGTATTACCTACACTTGCCACTCAATCTTCTGATCCTTCCTCATCTACAGAATGCCGCAATTTAGGACCACAAAATTAGAAAGATGTAACACCCCTATATTTGAAATCAATTACATAAGATATAATTTGAATTTTTTTTAACATAAAGATAGATATATATATATATATATATATCCAACATAACCATTAATTAAAACATAATCCATTTTAAATAAAATATTTGGCAATATTGATAGAGTGCGTACCAGAAGTTATGCATTTATATAATGGATAATCCAACGATACACCGATGTGGTATACCCTTACACACAAGCACACACTTATATTTAATTATCCAATCACATACTACTTAAGTATGCTACTAATTATACTCATACCATTATTTTCACCCAATGCATATATTGAGTACTATTCTTAGTACTGATGTATGCTCACGCAACCACCTTTAGAATGTAGTATGCCACATGATAGTACGCACCCTATCTAAAAACAATAATCATATAAATATATATATATATATATATCATGGGTCAAGTATTAGAAAACAACCTAAATTTAATTTAAGTTAAGAAACATACTTATAGCCAAAATAATTAATATATATACATGCAGAAGTTGGATATGTATAATATCCTGGTTACACACATAGTCTATAGTATGTAACCCAAAAAATACAAGTTCACTGTACCAACGTATATATATATATATATATATATACATATACATATAGATACATATGCATAATTATGCATTAATACTAAAAATACCCTCTTCATCAAGATACTAGCCCTGTTGACGCCTCGAAGAGTTCGCATCTATATCCCGCGGCGCCACATTACCTGTAAAAACCACAATCCACAAAGGGTGAGCAAAACAGTTCAGTAAGGAAACATAATATTCTAGTACAGAATTTGTTTCCTTACCATATATACTATACGATACTGATGACGTAAAGGTTATTAAACTCATATCGCCTTAACATAATCTAACGAGATAAATATACTCTGACTATACACTCTGTATCACTATCCACATAATACTCATAGTTATTGTATAGAATACAAATAAATCTACATGCATTTTGAAATCAATATCACATGACATTTTTAACAAATTATCGATAAATATATGACTGGTCATACTAACACAGTTATGGATCGTAGTCACAAAGTAAATTTGCCCAACCCTCATTCATTCACACCACTCGTCTATCGAGCTGAGCATATATTTTACATATGATCGATTATATAATCTGGTTATAACCAAGCCAATGGGTGTAAAGGGTATCTGAATATTCGGATCCATAACTAATGTAGTCATACAATTAATACCACATGGCCTAAAGCCATACATTCACTTTTTGAAAACTATTATACACTCAAACCAGGCACAATGAATACCACATATGCACACCTATACACACAGAAATGATAAATAGCATTCACATCTCGATTTTATGCGCATATGAAATTCGTTCACATAATGAATGCATAATACACTTGCAGATAGTGATACTTAATCAAAAATTCATAACACTTTCACAATCACATACACTCGCAAATGCTCAGTCTATCAGATTCACTGGGATTTATTCATCACAATTATAATTTTTATCATCACAATAAATATATCATATAACTATCCAATATTAATGGATAACCACATCAACGCATCAATTCCTAACAAAGAAAATTTACATAATAATTATAACTACTATAATTATTATGACAACCAACATACAATGTCCTGAATATTACAATCTATTCTAAATTCTATTAACCACGCACGATCACACGGCCATAATAATAATTCATTTATGCATTCCAACAATTATATAAAGCATTATATATACATAACACATCAAAATATTTATAAATCTCCACAATAATAACTAAAATTATTATTTTGTCCACACAAATCAATTCCTATTAATTTCATTCGCTCCCTAACACACCTATACACATTCAAACATACCATAACATATTAAAATCTATCATTTAGAGGCTTGATAAATAGTACTTCAAATTTATCATTTTGCCCCTCTTTCTAATTTTCTTCCATTTTATACATTATCCTATACCCAATCTTGTCTAAACACCATCCCCAAATCTATTCCTACACAAATCAACCACCAATCACAAATTTCATAAAACAAAATTACATTTCCTTACCTTTAAAATATGTCAAATGCTTGAGTAAACCTTCTAATACTACAAAACCACCTAAATCACCATTTAAAACCATAAATCACTATTAAAACCACTTTTCAACAAATTCATAAATTGAAATTTAATGAAATCAAGAACTTTTACCGTCAAATTAAAGCTCTCAACGCGTAGAATAATTTTTTCTTCTACGGTAACACATTTAATTGGGCGGAATAAAAGATTTTACTTGATTTTTTTTCAAAAAATTGAAAGAGAAAGAAATGGATAACTCAAGCTATTTTTATATTCTTTCACTTTAGTCCATTAATTTTAGTTATCTCTTTTTCTTCTAATTTCTTGTGAAAAGACCATTTTACACCTAATAAAGAAAATTTATCATTTTGGTCCTTTTTCATCCTTTATAGAGAAATTCACATCCTAATTCAATTTCGCTTTTCTTATATCTTATTTACAACATTTACAAGAGTTTTGAGTGATCAAAATCTAGCAGAGTCCTTCCGACCCTTAACATAATAACTATTTTGCCTATTTTAGTAAAATTGTCCCCTTTTTGTCTAAATAGTAATTTTGACATTCTTATGATTATAAAATCTATCTTTTCTTCTAACACACTCTATCATACTAATTTATATCCTCAATATCTAACTTAGTCAATCAAAACTTTATTAAAATGATAATTTTACCCTTTCTATTTTCAACTTCGCAAAAAATATACCAACCGCGTCTCGAATTGGAATTAAACTTACCAATATGATATTTATGAAGTTCTAAGACTTCTTTTTTTTTTTTTTTTTGTGATCAAAACTCTCTTTGACCTCAATTTTGAGTGAAAAAACTATTTTGTCCCTACCCGACAAAATGACACGTTTAATTGATTTTCACTCGATCTTCTTCCAATAACTTCATAAAATATTTCCAAGGATAAGAGATAATAAAGATTAGGCTTTACTTACATCTGAGTGTCACAAAAGATAAAAGAAAATTTGTTCCTCAAAAGAATATGAAGAATTAGCGTAATAACAAGATGTCGCGCCATGGCACAATTCCTCAATGCCCTCAATGCAAGAAAAACTATACTAGGGAATGCTGCGTCGGAGGCGGATAGGTCATTTATTATAGATGTGGTCAACCATATCACATTAGAGCTCATTGCAAAATTTCTTTGCTACCTGTTAGATCTCAGCAACAGAATACCCCATAACCGATAGCCACTCAACCTATTCAGACTATTAAGGGGTCGTAGGCTCGAGTGTATACGATAGCTCAGAATCAAGTAGAGGTTAGCCCTCTCACAGTAACCAATCAGCTTTTATTTCATTCTACTCCTTTGTATGCCTTAGTAGATTCTAGGACTACCTATTCTTTTATTACCTTTGCTGTGTTAGAAAGATTAAAAATAGAACCCTCTAATCTACCATATCCTATCCAGGTAAAGATGCCAAATGGGGATAAGGTAGAAATTGAGATAATTCTCTACGATGAGTAGGTAGTAATACCGGGTAAAGAGTTAAGAATAGATTTGATTGTTTTGCATATGTCTAATTTTGATATTATTTTAGGCATGAACTTTTTGGAGAAGTATAATATAAAAATTGACTAGCGAAAGAAGAAGGCTCAATTTTTGTTAGATAATGGAGATAAATTTAGTTTTGGCGAGGGTAAACAACTTAGCATGATAATTAGTAGTATGCAAGTTAGGAGTATGTTGAGAAAATAATGTATGGGCTACTTAGCTCATGTTGTACATTAGAGTGAAGTGCCAGAATTGGGGATACAGGATGTTCCTATAGTAAATGAATTTTTAAATGTATTTTTAGAAGAGTTACCAAGATTAGCTCCGAAATGAAAAGTGGAGTTTAGTGTAGAGTTAGAACTTGGTACAGCCCTAATCTTAAAAGCTCCATACCGTATGGCACTAGCTGAACTACAGAAATTAAAGAAGCAATTGCAAGAATTGCTGGAAAAGGGATTTATCCGCCCGAGTCATTCACCATGGGGAGCATCGATATTGTTTGTGAGAAGAAAGATGGGTCTCTCTGAATGTGTATTAACTATAGAGAGTTGAATAAACTGACAGTGAAGAATAAATACCCATTGCCCCAGATAGATGTCTCCTTTGATCAATTGAAAGGAGCGTCAATATTTTCTAAAATTGATTTGAGGTCAAGATATCATCAATTGCGAATTGCCAACAAGGATATATCTAAGACTGCTCGCACTCATTATAGACATTACGAGTTTGTTGTGATACCTTTCAGGTTGACTAATGCTCCAGTAATTTTTATTAATATGATGAATAGAGCATTCCATGACTATTTGGACAGATTTCTCGTGGTGTTTATAGATGATGTTCTAATATATTCTCGATTGAAAAGTGATCATGCTCAGCATTTGAGGTTTGTGCTACAACGATTGAGGGAGTGTAAGTTATATGCCAAATTCTCAATATGTGAGTTTTGGATGGAAAAGGTTATATTTTCGGGACATGTAGTGTCAAAAGAGGGGATAATGATAAATCCTAGAGATGTTGCATATGTGATTATCAAAATTGTAATAAATTATCAAAATACCCTTAAGTAATAGTAAAGGGTAAATTGATATTATGAGTATATGATGAATTGTGGAGAGATGTATAAGTGGCCAACATTTTTAAGGTACGATTATAAAATTTCCTTACACACAGGTAAAACTGTTTAGGAAAAAAATGGAATAATGATTTATTATTTATTGTGGCACTCTTTGAGGTATGTGAAACCCATAGTTACCTTGTGGTGTCCAAAATTGTATGTGAGAAACCATAACGGTCTTCTATGGCACCTTTGGATACGTTGAACTCATAGTAGAAAGTGCAATACACCATGACACCCTTAAGAGCATGTTGAACCCATGGTAGTATTATAATTGTGCACAACTTATTCATATATTGGTGTGTAAGATGAATAATGTGGCCACGATCCATAGTTTACCTACGTATGACTAGTCAAATGAAAAGAAAACATGATAATAGAAATAGAATAGATAAAGTAGAAAGCGTACAGAGGAAAGTGGAATTCTACTATAATTATTCGTAATATTCTAATTGAACTGTTAATTACGTAGTTGGGATGGGTTAGTCCTAACTAGTTATTGTTATAACGTTGGATATACGGGATATGTTGTTGTCTTGATTAGTTATTATTTGTATGGTTGGAATATTATAATTTATTAAATTGCTTTGTTGGGTTTTATGGCTCTTACTGAGTAATTTTAAATTACTCACTTTGTGGTTGAAATGATTTTTAGGTATAGTTAGTAGGACGGCGGAACTGGGCATATCATCGGGATAGTGACCTGTCAAGAGAGTTGAACATACAAGATTTTGTTACTGTAATAATTATACTTTTGTTATAAATCGTATTTTTAATATATTGTACATATTGTAAATAAGTATATATGTTGAATTGTGATGAATACTTATTTTGATTTTAATAGAAAGAAAAAGAAAAAAAAATTAGTGTTTCTTTTTATATACCTATTTAGAAATCATTACTTATATTTTAAATAAGTATGAGATTCCCACAATAGCATAGAAATGCTTAAATTGATTCAACACCCACCTGATTTGATAGAAATTGATATAATAGGCTTTAAATTTTCACAATTTTTGTTAAACATGTAATAAAATACTTTAGATATCACTGTTAAATGCAAAAATGCTATAAAATGCCTTGACACATCTACGTTCTCACCAACAACGTTACAACGTGCTTTAATACATCACCGTTTCCTACAAAAAGGCATTGAAATGCCTTTAAACATCACCGTTAAGTACAAAAATGCTATAAAGTGCTTGACGCATCTCTATACTTGCCAAAAATGTTATAACGTACTTCAATACATTAGCATTTCCTACAAAAAAGCATTAAAATGCTTTTAAACATCACCGTTGTCCATAATAATGCATAGAAATGCTCAAATTGCTTTAACACCTATCTGATTTAATAGAAATTGATATAACATGCTTTAAATCTTCACAACTTTTGCTGAACACGCAACAAAATGTCTTAAAACATCACTGTTAAGTGCAAAAATGTTATAAAGTACCTTGATGCATCTACATTCTTGCTAAAAATGTTACAACATGCTTCAATACATCACCATTTCTTACGAAAAGGCATTGAAATGCCTTTAAACATCATCATTTTCTATAAAAGTGCATAAAAATGCTAAATATTACTTTAAAACGTATCCGATTTGATTGAAAATAATATAGCAAGCATTAAATCTTTACAATTTTTGCTGAAGATACAACATAATGTCCTAGAACATCACCATCAAGTGCAAAAATACTATAAAGTGTCCTAGCGCATCCACGTTGTCGCAAAAAATATTATAACGTGCTTTAATACATCACCATTTCCTACAAAAAGGCATTCAAATGCCTTTAAACATCATTGTTTTGTATAAAAGTGCATAAAAATACTAAATATTGCTTTAAAACATATCCGATTTTATCAAAAATGATATAAAATGCTTTAAATCTTCTTAATTTTTGAGAAATATACAACAAAATGCCCTAAAACATCACTGTTAAGTCCAAAAATACTATAAAGTGCCTTGATGCATCTTTTTTCCCACCAAAAATGTTATAATGTGTTTTGAAATCTCACCATTTCTTACAAAAAGGTATTGAAATACTTTCAAACGTCACCGTTTTCCTTAATAAAATATAAAAATACTCAAATTACTTTAAAATTTATCCGATTTGATTAAAAATTATATCACAGGTTTTAAATTTTCACAATTTTTATTGAATAAGCAAGAAAGTGCCTTAGAATATCACTGTTAAGTGTAAAAATGCAATAATGTAACTTGACCCATCTCCATTCTCACCAAAAATGTTATAACATGTTTTAATACATCACCATTTCTTACAAAAAGGAATTAAAATGCTTTTAAGCATCACCATTGCCTATATGATACGTAGAAATGCTCAAATTGCTTTAACACCTATTCGATCTAATAGAAATTGATATAACAGGCTTTGAAACTTTATAATTTTTGCTGAATAGGCAACAAAATACCTTAGAACATCATCATTAAATGCAAAAATGCTATAAAGTGTCTTCACCCATCTCTAGTCTCACTAAAAATGTTATAACGTGCTTCAATACATCACCATTTCTTACAAAAAAGTATTGAAATGCTTTCAAAAATCACTTTTTTCTTTAATAATATATAAAAATGCTCAAATTACTTTAAAACTTATCCAATTTGATTAAAAATGATATAACAAACCTTAAATCTTCACAATTTTTGCTAAATAGACAACAAAATACCTTAGGACATCACTGTTAAGTGCAAAAATGCAATAAAATTCCTTGACTCATCTCTATTCTCACCAAAAATGTTATAATGTGCTTTAATACATTACCATTTCTTACAAAAAGGCATTAAAATGCTTTTAAATATCACCATTGCCTATAATAACGCATAGAAATGCTCAAATTGCTTTAAAACCTATTCGATTTCATAGAAATTGATACACTATGCTTTAAATATGCACAATTTTTGCTAAACATGCAACAAAATGCCTTAGAACATCACCGTTAAGTACAAAAATATTATAGTATGTCCTAGAAATCATTTGTGTTATCAGTTTCAGGAATATGTTTGTCTTGTACATATATTATATATATATATATATTGATAAAAAAAAAGAATTTTTTATTCATAGATATATGTTATTTCCTTTATTTAGTCATGCATTAAAATAAGTATATTTGTGAATTGTCTAAATAATTTATTTAATAATTAAATGATATTATTAAAATCGATTGGGCACTAATATCACATAGTAGGTATACTGAATCTCTCCGGTAAATATCATAAGATGATATTAGTGCAGGTAATGTGATAGTCACATTATTAGGATATTCTTATGGAATAAATAGTTGAAGAACTATTTATTTGAACATAACTATATAACGATAAATTATATGATCTTGCATGTACTCAATAATTTATCGTGTAATTATACTAGTGTGCTACATTATCTTTTTACTTGAGACATCACTAATGAATCCAATATAGATGTACGTGATTTATATAGTGAATAAGTACGAGACTAGTCATGTCTTATATGATAAAGCCAGTTTGGTCACATGTTGTTTGTATTTGAAAACATATGATGGTCAAGATGCGATATGTTAACTTGATAAGCATAGGATCAGAGTTTTCGCTATTTCAATCTGGATTCGAGTTCCCAAACAAATATTGATAAATGGCTGAAAAATAAATCTCTAGCCATAGTGATCAAATGTCACACGAAAGAGTTCGTGGTAACGAGTTCAACGCATATAGATCAATGGTTCGTAATTTTATCGATAAAGGGTTTTGACGTACCATGAATTCTGAATTGATTGGGATAAGATAATGTAAGGACTTTACCCACATGGTATGTACAATTGAGATGGGGAATGATGAAGTATGACTTCATTGCGGATTAAAAGTTATGGTACATTATTAAATGTTAACCATAGTCATTGAACAATTGAATAGTTCGATGAACCCAAAAGGTTCAAAATAAGTTCATGGTTATTCCACAATGAACCCACATGGTCACACTAATAACCAAAGATAATGAGAAGTATTTAGGAGTGATAATATTATCAAAAATAAAGGCTAACACCTTTGAATTAATATTTAGGTCGAAATAAATATATATTTGATATACATATATTTATGAATTTTTTAAAATGTTTAAAGAATTTTCTTGAGTTTGTATGAAAATATAATTTATTATAAATTATATGGTCAAATTGATAATATTAATTATCTGAAGATCTAAATGAAAATATGTAATTATGAGATAATTACACATTGGCTAATGTATATATACTTAATTATACTTTGATTAAAAGTTAGCCAAATATTTGTATTTAAATTCAAGGATTTAAATATATAAAATAAAAATTATGTGATAATGACCATTTTATCCATGCCACTTATGGACCTTTAATTAAAAAGTAAGGACAAAAATAGAAAGGTATGGATTTTTTCAAGTACATACACATGAATTTTACCATTTTTTGCTTCAGTAAAAACTTGCCATAAACCTTAATTTTCTCCCAACTTGGTCAAGCTTCTCTAAGTTCATTTAGTGGTGCAAATTGTAGAGATTTTATATAAATAAAAGTTTTCCATCATCCCTCATCAAGTAAGTACCAAAACTCATCCAAAATTTACCATTTATGCATATATATGATATGTGATTATTTGGCCAACCATGTATTTGTGAAAATGTTTCAATGAACACAAATTTTGATTTTATGTGTGTCCTAAGCATTTCAATCCAACAATAAAGTGCCTTGATGCATCTACGTTCTCGCTAAAAATGTTACAACGTGCTTCAATACATCACCATTTCTTACGAAAAGACATTAAAATGCCTTTAAACATCACCGTTTTTTTATTAAAAAAAAAGTATAAAAATGGTAAATATTGCTTTAAAACATATCTGATTTGATTGAAAATAAAATAATAGGCTTTAAATCTTCACAATTTTTGCTGAATATACAACAAAATGCCCTAAAACATGACTATTAAATACAAAAATGTTATAAAGTGCATTGACACCACTCTATTCTCTTCAGAAATGTTATAACGTGCATCAAAATGCCATCATTTCTTACAAAAAGGCATTGAAATGCGTTCAAACGTTACCGTTTTCTTTAAAAGTGCATAAAATTGCTAAAAATTACTTTGCAACTATACGGTTTTATAAAAAATGATATAACAGACTTTAAATCTTCATACTTATCGTTGAATATGCAACAAAATGCCTTAAAACATCACCATTAAGTGCAAAAATGCTATAAAGTGCCTTGACACATCTCCGTTCTCACGAAAATATTATCACATGTTTCAAAACAACATCATTTCATATAAGAAGGCATTGAAAGGTGTTCAAACATTGCCATTTTCTTTCAAGGGAGTTGATAATAAGGGTAACACCACCTTAAAACTTATCACATTTTTCTTGAATGGAAAAAATTATTTAATTTGGTTCAATCTGGTTGAAAGAGCATTAAGTGAAAAACGAGCATTGAACTTTGTCAATGGAATAATCATAAAACCCACTAACACATCAAGTGAGGAATACAAAGAGTGGTGTTATAATGACAACTTAGTGTATACATGAATTTTGAATCCTATGGAATCATCCTTGGTGGGTGCATTATCAAAGGTTGAATCTTCTAAAGCACTTTGAGAGTCTATAAAGGCCGATTTGGTCATCAAGGAAGCTTGATGAGAATATATGAGTTGAAGCATTTCATCAACAATATCAATCTTGGTAGAGGTGATCCGATAAAGTAGAATACAAAAATGAAGGAGGCATGGGATGAACTTCAATCCTTAAGGCTGAATACCACTAGTATTGAAGAAGTAGAAAAAAGAGCCAATGAGGATATTGCGATCTCATAATTGATGGGTTTGGGTTTTGACTATGATGATCTTAAGAATCATATCCTTAGAATTGAGCCTTTACCCCATTACAATGATATTGTAAACAAGGTGAATAAAAAGTACATGCAAAGAAAATTTTGAATAGGAACTCAAGTAAGGCAGAAAGAGGTAGTTTAGTAGATAGTAAGGAAAAAGGTATAATGGTTTAAGGAGTGAAAGCCAAGGTTAAGTGCGATAAATGTGGATGGATGCACAACCACAAGAACAAATGTTATAAGTGTGGCCATTGCAAGATGCTAGGTCATACTAAAGAAAAATATTGGATCATCAATCCATATTTTAGGCCAAACAATTACAAGGAGAAAGCACCACCATAAAATGTTCAAAATGCAATTGAAAAAGACAACTCAAAACTCCTCAAGGATTTTGCAAAGCTACTTCAAAACCATCTCCCAAGCTCCTTTCAAGGTATGGTTTTTAACTCATATTTTAACTTTGACCTTTAGATTATTGATTCAATTGCTACTAATCATATGTTTAGAAATAAAAACAAGGCATCTAGAAAACATTAAAGTTTTATTCAAGGAAACAAAAGGCCATTATATGCCAAATTTCTCATCAAATTTATTGTCGGTTAGTAAGATAACAAAAGGCTTAAATTGTTATGTAATCTTTGAATCCAATAAAGTGATATTTTAAGACATACTAATTAGAAAGAAGATTGGTGAGGGAAGACTACTCGAATGTCTTTATTTTTCGGATAGCACTAATCAAGCTCGTATAGTTGAAGAAGACCATGAACTTCAAAAACTTTGACATGCAAGATTAGGACATCCTTCTTGCAACATTTTGTACAAAATGATTCCGAATGTGAAGTTTAGTGATTTTAAGCAATGTCAGACTTGTAATCTAGGAAAACAAACTAAATTTCCTTTTGTACATTCGAAAACTTGTTATAATAAAACTTTTGATCTTATACACTTTGATTTATGAACTTCTCATTTAGAATCTCATAATGGCTTTAAATATTTTGTGCCATTTATTAACCACAAATCTAGGTACACTTGAATATATTTGATTAAAAATAAATCAGAGACCTTATCATGTTTTGAAGAATTTGTCTCCTTAATTGAAAATCAACTTGGCAAAAGGATTAAGATTCTTAGAACCGATAATGGGGGATAGTACACTAGTAATGTGTTTGAGAATTACTTGAACACCTTAGAAATAGTTCACCAAACAACTTGTCCTTACACACCTTAACAAAACAGTGTAGCTGAACGAAAAATTGGCACATCTTAGATGTAGGAAGATCATTGATGTTTCATTATAATGTCCCCAAAAGATATTGAAATAAAGCTATTCTCACTACTATACATTTGATTAACCGAATGCCTTCTAAATTATTAAATGGAATTCCCCTTTTGAGTTTTTATATAATAAACAACCAAACTTATCTTACCTCAAGGTATTTGGCTGTATTTGTTATGTTCATATCTTAGATCATGCTAGAGATAAATTGACTCATAAGAGTGTAAAGTGCATCCTCTTCCTTTATCTATTGTAGATAACTAGTTGAGCTCATTAAGAAGTAATGATCAAATCAATAATCGTGAAGTTGGTTTGAATGAAAGTGAAAATGAGGATTCTAACTCTCAAGATTTAATAACACAAAATGATGATATTGATGAATTATTAGAAACAAATGAAGAACAAAATATAGTTAGTGAAATTCAAAGTGAGGAATCACTTAGTGATGAGTAACTTAATGCTCAATTAGATTCTGAAAATGAAATCCCATTTAATTCTTCATAGATTGATCAAATGAAGAATAAAATATAGTTAGTGAAAGTCAAAATGAGAAAACACTTAGTGATGAGCAACCTAATGCTCAATTAAATTCTTAAGATGAATCCCATTTAGTTCTTCACAAGTTGATTAAAATGGGAGAGAATATATTTCTCTATCACATGATCAAAATTTTTCACTTAGGAGATCTCAAAGAATTAGGAAGTCTCCATTTAAGTAGAAGAAAAATAAGGTATTCTTTTATAGGAACAAGGTCACAGCACATCCCATAAAAAATTATTATACTTTAGACAATGTTAAAGAGAATTATAGAGTTCTTAACCAAATTAGATAGTTTAGGAGAGCCATCTCACTATAATAAGGCCAAAGACATTCTTATTTAGATAAATGCTATGGATGAGGAGTTGGATACTTTAGTTAGAAATAAAATATAGGAAATTGTTCCTCTTCCTCAAGGTAAGAAGATGGTTGGGTGTAAGTAGGTGTACAAAATTAAGTTGAAGAGTGATGGTTCTGTTAAAAAACATAAAGGTAGATTGGTTGTTAAAGAATTCACTCAAACTTATGGTTTAAATTACACTCAGACATTTGCACTAGCGGCCAAGATGAACACCATTAAAGTTACCTTGTTCTTAGCCATTAATTATGAACGGAAAATGTATCAAATGGATATTCGAAATGATTTTCTCCAAGGGGAATTAGAGGAAGAGGTTTACATGGATATTTCACAAGGATACAACATCAAAGTACCAAGAACACATGTTTGTAAACTTAGAAAAGTCATTTATGACTTAAAACAATTACTTAGAGCTTGATACTCTAAATTGTAAAGTGCATTAACTTCTTAATACTTCAAGATTAGTAGTGCTAATCAATCCTTATTCACCAAACACTCTAATAACGCTATTACGGTTGTGATAATCTATGCAGATGATATAATTATAACTGAGAGTGATACTTTAGGAACAAAAAGCACTAAAAACTATTTAAAGTCTACTTTTGATATTAAAGACCTTGGATACTTATGGTATTTTCTAGGTATAAAAATTGTTCATTCTAATAAAGGGCTTTTTCTATCCTAAAAGAAATACACATTTGACATTTTGAAGGAAATAAGTAAGTTTGAAGGAAAGATAGCTTCAACACCAATTAAAGGACAAGCCAAAAAGAAGGAGGAGGGCAAGCCAATTCAAGACATCAAGTAATATTAAAGAATTGTGGGTAAATTAATTTATTTAACTATTACTAGACCTGACATTTCTTTTACTATGAATCAGATAAGCCATATCATGATATGTCCAATGATCAATCACATGGAAATGGCGGACCGAATACTTAAATATCTCAAAGGAACACTAGAACAAAGAATACTTATGAAAGAATATGGACATCACAAAATTCTAGCCTACACGGATACTAATTGGGCAGGAAGTACTAAAGATCGCAAGTCTACAACTAAATATTGCACTTCTGTTGGTAGGAATTTGATGACTTAGAAGAGTAAAAAAGCAAACTGTGGTGGCCAAATCAAGTGTCGAAGTTGAATATAAAGTAATGGCTTCAACCACTAGTGAATTGATATAGTTGAAGGCATTAGTTAAAGATTTGGGTTTTAAGGTAAAGGCATCCATGAAGCTACATTGTGACAATAAGTTAACAATACATATTGCAAACAATCTGGTATTTCACGAGAGGATTAAGCACATAGAGGTAGATTGTCACCTTATAAGAGAAAAGTATTTCAACAAGATTATCTCGATGCCTTATATCAAGAGTGAAAATCAATTGGCAGATGTGTTCCTCAAACCTCTAAGTATTCAATAACTCCACAAGTCCATTAGCAAGTTAAACTTGATCAATTTGTTCAAGCCTAACTTGAGAGAAAGTGTTAAAAATGATAGTTATAACAACTAATAAGGATTTTGGTTGGCTCATCATCATTTCTACAAAACAATTTAGAAAGCCCATTATAAGCATATAGTGAAAGTGGACACAAAAAAACAAATAAACTAGCCATTTGAACAGTGACTGTTGTGAACAGTAGTCATTGTGAATAGTAACAATCAAAAATTTGAAAAACTAGTTATTACAAACTTATGTATATAAACACATCATTGTAAATGGAAAAGACAAAAAGAATGTTATAATGTGTTTCAATAAGTCACCATTTCATACAAAAAGACATTGAAATGCTTTCAAATATCACCGTTTTCTTTAATGTTGCATAGAAATGCTCAAATTGCTTTAAAACTTATCCGATTTGATCAAAAATAATATAACAGGCTTTAAATCTTCACAATTTTGGCTGAAGATGCAATCAAATGCCTTAGAACATCATTGTTAAGTGCAAAAATACTAAAATGTGCCTTTACACATCTTCGTTCTCATCAAAAATATTATAACATGCTTCAAAATGTCACAATTTCTTACAAAAAGGCATTAAAATGCTTTCAAACATTACCGTTTTCTTTAATAATGCATAGAAATGCTCAAATTGCTTTAACGCTTACCAGATTTGATCAAAATTGATATAACATGTTTCAAATCTTTATAACTTTTGCTGAATGTGCAACAAAATGGCTGAGAACATCACCGTTAAGTACAAAAATGCTATAAAGTACCATAACGCATCTCCGTTCCTGCCAAAATTGTCATAACGTGCTTCAAAACGTCTATGTTTCTTACATAAAGGTATTAAAATGCTTTTAAACATACTGTTTTCTTTCAAAGTGTAAAAAAATGCTAAAATTCTTCAACAATTTTTGCTGAATAGAAACTAAAATGCCTTTTAACATCACCGTTAAGTGCAAAAATGCTATAAAGTACCTTGATGCATCTCTGTTCTCCCCAAAAATCTTATAACATGCTTCAAAACATCATCATTTCTTTGAAAAGGCATTAAAATGCATTCAAAAATTACCATTTTATTTAAAAGTGCATAAATATGCTAAAAATTGCTTTGAAATGCATCCAATGTAATCGAAAATGATATAACAAGCCTTAAATCTTCACAATTTTTTGCTGAATAAGCAATAAAATGCCTTAGGACGTCACCGTTAAGTGCGAAAATGCTATACATTGCCTTGACACCACTCCATTCTCACCAAACATGTTATAACGTGCTTCAATATGTCACCATTTCTTATAAAAAGGCATTAAAATACTTTTAAACATCACCGTTGTCTTTAATAATGCATCAAAATGCTCAAATTGCTTTAACGTCTATCCGATTTGATTGAAAATGATACAACAGGCTTTAAATCTTCACAATTTTTGCTATATATGCAATAAAATGACTTAGAATATTACCATTAAGTATAAAAATGTTATAAAATGCCTTAACACATCTCCATTCTCACCAAAAATGTTATAACATGCTTCAATATGTCACCATTTTTTGCAAAAAGGCATTAAAGTGCTTTTAAACATCATCATTGTCTATAATAATGCATAGAAATGCCCAAAATGCTTTAACACCTATATGATTTTATAGAAATTGATATAACAAACTTTAAATATTCATAATTTTTGTTGAACATAAATCAAAACGACTTAGAACATTATCGTTAAGTGCAAAAATGCTATAAAGTGCCTTGATGCATCTTTGTTCTTGCCAAAAATATTATAACATACTTCAATACATCACCATTTCTTACAAAAGGCATTGAAATAGCTTTAAATATCACCATCTTCTATAAAAATGCATTAAAATGGTAAATATTTCTTTAAAACGTATCCAAGTTGATTGAAAATAATATAACAAGCTTTAAATCTTCACAAATTTAGCTGAATATGAAACAAAATGCCCTAGAACATCAGCATTAAGTGCAAAAATGCTATAAAGTTTATTGACACCTTCGTTCTCAACAAAAATGTTATAAAGTCCTTCAAAGCATCATCATTTCCTAAAAAAAGGCATTGAAATGTGTTCAAACATTATTGTTTTCTTTAAAAGTGCATAAAAATATTAAAAATTGCTTTAAAACATATCCAATTTGATCAAAAATAATATAACAAGCTTTAAATTTTCATAATTTTTGCTTAATATGCAACTAAATGCCTAAAAACAACACTGTTAAGTGCAAAAATGCTATAAAGTGCCTTTTTGCATGTACATTCTTGCCAAAATTGTCATAACGTGCTTCAAAACGTTATCATTTTATACAAAAAGGCATTGAAATGCGTTCAAATGTTATCGCTTTCTTTAAAAGTGCATAAACAATGGTAAATATTTCTTTAAAACATATATGATTTTATTAAAATAATATAACAAGTTTTAAATTTTCACAATTTTTGCTAAATATACAACAAAATGCCCTAGAACATCAGCGTTAAGTGCAAAAATGCTATAAAGTGCATAGACGTGTAACATCTGGAAATTTTTATATTCTTAAAACCCTATTATGGAGCTATAATACAGTATTTTTGAGAGTTTTGATGAGAGAGAGAGCTGACCGGTATTCGAGATAGCGTACTGTATGAGCAGAGAATACAGTATTTTATTACCGGTATCAAAAATTTAGAGACGAAAGCGGAAAACTGTAATTTTCGTCGTGCGTGCCCGACTATATAAGCGGGACGGGGTCGGAAAACTCGGAAAGCAAAATTTCACTTTTTCCTCCATTTTCTCTCTCTTCTCTCTCTCCTCCCCACGGTTCTCTCTCCTGTGAACAGTAACTTTCGTCACCGGACCTCAGATCACCTCACCACCGGCGAGTGGAGGACCGCCGGACCGCCACGAGTGCAACGCCGCCAACCCCGCCCCGATCGCCGCTGCCACGCGCCCTCACGCGCCGCCCACAGCTCCGCCGACGTGAACTTTGACCGGCGATTCACGGCGAACGGCGGCGAGTTGACCGACACCTCCGGCGCGTCTGGCACCGTCTCGCCGCCCTCTTCACGGTGGTGTGCCCCGTTCCGGCATTTGGTCACCGGAATCTGGCGTGGGAAGGCTGATCGGGAAGGGGTATTTCCGGCAAGATTTCCGGCGATTGGTGCAGCTCCGGTGGAATCCAAACCGACCAGTGTGTTCTCCGACACTCGTACTTCGACGCGGTATGTTTAGATCTCAATTTGGAATAGGTTTCAATGATGATTTTAGGGTCCAAAGTAGGTACCTTAAAATCTGGAATTTTAGGATAAATGGTGATTTTGAAGGCTTTAATGTGTGTTTTGTGGCATATGGACACCATGGACAGCATCCCGACGTCGCAAGGATCGCGATGGTGTGTTCCGTTCATGAAACGGAAACCGAAAATTTTTGGGTTGAATAGTGACTGTGAACAATGCAGTGAACAGTGCCGGTGAACAGTGTCGGTGAACAGTAATTTTCACGTTTTTCGAGGAAAACCCCGTAGCATACGGAGGAGTATTTCGAACGCGTAGACTCTCTCCGGGACAGTTTTTCACCATCCGTATAGGCACTGGGTGCCTGGAGGTAAGATAATATAATATTTAAATTGTGGGAAAATAGGTTTTAATATTTATAATATTTATAATTGCATGAGTGTATATTATAATAATTGGTTAAATTGTAGAAAAGTCCCATTGACGGAGAATGAGCATGATTGTGCAATTAGAAGTGTTGACATTCGTGTGTTAAATAAATATATATATATATAAGCGTAAAATCGTTACCGTCGACCTGCAGTGCTAGATTAGGTATTTTAAAATACCTATACAGCATTGTATGTCCCATGTTTGTATTTACATATATTTATATGGTAGGAACGCTTATATATACACACGTAATTATGCCCTTAGGATGGAATGATTGAGTAGATGTTGCATTTGATGTTTTACGATACTAACCGAATTAACATGTGTGTATACGTCAGTATATCATAATTACTGTGCCGTAGTAAGGTAATGAGTATATTTTTACTTGTGATGACATGTTGGGATTGCGTGTAATGACGCAATATATGATAATCGATTAAAATATGTTCTGCGAATTTGTATCAATAGTGGCATAGGGTATCCATGTATTTGAATTGTAATATACTTCTGCGTTTTATCTAGATTGTCTTATGGTTTATTTACATGCCAGAGTGGAATATGTTTTTATAACTAAGTACTACTAGTCTTACGACAAATTCATACGTGTGAAGTCCTTTTAGAATATAAGGACTAATAAAAGGTGTTGCATAGGTAATTATATTACCTATCATAAAATTACCAAAATGCTGCTTGCTTAATGTAGGCAGAATGGTCATGTTGTTATGGCTGAGTCGATTATGAATAACTCTGTGTGGATGACTGGTATAATTGGGATAATTATGGACCGGTAGTTTTTCCGTTACCCTAGTAAAGCCGTTCAGGACGGAGCAGTATTATTGACAGTAAGACTGTGGTGCCCTTAAGGTATGTTGAACCCACAGCAGCTCCGGATTGATAATAAGACTGTGGTGCCCTTTGAGGTATGTTGAACCCACAGCGGCTCCGTGTTGATAATAAGACTGTGGTGCCCTTTGAGGTATGTTGAACCCACAGCGGCTCCGTATTGATAATAAGACTGTGGTGCCTTTCGAGGTATGTTGAACCCACAGCAATTAAGAAATGATAATAAAAACCATGGTGCCCGCGGGGTATGTTGAACCCATGGTTGGAAGTGGCTGTTTTCCATAGCATCCTTGGGTACGTGCAATTCATGGTAGAATTAACTATTTTGTAGGTCTGAGGAACCCGGTGTGGGCGAATGACCATTGCATACATACATTGAAATGTACGGTGGATATCATGTCCACGATCCATAATTTACTTACTTACGACAAATCTATGAGGAAAGGAATCCGTGTGTTTATTAGATTCAAACTGTATGGTAGAATACTTCTATCTGCTAAGAGTTGTTTGTGTTAGTGTGAATGAGGCAGTAAAACGTTGTATTTTATTTGGTATGAGGACTGTCATGGTTTTATTGTGCATGTAGGGTAGTTTATATGTATAGGCAAACTCTTGCCGAATTCCTATAAGAAACACTATTCATACAGTTGTTCAGGACCTCCCTTAGTATTCTGGTTTTCATATGTAGCGGAGGGTCTAGGATTACTTCTAGATGCAGTCATAAACAGATTATTGTTATGAATGTGAATTGCAAAAATGGCGGAAGTCTAATCATATCTCGGCAAGTGTCAAGTCTCTAAGAGAGAACTTAATCTGGCAGAAATAGAGAGCTAGCATTAGTTTAAAAAAAGGGGAATTAGTATTTAAATAAGATAATAGGTGAGGCTGTAAATAAGTTATCTCACTTCTAATATATAGAATCCTGGTTAGCTCACCGATATGTTTAGGAAATGAAAAGAATATGTGTGAATTCATAATAAAATTAAAGATCATGTGAGAAGCTTGAGAATATTGTGGAAAAGGCACATGGGATGTATTAGTTTACACGTTTATTCGTATGGTTGAGAACACAGTAAGAATATGATGGTGCAGGAATTATGTTATGAGTTTACATTGTTATTGTCGGTATACTTTAGTGAACAATTAGGATTAGATTGGTATGTGTCCTTAGAATAGTATAGTCAATATTTAATGTAGGTGAAAGCATCCCTAGTATGGGATAAAGAATGAAAGACGTGTATTCATGATTATAGTATAACTGTCAGGTTGTCCTGCTTCAGTGAAAATAAAGAGATAATATAAATGTATAATAACATAGACTGGTAATGAACCAGTATTGAGATAATTGTGATATGTGGATCGGATATGTATGTTCCCTCTCCCTCAGCTGGGCTTGTAAGCCAGTTTCTAATGGAGATGTGACGTTAAGACTGTGGTACCCTGAGGGGTAGGTGGAATCCGCAGCTGTCCTCCAAATGGCCCAGTGGCTTAGAACAACAACCATGATCCATGATGTTTCTCAGTATAATTGATCACTTGTAAACGCAATAAACTTCCTATTACCAATCTTTCGAGAGTGGAAATGGTATACAGAAACACTGTTATCGTTTTTATTAATACCCCCAGTTGTATCTATATTCAGATGTCTGAAATATTTGTATCCTATGTGGGTATTGATTGTGTGCTTAGGATATTTTGGCTATCTCAGGCCGAGTGTGTGATTGATACTGTGTGGTTATACCGGCTTCTAAGTAGTTCCCTGTATGGGGCTGCGTCATTGGCCATTATTTATGCGGATAACTATGAAATGATTTTATATGATCATGTATGTGTTCGTTGATAAGAATAGAAATAGAATTTAAACGGACACAGATGATATCGTGATTCACTTAGAAAATATATTGATTGAGATTGCATTATCTGTATGGGTATGTCATGAGGAGTGTTACTCTGATTGAGATATTTATACAGAATTCATAGATAATATAGTGTTTAGAGTTCTAGAGGAGATGATGTGATATCTTGTGTGCATTATTGAGCATATGCTTGATGGAACATGTACATTGACATGTGGACATGCATTCACTTGTGTGTGTGGAATTGGGTGAAATGGCCAAAATAAGTAGGGATTCAGGTAACATGCTCCTTCCTTTATTTAAGTATTGTATTATCTTATTGAGCCATGTGGTGTGCTCACCCCTTTGTGGGATTATCATTTTCAGGGGATTACGAGCGTGCGGTAGCGGTTTCGGAAAGTGCAGTTGAGGCAAGGATTTTCGGACAGGGCATAATATATCTAAGGTTTAGGCCATTGTTATGTAATTTCCTTTCTGTGTACTCTGAAGTATTAATTTCATTGAAATGCATAACAATTCTTTAGAAAAAAAAAATAATAATAATAATACTATTTTAGTCGTTACTATTTATGTGGTTACTTTTTATAAACTCTTTTGAATAAATGAAAACTTCGCTTCACTATGAGAAAGCGTTGATTTTTTGTCTTTTCGATAATTTCAATGTACTATATGCCACATGAATAGAAATGAAAGGAAGGGGGTGTTACAAGACGCATCTTCGTTCTTGACAAAAATGTTATAAAGTGCTTCAAAACATCATCATTTCCTAAAAAAAGGCATTGAAATGCGTTCAAACATTATTGTTTTCTTTAAAAGTGCATAAAAATAATAAAAATTACTTTAAAATGTATCTGATTTGATCAAAAACGATATAACTGGCTTTAAATCTTTATAATTTTAGCTTAATATGCAACCAAATGCAATAGAACAATACCATTAAGTGCAAAAATGCTATAAAGCGCCTTGACGCCACTCCATTGTCGCCAAAAATGTTATAATATGCTTCAAAACGTCTCCATTTCTACAAAATGCTTTGTAACATCACCGTTTAGTGTAAAAATGATCTAGAGTGCCTTGACGCATTTTGGTTCTCGCCAAAATTGCCATAACATGCCACAAAAGTTCTCCATTTCTTACAACAAGGCATTAAAATGCTTTTAAACATTACTGTCTTTTGTAAAAATGCTAAAAATTACTTTAAAACATATCCGATTTGATTAAAAATGATATAATAGGTATTAAATCTTCACAATTTTTGCTAAAGCCTTTGAACATGGCTGTTAAGAGCAAAACTAGTATAAAGTACCTTGACACATCTCCGTTCTCGCCAAAAAAGTTATAACATGCCCAAAAACATTATCATTTTATACAAAAAAAAAAAAGGTATTAAAATGCGTTCACATGTTATTGCTTTCTTTAAAAGACATTGAAATTTGTTTAAACATTACCATTTTCTTTCAAAATGCATAAAAATGCTAAAAATTCTATAAAATCTATCCGATTTGATTGAAAATGATATAACAAGTTTTAGATCTTTATAATCTTTGCTTAATATGCAACTAAATGCCTGGGAACAACACGCCAAAGTGCAAAAATGCTATAAAGTAACTTGATGCGTCTCCTTTCGCCAAAATTATAAAGTAACTTGACACGTCTCCTCTCGCCAAAATTGCTATAACGTGCTCAAAATGTCTCCATTTTTTTACAAAAAGGCATCAAAATACTCTCAAACATTATCGTTTTCTTTAAAAATGCATAAAAATTTTAAAAATTGATTTAAAACTTATCCAATTTGATCAAAAATAATATGAAAGAATTTAAATCTTTACAATTTTTGCTAAATATGCAACAAAATGCCTTAAAACATCACTGTTAAGTGCAAAAATACTATAAAATGCCTTAACGCATCTTCGTTCTCACTAAAATATTATAATGTACTTCAAAATGTTATTATTTCATACAAAATGGTGTTGAAATACATTGTAATGTTACTGCTTTCTTTAAAAGTGCATAAAAAATGTTAAATATTGCAATAAAATGTATCTAATTTGATTGAAAACAATATAACAGGCTTTAAATCTTCACAATTTTTGATGAATATGCAACAAACTGCTTTAGAACATTACCGTTAAGTGCAAAAATCCTATAAAGTACCTTGATACATCTCCATTGTCATCAAAAATGTTATAACGTGCTTCAAAACAATATCATTTCATACAAAATGGTGTTGAAATACATTGAAACGTAAACGCTTTCTTTAAAAGTGCATAAAAAATGCTAAATATTGCTTTAAAACATATTCAATCAGATTGAAAATGATATAATAGGCTTTAAATCTTCACGATTTTTGCTAAAGGTACAACAAAATACCCTAGAACATCACCGTTAAATGCAAAAATGCTATAAAGTGCCTTAATGCATCTTTGTTCTCACAAAAATGTTACAATGTGCTTCAAAATGTCTCTAATTCTTAGAAAAAGGCATTGAAATGCGTTCAAACGTTACTATTTTCTTCAAAAGTGCATAAAAATGTAAAAAATTACTTTAAAACATATCCGATTTGGTCAATAATAATATAACTAACTTTAAATCTTTACAATTTTTACTAAATATTCAACAAAATGGCTAAGAACATCACCATTAAGTGCAAAAATACGATAAAGTGCCATAATACATCTCCATTCCTGCCAAAATTGTCATAACATGCTTTAAAATGTCTTCATTTTTCACAAAAAGGCATTAAAATGTGTTCAAAAATTACCGCTTTCTTTAAAAGTGCATAAAAAATGCTAAAAATTTCTTTAAAACTTATTCAATTTGATTGAAAGTAATATAACAGACTTTAAATCTTCACGAATTTTACTAAATATGCAACAAAGTGCCCTAGAACATTCACCATTAAGTACAAAAATGCTATAAAGTACCTTGACACATCTTCGTTCTCACCAAAAAAGTTATAACATGCTTCAAAATATTGCCATTTCTTACAAAAAGTATTAAAATGCTTTCAAACATCACCGCTTTTTGTAATAATACATAGAAATGCTCAAATTGCTTTAACACTCATCTGTTTTGATCGAAAATGATATAACAGACTTTAAATCTTTATATTTTTCATTAAATATGCAACAAAATGGCTGAGAGCATCACTGTTAAGTGCAAGAATGCTATAAAATGCATTGACGTTTCTTTCTTTTTAGCAAAAATGTTATAACGTGCTTCAAAACGTCGCCATTTCTTACAAAAAGGCATTAAAAAGTATTCAAACATTAGTGTGTCCTTTAAAAGGGCATAAAAAATGTTAAAAATTACTTTAAAATCTATTCAATTTGATCGAGAATAATATAATAAGCTTTAAATCATCATAGTCTTCAATCTCAAGTGCAAAAATGCTATAAAGTACCTTGATGCATCTCTATTATTGTTAAAAATGTTATAACGTGCTTCAAAATATTGCAATTTCTTATAAAATTGCATTAAAATGGTTTCAAACATCACCATTTTCTTTAATAATGCATAGAAATGCTCAAATTACTTTAACACCTACCCAATTTGATTGAAAATAATATGACAGGCTTTAAATCTTCATAATTTTCACTAAATATGCAACAAAATAGTTGAAAATATCACCATTAAGTGAAAAAAATATATTAATGAAGAAATAAAAAATATTCAAATGTAAAATAAAGTATTGATGAAAGAATAAGGAAGCTTTTTTCTCATTTTTTTCATTTACAATGATATATTTATATACATGAGTTTGTAATAGCTAGTTTTTTAAATTTTTGATCGTTACTGTTCATAATAGTCATTGTTTAAATGGTTAGTTTATTTGTCTTCTTATGTCTACTTTCTCTATATGCTTGTAATGGGCCTTTTAGATTATGTGAAAGATTTTGGGCCTTCTAAATTGCTTTGTAGAAATGATGATGAGCCAATCAAAAACCATATTAGTTGCTATAACTATCATCTTCAACACTCTCCCTCAAGTTGGACTTAAACAAATTGATCAAGTTTAACTTGCTAAAGAACTTGTGGGGTTGTTGAATACTCAGTGGTTTGGTGAACACATCAGCCAATTGATCTTCACTCTTGACATAAGGCATTGGAATTGTTTTACTCAAATACTTTTCTCTTATAAAGTAACAATCTACCACTTGTGTTTAGTCCTCTCATGAAACATCATATTGTTTGCAATATGTATTGTCGATTTGTTGTCACAATGTAGATTCATGGGTGCCTCCACCTTAAAACCCAAATCTTCAACCAATGCCTTCAACCATGTCAATTCACTAGTGGTTGAAGCCATTGCTCTATATTCAGCTTCGGTACTTGATTTGGCCACCACGGTTTGCTTCTTGCTCTTTTAAGTTACCAAATTCTCACCAACAAAAGTATGTTTTAGAAGCCATTCGTGTTATTGGCTTTAGGAATACGTTCGTCTTGTATATATATTACATATTAATAAAAGAAAGAGTTTTTTATTTACAAATATATGCTATTTCCTTTATTTAGTCATGCATATAAATAAAATATATTTATGAATTGTCCTCATAATTTATTTAATAGTTAAATAATATCATTAAAGTCGTTCCTTATAGTGGTAAAATCGATTGAGCAATGATATCGCTGGGGCATACTTTTGTTGGTGAGAATTTGCTGACTTAAAAGAGCAAGAAGCAAACCGTGGTGTGAATTGTCCTCATAATTTATTTAATAGTTGAATAATATCATTAAAGTCATTCCTTACAGTGGTAAAATCGATTGGGCAATGATATTGCATAATAGGCATACTAAATATTTCCAGTGAATATTATGAGATGATTTAATGCAAGTAACATAACAGTCACGTTATTAGGATATTAGTATGGAATAAATAGTTGAAAAACTATTTATTTGAACATAACCACACAACGATAAATCACATAGTATTATATATAGTCAATGATTTATTGTATAATTATACTAATGTGTGACATTGTTTTTTGACTTAAGACATCATTGACGAATTCAATGTAGATGCATGTGGTTCATATGGTGAATAAATATAAGACTAGTCAAGTCTTGTATGATAAAATCTGTTTGATCACGTGTTGTTTGCATTTGAAAACGTATGATAATTTAGTCGAGATTCGTTGACTCGATACACATAAGATCAAAGTTTTCGCTGATTTGATTCATATTCGAGTTCCCAAATGAACATTGATAAATGGCTAAAAAGGTAAATCTTTGGTTGTTAAATAATTAAATAGTTCGATAAAGTTGAAAAGTTCTAAATAAATTTACGATTATTTCACAATAAACTTACATAATCACACTAATAATTAAAGACAATAAGAAGCATTTAGGAATGATAATATTATTCAGAATAAAAACTAGCACTTTTAAGATAATATTTAGGTAAATATATATAATTATTATATATATTTATGAATTATTTAAAGTGTTTAAAATTTTTTTTTATGGGTTTGCATTAGAATGTAATTTATTATAAATTATATAATCAAATTGATAATATTGATTATTTGAGAATTTAAATGAAAATCTGTAATTATGAGATAATTACACATTGGCCTATGTATATATAGTTAATTACACTTTGGTTAGAAGTGTAATTAAATGTATAAAATAAAAATTATGGGATAATAACTGTTATGTCCATGACACATATTCATCCTTTAATTAAAAGTGGGGGCCATATGTGAAAAATCATGGTTATGTTTAAGTGTATATATAGCTAACTTTACCAACAATGAATGGAATGAATTTTGTCATAAATCCTAAAATTATCCCAAATTGGCCAAGCTTCTCTAAGACACTTTAGTGGTGCAAAATATGGAAACTTCATATAATTAAAAGTTTTCCATCATCCCTCATCAAGTAAGTAGCAAGAACTCATCCAAAATTTACCATTTATGCATATATGTGATATGTGTACTCTTGGCTCATCATGTTTTTGTGAACATATTTCAATGAACATATACTTTGATTTTATGCATGTTATAAGTATTTTAATCCAATATTTTCATGAGTATTCCTTGTTTTGGTGTTCCTTTGATATATTTGAGTATTCGGTCCACCATTTTCATGTGATTAGTCATTGAACATGTCATGAATTGGCTTACTTAATTCACAACAAAAGAAATATCAGGTCCAGTAATGATTAAATAAATTAACTTATCCATAATTTTTTGATAATGCTTGATATATTGAATTGGCTTGCCCTCTTTCTTTTTGGTTTGTCCTTCAATTGGTGTTAAGGCTGTAACACCCTTATATTTAAAAACAACCACACAAGATAAAATTTGAAATTTTTTTTTTTGGAAAGCATAAAGATATATATGATATATATATATATATATACATGAAAACTAGATATGTATAATATCCTGGTTACACACGTAGTTCACAATATGTAATCCAAAAATACAAATTCAGTGTACCAACATACACACACACACACACACACACACACACACATGAATATGCAAAATTGCACATCAACATCACAAGGACCCTCATCACAGAGATACTAACCCTGCTGATGCCTTGAAGAGCTCGCATCCATATCCTATTGCGCCATATTACCTGTAAAACTACAATTTATAAAGTATGAGTGAAATAGCTCAGTAAGGAAACATAATATTTTAGTACAGAATTCATTCCTCTATTATATACGCTAGGCGTTACAAATGGCGCAGAGGCTATTAAACCCATATTACCTTAATATAATCCAATGATATAAATAATACTCCGACCATACAATCCGTATCACTATCTACATGCATTTTGAAATCAATATCATGACATTTATGATAAATTACCGACAATATCTGACTGGTCATGCTAACACAGTTATAGATTGTGGCCACAAAGTAAATCCACCCAACCCTCATCCATTCACACCACTCATCTATCAAGCTGAGTGTATATTTTACATATAATCGATCATAAAACCTGGCTACAACTAAGTTAACAGGTGTAAAGGGTATCTAAATATTCGGATCCATAACTAATACAGCCATACAGTTATACCACATGACCCAAAGTCATGTATTCATTTTCGAAAACCATTGTACACTCAAACCATGCACAATGAATATCACATATACATACCTATACACACTAAAATGATAAACAATGTCCACATTTCGATTTTCATTCATATAATGAATGCATCATACACCTACAGATAGTGATACTTAACCGAAAATCCATAACACTTTCATAATCTCATACACTCACAAATTCCCAATCTGCTAGATTTATTGAGATTTATTCATCACAATTACAATTTTTACCACCACGATACACTTATCGCATAATTATCCAACGTTAACAAATAACTATACTAACGCATTATTTATTATTAAAAAAAATTTACATAATAATTATAACTATTATAATTATTATAATAATCAACATATAGCGCCAGAAATAATATGACTATTCTAAAATTTGTTAATCACGTTATGACCACACGGTCATAATAACAATTTCTCCACACATTCTAATAATCTATATAAAATATTATACATACTTAGCATATTAAAACACTTTTAAATATCTACAAGTATACCCATTTTTCGTCAATGGGATTTTCTTTACAATTGTAATCAAAATTACTATTTTACCCTTTTTTCAATTTTTCTTATTTTGTCCATCTCACTCAAATGTTACCAATTTCAATATCCTACAATACACTTTTAAACATATAAACATACCATAAAAATTAATGCAAATCAAGGAGCAAGTGAAAGTCAATTAGACGTATTCAATATCAACAAGGTCAAAATATCTAATCATGAGTCAATGGAACCATTGGAGTGGTCTAATAGATCAATAATAAGGAGTCGAGTAAAAAAAACTTAAAACAGTCATCTTTACACACATTCAAAAATTTTTGTATGAATGTAGGGCGCACAGGGACAATGAGGGAGTTCTGCGGCTTATTACTGTTATTTACACATGTTTAGAATAATTAATTAGGAAAGTTAGCTATTATTTAGGAAGTTAATTAGTTTAATTTATTTTAATTGTCTTTATTGATTAATTTTATCTTGTAAGATATTTCCAAAAGAAGCTTCCTTAACTGTGAGATTTAGTCAAAGTGCATTAATTAAGAAGATCTTAATAAATCATACAAATCTAGATATTTTAAAGACAAGTAAGGAAGGATGCAAGCAATGGAGTGCAAGATCAAATCTTAGCCAAATTTATACTTTATGTATTAATTATTAGATTTCTTAATTCTATAAACTTTTATATATTTTTCTAAATTACTCTTTATTATCTTAGGAAAGTTTTTATTCTAATTCTATTAGAATTAGATTTAAGACTATTATAAATATTATTCTTTTTTCAAATGTAAAGAGGTTTTGCTGGACAAAAAAAAAAATTGTGAGAAATTATTTTCTCTTCATTGTTTTTTTTTTTTTACAACTTAAAACTTATCAAGATCTATTGTGGTGTTCTACCTAGGCTTATCAAGAATTCTTTGTTGTTCCATCAAGAAAGTTCTTGTGGCGTCGAAACCTTCCGAAATACTTAATTCTTAGACTTTCCTTGAAACTCCACTTCTGTGACGATTCGTTCCTTTCGAGGTTCGTATCATTTAGTATCAGAGCAATGCTCTAGAATTAAGGTTCATTCTATCCTTTTTTATTTTATTTTTTTATTTGTTCTCTTCTTTTTCTATCTTCTGTTTGTTCCATCTTTAATTTTCATCTTTTAACCTCAAAACTAAGCCAACCAGCTACCAAACCACCTTGGCCATGACCATCATCCTTGATTCGTGACTTCCAAACTAGCCACGCGCACCCTAGGAAATATTTCTTGTTTGTCCTAGTTGCCTTATTGGTTCCATATTTATTTTTTTTAAAGAAAAAAAAGAAAAAAAAAAGAAGGCAAATTGCAGGAAAGGAAAATATTCTTAAATGCCAATTAAAACTAAAATATTATGTCAATAATTAGGAACCAAAAGCTACCAAATTTTGACCAAATTTCTATAATTTTTGGTAACTTAATTAGGACATTTACAATTTTCAGCCTTTGCCAAAATAACATTTCTAGCTAAAATCACAACATATCCAACTACCTTACCAATTCTTTCCACTCCTAATTATACCAATTTTATCATATCTAAACACAACCAATCTGGCTAATACCTAAACTTACCAAAAACTTTTCTTACCACTTCCCAAACTGGCTGCCTTCTAAGCTACCTAAATCCGTAAGCTTTCCTTCTTTTGCTATTACCATTGAGATTGAAAACTTTTTTTATTTGTTTAAGAGTTTAATTAAGAGCATACGAAGAAAAATTGAATAAGAAAAGGCAAAGAGAGTGAACTTCCCTTAGAAAAGCCATATTAAAAGTGAAACACGAGAGCTGTGAGTATATTGTTGAGTGACAAGGAAAGAAAGAGAGCTTTGTGAGACCTATTTTGCTATTCTATCTTCCTTTTCAGATCTAAGACACCACTGTACACAGAGACAAGACCACTAATGACCAACCAAAATATGTCGATGCCTTTAAATTTGATGCATTACAAGGACATGTTTTAAGACTTGAACGTGTAATAAATGATTACCATGATTTGCTAGAGAAGACGCAAGCTACTTTGGAGAAAAACAATGCCACCATGGACAATATGCAGAGAACAATAGAATAATTGTCAACCGAAATACACAACACTAATGGACAAGGAAGAAGACAAACTAGGATACATTACAAAACTGAAAATCACGATTTTGATGATGTAACATCTAAAGCACCAAGGGAGAATTGAGGCAAATATGATTATGTAGACCGTAACATTAGAAGTATTAAGATGAGAATTCTATCTTTCCAAGGCAAGGTTGACCTTGATTCATACCTTGAATGGGAGCGCAAAGTTAAGATGGTTTTCGATTGTCAAAATTACTCAAACAAGAAAAAGGTATGTCTTACTGCCGTAAAATTCACTGACTATGCCTTAATTTGGTGGGATCAATTTATTTTAAGTAGGCGACGAAATAAAGAACTACCTATTAGTACATGGGAGGAGATGAAAGTGATCTTGAGAAAACGTTTCATTCCTAACCATTACTATAAGAAACTACATTAACACTTGTAAAAATTGACTCAAGGATCCAAATATGTCGAAGATTACTACAAAGAGATGGAAATCACAATGATCCAAGCAAACTTTGTGGAGGATCGTGAGGCTACCATGGCTAGGTTCTTATAAGGATTGAACCATAAGATTGTTGATATTGTTGAATTACAATATTATGTTGATATTAAGGACATGGTTCACATGGCAATGAAGGTAGAGAGGCAATTGAAATAAAAGAAGCTTTCCAAGTCCACTTATGGATCTAGTTTGAATTTAAAATCTTGAAAATCTGATGTGAACAAGCAAAGCATAAAATCTGATTTAAAAAGCAAGATGGAGAGTTTGCCTATACATATAAGTTGCCCTACCTGCACAAGAAAACCAGGATAGTCCCAATACCAAATAAAACACAACGTGTTACTGCCTCATCGCTATTCACACAAACACAAGCTACTCTTAGCAGATAGAGGTATTCTACCATACAGTTTGAATCTAGTAGGCACACGAATTCATTTTCTTATAAATCGGTCATAATTAAGTAAATTATAGATCATGGTCATGATATCTACCGTACACATCAATATATGTATACAATGGTCATTTGCCCACACGGGTTCCTCAGACCAATAGGATAAATAGTTCTGCCCCTACCATGGGTTCAACATACCCCTCGTGCACCATATTTTTATTATCATTTTTCCATTGTTGTGGGTTCAATATACTCCGAAAGGCACCACAGTCTTATTATCAATCCGGAGCTGCTGTGGGTTCAACATACCCCGAAGGGCACCATAGTCTTATTATAATGATATTGCTCCATTCTGCGCGGCTTTATTAGTGTAACAGAAAAATTACCGATCTATAATTATCCTAATTATACCAATTATTCATACAAATTTATTTTTAGTCGACTTAATCGTGACAAAATGACCATTTTGCCTACATTTTAAAATGCACGTTCATAATTGGCAATATAATTTCCTATAAACACATTTATTAGCCTTTATCTTCTAAAAAGACTTCATATGTATGGATTTATCGAAAGGTTAGCAATACTAAGTCATGAAAACATATTCCACTCTGGCATATAAATACACCATAAAACAATCAAGATAAAACACAGAAATATATTATAGTCCAAATACATGGATACACTATATCACTATTAATACAAATTCACAGAAACGTATTTTAATCGGTTATCATATATTGCGTTATTACACGCAATCTCAATATATCATCACAAGTCACTCTATACCCATTACCTTACTACAGCACAATAATTATAACATACTAACGTATACACACATGTCCATTCGGATAGCATTGCAAAACATCAAGTGCAATATCTACTCAATCATTCGATCATAAGGCATAATTACGTATGTATACAAGCGCACCTACCATATAAATATATATGTATACAAACATGGGACATACAATGCTGTATAGGTATTTTAGAATACTTAATGTAGCACTGCAGGTCGACGGTAATGGTATTACGCTTATAACTATATATATATATATATTTAACACACGGATATTAACACTTCCAATTGCACAATCATGCCTATTCCCCGTCAATGGGACTTTTCTACAGTTTAAACCATTGTTATGATATACATTCATGCAATTATAAACATTATAAATATTAAAATTTATTTTCTCACAATTTAAATATCATATTATCATACCTTCAGGCACCCAGTGCCTATGCGAATGATGAAAAACTATCCCGGAGAGGGTATACGTGTTCGAAATACTCCTCTGTACATTACGGTTATCTCCTCGAAAAACATGCAAGTTACTGTTTACAGACACTATTCATAGGCACTGTTCAACCCATGAAATTTTGATTTCTATTTCACGAACGGAACATACCATCGCAATTCTTGCGATGTCAGGATACTGTCCGTGGTGTTCATATGCCACAAAACACAAATTGAAGCATTCAAAATCACTAAACATCCTAAAATTTAATATTTCAAGGTACTTACTTTGGACCCTCGAATCATCATCGAAACTCATTCTAAATTGAGATCTAAAAATACCGCATCGAAGTACGAGGGTCGGAGAGCACACTGATCGGTTCAGATTCTACCAGTGCTACACCAATCGCCAAAAATCTTGCCGAAAAGACATCTTTTCGATCAGCCTTCCTTCGCCGGAATCCAGTGACCAAATGCTGGAACTGGGCACACCACCGTGAAGAGGGCGGCGAGACAGTGTCAGACGCGCCAGAGGTGTCGGTCAACTCGCCGTGCACCGCTGTAAATCGCCGGTCAAAGTTCACATCGGCAAGACTTCGGGCGACGCATGGCGACGGCGATGGGGGCGGGGTTGGCGGCGCTGCACTCGCGACGGCCCTGCGGTCCTTTACTCGCCGGCAATGAGGTGATTTGAGGTCTGGTGATAAAAGTCACTGTTCACAGGAGAGAGAGCCATGGGGAGGAAAGAGAGAAGAGAGAGAAAAAGGGGAAAAAAAGTGAGGTCATATCGTCGGGTTTCCCGACCTATCCCGCTTATATAGTCGTGTACGCATGACGAAAAATTATAACTTTTCGCTTCAGTCGTCAAATTTTTGATACCGATAATGAAATACTGTATTTTTCGCTCATATAGTACACTGTCCCAATACCTGCCAACTCCCTCTCTTATCAAAACTCTCAAAAATACTGTATTATAACTCTATGACAGGATTTTAAGAGTATAAAAATTTCAAGATGTTACACAAGAAGTAGCAAAAGAAAAACAAAATGAGGGTATGGAAAAAAAAAGTGAAATTTGAGAGCATGAGTGAAAAGAAAGGTGGAGAAAAATCAGAGAGAAGTAAAACAAAAAAAAAAAAGAGAGTCTTTATGCAGGCATGAGTGATGTGAGGAGTGTTATTCATTCTCATTAATCAATCCTTATGCTCTTATACAAAGAAGTATGTTTGAACACTAATGAGCTTGATCCTTCTCTTCCTTCTCCTATTACTTCTCTTTTGCTGGAATTTGAGGACATTCTTCTAAAGGAGACTTTGAATGGACTGTTACCCATTCAAGGCATCGAGCATTAGATTGACTTCATTCCTGGAACTTCTATTCCTAATCGACCTGCTTATACGTGTAATTTAGAGGAAACGAAAGAGATACAAAGACAAGTGGAAGACTTAATGTCAAAGGGGTACGTGCGAGAGAGCATGAGTCTATGTGTTATTCTTGTCCTTCTTGTACCTGAAAAAGATGGATCATGGAGAATGTGCATAGATTGTCATGCCATTAACAACATCACAGTTAAGTATCGTCACCTTATTCTTAGGTTATATGATATGTTAAACGAGTTGTATAGTGCATCTATATTCTCTAAAATTGATTTGAAAAATAGTTATCATCAAATTAGAATGAGAGAGGGACATGAATGAAAAACTGCATTTAAGACTAAATTTGGATTGTATGAGTGGTTAGTTATGTCTTTTGGTCTTACGAATACACCTAGTACATTCATGCGCTTCATGAATCATGTATTACAAGCTTTCATTGGTAAATTTGTTGTTGTTTACTTCAATGATATTTTGATTTACAACAAGTGTCTAAATGATCATATTCTACATTTGCATTGCGTTTTAGATACTTTGCACAGAGAGAAGCTTTATACTAATCTTAAAAAGTGCACATTTTTCACAGAGAGCATTGTTTTTCTTGATTTTGTAGTGAGCTTAAAAGAACTGCAAGTTGATGAGGAAAAGGTAAAAGCGATATGAGATTGGCCTATTCCCAAAAGCGTAACTGAAGTTAGGAGTTTACATGGTTTGGCAAGTTTTTATCGTCGTTTCATTAAAGACTTCAGCACCATTGCAGCATCTCTCACTGAGGTTATCAAGAAAAACATGGCTTTCATGTAAGAAAAAGCACAAGATAAGTCATTTCTTTGTCTTAAAGATAAGTTAATTTTTGCACCTGTACTGTCACTTTCAGATTTTTCTAAGACATTTGAAATCGAATGTGATACTTTTGGTGTAGGAATTGGAGCTATTTTAATGCAAGAGAAGAAATCTATAGCATACTTCTCTGAAAAGCTTAATGGAGTCGCCTTGAAGTACCCCATATTTGACAAGGAGATGTATGCACTTATCAGAACCTTATTGACGTGGCAACACTATCTATGGCCTAAAGAGTTCGTAATTCATACAGATCATGAGTTTCTAAAATATTTGAAAGACAAAACAAGCTGAATCGAAGACATGCCAAATTCCTTGAGACATTTTCCTATGTAATTCGATACAAGCAAGTTAAGGAGAATGTAGTTATTAATGTACTTTCGAGGAGGTACGCGTTTCTTACTTCCTTAAACTCTAAATTGCTTGGTTTTGAGTTTATAAAGGAATTGTATCCTACAAATCATGATTTTGCCATTATGTATGATGCATGTAAGCATGCTGCATTTGATAAGTTTTTTAGACATGATGGTTATCTTTTTAGGGAGAAACGTGTGTGCATTCCACATTGCTTACTTAGAGAGTTGCTTGTTAGAGAGTCACATGATGGAGGATTGATGAGGCATTTTGGTATTCAAAAGACTTTAGACATACTTAGCAAGCATTTCTTTTGGCCTCATATAGTAGAGATGTTGAGAGGATTTCTGAGAGATGTATCATTTGTAAGCAAGCTAAGTCTAGAGTCTTGCCACATGGTTTGTATACCTTTTTGCCTATACCTAATGAACTATGAGTACATATTTCTATGTATTTTATTTTAGGTTTGCCTAGGTCTAGAGGGGGTAGGGATTCTATTTTTGTTATGGTTGACAGATTTTCAAAGATGGCACACTTCATTCCATGTTGCAAATCAGATGATGCCACTCATATGGCTAATCTTTTTTTTAAAGAGATAGTACGTTTACATGGTGTTCCGTAAAGCATAGTGTCTGATCGTGGTGTTAAGTTCCTTAGCTATTTTTGGAAGACATTACGGCAAAGTTGAGAATAAAATTGCTATTTTCAACAACTTGCTATCCATAAACAGATGGACAAACTGAAGTGGTGAATCTCACTTTATCACAACTTTTAAGATCACTTATTCAAAAGAATCTTAGAAATTGGAAAGATCTCTTACCTCATGCTGAATTTGCTTATAATTGATCTATTCATTCGTCAACTTCTCATTCATTATTTGAGGTTGTTTATGATTTTAACCCACTAACTCCTTTGGATTTATTACCTTTGCCTTTAAAAGTGTCAAAGAGTCTTGGTGGTGAACAGAAGGCAAATTACGTAAAGAAAGTTCATGAGAAAGTTCATTTGAGCATTGAGAAACCAAACGATCAAAGAGCAAGACAAGTTAATAAAGGCCGAAAACAAATGGTCTTTGAACTTGGAGATTGGGTGTGGGTGCATATGCGTAAAGAACGTTTTCCAGAGCAAAGGACAAACAAGTGCATCCACGTGGAGATGGACCATTTCAAGTGACTGAACATCTTGATAACAATGCATATAAACTTGATCTTCGAGGTGAGTATGATGTTAGTGCTACATTTAATATTTCTGACCTTTCTCCTTTTGAAATAGGTGATGATAATTCGTGGATGAATCCTTTCGAGGAGGGAAGGAATGATGCAAATCAAGGAGCAAATGAAAGTCAATTAGACATCTTCGATATCAACAAGGTCAAAATATCTAATCATGAGTCAATGGAACTATTGGAGCGGCTTAGTGGACCTATAATAAGGAGTCGTTCAAAAAACTTAAAACAGTCCTTTTTACACCTATTCAAAAGTTTTTGTATGAATGTGGAGCACACAACGACATTAAGGGAGTCCTACAGCTTATTACTGTTATTTACGCATGTTTGGAATAATTAATTAGGAAAGTTAGCTATTATTTAGAAAGTTAATTAACTTAATTTATTTTAATTGTCTTTATTAATTGAGCTATCTAATAATTGGCTAATTTTATCTTGTAGAACATGTCAAAAAAAAACTTTCTTAACTATGAGATTTAGTCAAAGTGCATTAATTAAGAACATATCAATAAATCATTCAAATCTGAATATTCTAAAGACAAGTAAGGAAGGATGCAAGCAATGGAGTGCAAGATCAAATCTTAGCCAAATTTATACTTTATATATTAATTATTAGATTTCTTAATTCTGGAAACTTTTATATATTTTTCTAAATTACTCTTTATTATCTTAGGAAAGTTTTTATTCTAATTCTACTAGAATTAGATTTAAGATTATTATAAATAATCTTATTTTTTCAAATGTAAGGAGGTTTTGCTGGGCAAAAAAAAAAAAAAATGTGAGAAATTATTTTCTCTTCATTGTTTTTTTTTATAACTTATAACTTATCAAGTTCGCTTATAGCATTCGACTTAGGCTTATCAAGAATTCTTTGTTGTTCCATCAAAAAAGTTCTTGTGGTGTCAAAACCTTTCGAAATACTTAATTCTTAGACTTTTCTTGAAACTCCGCTTTCATGACGATTCGTTCCTTTCGAGGTTCGTATCAAAAATAATAATTAAGGTCATCAAAATAACAATCAAAATTTCTATTCTACCCTTTTTTCATTTTCCTTCCATTTTAACTAACCAAATAAATTCCTATAAATTTCATTACCGCACCATATAATTACTAACACATAATCATAAGAAAAATCATATTTAAAACATAATGAACAGTACTTAAATTTATCATTTTGCCCTTTTTAAAATTTTCTTTCATTTTACACATCCAAATCAATTTATACTAATTTTATTTATTCTCTAACACACCTATACACATTAAAACATATCATAACACATTAAAATCAATTATTTAGAAGCTCAATAAACAGTACTCAAACTTACCATTTTGCTCTTTCTCAAATTTTCTTCCATTTTACATATTATCCTATACCCAATCTCATCTAAACACCATCCCCAAATTTACTCTTACATAAATCAGCCACCAATCATAAATTTCATAAAAGAAAATTACATTCCCTTAACTTCAAAGTATGCCAAATACTTAAGTAAGCGTCAAACCATTATAAAATCACCTAAATTATCATTTAAAACCATAAAACTACCATCAAAATCATTTTTCAACAAATTCATAAATTCAAACTCAATGAAATCAATAATTTTTACCATCAAATTAAAACTCTCCATGCATAGAACAATTTTTTCTTCTACGATAATGCATTTAATTGAGCGGATTGTGACATTTTGCTTGATTTTTAAAAAAAAAAATTGAAAGAGATGGAAAGGAATGACTTACGGCAAGAGAGAATGAAGAAGTTGATTTGTTCTAATTTTAAAAAGTCAAAGAGTCTTATCCAAATTCATATTTTTAATAATTACATTCTTATCCAATAACTTTGCAAAGCTTATATTTAACTTTCAAAAAAACTATGAGACTACCCAACCTATTTTTATATTCTTTCACTTTAGACCATTAGTTTTAATTCTCACTTTTTCTTTAAATTCTTAGTGAAAAGACCATTTTACCCCTAATAAAAAAATTGATCATTTTGGACATTTTTCATTTTTCTAGGGAAATTCACATCCAAATTCGACTTTACTTTTTTCTATATCTTATTTATACTATTCAAAATATTTTTGGTTAGTCAGTTTTTAGCAGAATCCTTTTGCTTCCTTGCGAAATGGCCATTTCGCCCCTTTTCAACAAAATCACCTTTTTTTTGGTCAAAAATGCGATTTTTGCATTCTAGGGTTATTCAATCTATCTCTTCTCAAAAAACTCTATTACAATACTTAAAAAAATTTTGGGTGATTGGATTCTAGCGGAGTCCTTCTGACTTTTGGCATGATGACCCTTCAGCCCTTTATGTCCCCGCTTCGCAAAAATATACCGAATGCGTCCTGAATTGAAATTAAACTTACGAACATAATATTTATGAAGTTCTAAAACTTTCCATGCGATCAAAACCTACTTTGACCATAATTTTGAGTAAGAAAACTATTTTGTCCTTACTCGATAAAATGATCCAATGACACAATTTTCACCCAATTTTCTTATAACGAACTTCATAAAACATTTCTAGGAACAAAAATAATAAAAATTAAAATTTACTTATATCAGGATGTCACAGAGGTTATCTTCCCTCCAAGCTTAGTTGTTTCTTTCAAAAGATCAAATGTGTATTTTCTTTAAGATAGAAAAATACCTTTATTAGATAGGCAATTTCTATATCTAAAAAATACCGTAAGTATCTAAAGTCTTTAATATCAAAAATAGATATTAAATAGTTTTTAGTACTTTTTATTCCCAAGTATCACTCCCAGTTATAATTATATCATCTACATAGATTATTACAACCGTAATACTGTTATTAGAGTGTTTAATATATAAGAAATGATCAACACTGCTAATCTTAAAGTGTTGAGAAATTAAAGCACCTTGTAACTTAGAATACCAAGTCCTAGGTAATCGTTTTAAGCCATAAATGACTTTTCTAAGTTTACACGCATGTGCTCTTGGTACTTTGATGTTATATCCTTGTGGAATATCCATGTAAACTTTTTCCTCTAATTCTCTTTGAAAAAAAACATTTCGAACATTCATTTGATACATTTCCCATTCATAATTAATGGTTAATGACAAGATAACTCTAATGGTGTTCATTTTAGCCACTAGTGCAAATGTTTCAGTGTAATCTAAACGATAAGTTTGAGTGAATCCATTAGCAACCAATCTAACTTTATGTTTTTCAATAGAACCATCACTTTTCAACTTAGTTTTATATACCCACTTACGCCCAATCGTCTTCTTACCTTGAGGAAGAGGAACAATTTTTCATGTTTTATTTCTAGCTAAAGCATCCAACTCTTCATTCATGGGATTTCTCCAAATAGAAATGCCTTGGCGTCATTGTAGTGAGATGACTCTCCTAAACTATCCAATTTGGTTAGAAAAACTCTATAACTCTTTTTGACATTATCTCAAGTATAATAATTTTATATGGGATGTGTTGTGACCTTATTCCTATATAAGAATACCCTATTTTTCTTCTATTTGAATAGAGACTTCCTAATTCTTTGAGATCTCCTAAGTGAAAAATTTTGATCATGTGAAGGAGAAATGGACTCTTTCATATTTTGAGAATCTAATTGAGTATTAGGTTACTCATCACTAAGTGTTTCCTCACCATAACTTTCATTAACTATAGTTTGTTCTTCATTTGATTCTAATGATTCATTAATATCATCATTTTATGGTGTTAAATCTTGAGAGTTAGAATCCTTATTTTCACTCATATTCAAACCAACTCCATGATTATTGGTTTGATCATTATTTTTTAATAAACTCAATCTGTTACCCACAATAGATAAAGGAAAATGTTCCTCGATTTCTCCCTCATTTTCTCAATTTGTCAAAATAATGCTCATTTTCCAAAAATGTAATATTTCTTGAGAGAAATTTCTCATTTGTACAAGTATCTAAACATTTATAACCTTTTTTTTATCAATACAATACCTTAAAAATATGTATTTTATACTCTTATAAGTCAATTTATCTCTATTACGATTAGAGATATGAACATAATAAGTACAACAAAATACCTTGAGGTAAGATAAGTTTGGTTGTCTATTATACAAAAACTCAAAAGGAGATTTTTTATTTAATAATTTAGAAGGCATTCAGTTAATCAAATGTATGGCAGTGAGAATAATTTCATTCTAATATCTTTTAGGGACATCAATGAACTTCCTACATCTAAGATATGCCGATTTTTTTGTTCAACTACATTGTTTTATTCAGGTACGTAAAGACAAGTTGTTTGGTAAACTATCCCTAAGGTGTTCAAGTAATCCTCAAATGCATTACTAATATATTCTCCCTCATCATTGGTCTTAAAAAATCTTAATCTTTTTGCCAAGTTGATTTTTAATTAAGGATACAAATTCTTTAAAACATAATAAAGTCTAAACTTGTGTATTTAAAGCCACGTTTAAAAGTTGTGTATCTAAGTGTATCTAAACTTGTGGTTAATGAATGCCACAAAATATTTAAAGCCATCATAAGATTCTAAAGAAGAAGTCCATAAATCAAAGTGTATAAGATCAAAAGTTTCATTATAATAAGTTTTTAAATGTATAAAATGAAGTTTAGTTTGTTTTCCTATATTATAAGCCCTACATTGCTTAAAATTACTAAACTTCATATTTAGAATCATTTTACACAGAATGTTGTTAGAAGGATGTTCTAATCTTGCTTACTAAAGTTTTTGAAGTCTATGGTTTTCTCCTTTTGAACATTTTGTGGTGGTGCTTTTCCTTATAAATGTTTGGCCTTAAGATGTGGATTGAGAATTCAACATTTTTCTTTAGTATGAGCTACATCTTGTAAATGGCCACACTTCCAACATTTGTCCTTAGGGTCTATATTTATTGCACTTAACCTTGACTTTCAATCCTTGAACCATCATACCTTCTTCCTTGCAATCTCCCAAATTACCTCTTTCTGCCTTACTTGAGTTCCTATTTAAAATTTTTCTTTACATGCACTCTTTATTCACCTTGTTACAACATCATCGTAATGGGGTAAAGGCTCTATTCTAAATATGTGGTTCTTAAGATCATCATAGTGTAACACCCCAAATTCAGGTATGCTTTTGAACTCCCACTTAATTTATTGCTAAAATTTATGGAATTGAAATAATAAAAGTAAAACTTAGGTTAAATTCCATAAAAAAAAAAAAAAGAAATTGACAATATGGGTGCGTTAGGGGTAAAATGGTTATTATACTAAGATAAAATGGACAAAATAGACATTGAATGAGATGTTAAGTTATGGAATTAAATAAGTAACATTGGAGAGGGGGGGGGGGGGGGGGGGGGGGGGTGGAGGATAGAGTAACTAATTTTAAAATCACAAAAATCGTCATTTTGTTGAAAAAGGATAATTTTATCAAAAAGGATAAAATTGACAAATTAAAAAGGTTTGAAATGATAGAATGGGAATTCAACTACCCTAAAATCTTTAAAATATTATAAATAATATGTAGGAAGAAATCAAAACTTGAGTTAGATGTAAATTCTCTTAGAAAAGACGAAAAATGATAAAAATAACATTTTATTTTTGCCAAGGGCAAAATGGTTATTTCAAAAAGAATCAAGGGATAAAATGGGGGTTAAATTTATAGGGCAAGAAGGGAATAACAAAAGAATGAAGGGGGTAAGTAGGTAAATAATACGACAACATATTGGTCCTTGTATTGAAAAAAAGAGGGGCAAAATTGAAAATGTGTTATAATAAATTAAATAAAAGGGAGACCAAGCTAAAAACCTCTCAATTTTTCTACAAGGTTGCCAAACCTCTCTCCCTCTCTTTGTTTCTTATTTTTTCAATTTTTCAAGCTAAAATCTTAAAGAAATTTCGAAAATTTTAAGAAATTCTTTTAAGAAAAATGGAAGAAGGCTTGGAAAGCTTTCATTTGAGGTGAGAATCTTCAAGTTTCATGTCTTTTAAGTTTATGCGATGTAGAAAAATTGATGTGGAATGGTGGTTTTATGTAGAAAGAAGGAGGAACATATTAAAGAAACACGGAAGAACAAATTTTGGTGAAGAAAGGTAAGATTTTCATAATTTTTGGTATAATAAAAGTTAGAGTTTTCATAAATAATTATGTTATTGCAATTGGATGTGAAATTATGAAATTGAAGTGTTGTTGAGCATGATTAGAAGTAGAATTTGAAAAAAAAAAATCAAAATCAAGGCATGTATGCATGATGGTATATTGGGACATGTATGTATGTTAGGGAGAAATTGTATTTTAATACAATTATATGTTGGATGATAAAATTGAGATGATATTTAGTATGAATTGATGTAGAATTTGCAAGTATAAAATTTAGACCCTAAGGAGGAAAATTTAGCCATTTAGGAAATTTTAAGGAAAATGTGTCTTTGGATATATAATTGATTGATTAGAAATATGTAAACATGTTTAGGAAGTGTGTTTGCATGAAATTGACAAAACAAAATGTTGTATGCATGGAATGTAAAAGAAAATGTTTACTTTGATGTGTTTGATAGATTATGAGTATGTAAATATGTTTAGGAAGTGTATTAGGATGAACATGGTATAATAAAACTATGTGTATATAAATGAAAATTTTGGCCAAACGAGGATGAGAGGGAAAAAATTTATTTACGTGTTATATTTTGAATTGATTATTTGTATGAAAATGTGGTTGGAGTATAAAGTGAGGAGAATTTTGTATGGAATCGTTGTACAGATAATTCAGTTATATTGAATCATATTATGAAAATTTTGATATAGTAAATGGCAATTACATATTTGAAATTCGAGAATGGTGGAGTATTGTATAATATTGCTAGTTAAATTCCAATGAAAGATATTTGAACCTCGTTAACATATAATGCTAAATTAGATATTTCAAAAATGATTCCATAGTGATAAATGATGGATCCTATGTGGAAATATGAAATATTTAGTTTAAATATTGTGATGAATAAGCTTGAATAAATGGTTGCATCTATATATTTATCATGCATTCATAATAAAGGCTAATGCAAAAACAAAAAAGAGTCACAGGTTGGTCTGAATGACAATAGACTAGATTCTATTCGAAAGGTTTACAGGTTGGCCTGAGTGACCATAGGCTAGATCTTATCTAGGGGATCAATGGGTTAATCTGTGTGACCATAGGCTAAATCTTGTTACCTCACACTAAATATGGTATTATGTGGACAATATCAAGGAGATAAGGATTGTGAAAGTATGATGTAGCCACTGATTAAAAGTGTATTAGCCATGATTAATAATAAAAAGAGAGAAAGAAAAAAAATGAAAATGAATGATATTTCAATGAAAAATGTGAAAGTTTCCCAAATTGGCATATTATGGTGCATAATTGTGTGATTATGAATATGTGTGCATAATTACTTATGTTTATGTATGTATAAATATATGCTTATGAGTAGACAAATGTACCACCTATGGGCATACGAATTGGCTTAGAGTAAAAAGGTCATTATCTGATAATTATGTTTACCTTATTCAATAATTTTGATTGCTCACTCTTATAAGTTTTTTTTTTTTTTTTTTTTCAGGTAAAGGAAAATTCTTAGAGCCTAGAAGTACATCTAATGTATAGCACGCAAGGGAAAAAAAAAAGGGAAGGCGTATGGACTTATAATTTTGATTTGTTTGTAAATTTATATATATAAGTGTTTATGTGTTCTTAACAAGCCATTTTGAGGTAAATATGTGTTAAAAAAGAAAATTGGTTTATTAAATATATTTTGTTTGATATTTAGATACATATCCTTAAATGATGGTAGTAGTTAGAAAAAATGATATTGGAAGTACCAAAACTCTTCTTGTAGGTACCAAAATTCAAATTATATAACTAAAATATTGTGAAAATTTTTTTCAAAAAAGAATTACTATTTATTTGGTCAAGTGGTACTATTCATTTGATCATTCACTATTTATATGATCAATTTTCTATATTCTCAATCTTGACGACAATTAAACTTTAGAACTTATGCTTATTTTAAAAAAAAAACAAAAAAATTCCAAACTTTTGGAATTTTAAAAGCGTAAATATATATATATATATATAAGTAATAGTCACTATATGTAGTCAAAACCCAAGCCCATCAAATGTGAAATCACAAGAGCTTCATTGGCTCTTTTTCCTAGTTCTTCAAGCTGGTAGTATTTAATCTTAAGGATTGAAGTTCATTCCATGCCTCCTTCATTTTGACGTTATACTCTATCAAATCACCTCCACCAAGATTGATATTGTTGATGAAGTGTTTTAACTCATATATTCTCATCAAGTTTCCTTGATGACCAAATTGCCTCTTGATAAACTTTTAAAGTGCTTTAGAAGATTCAGCCTTTGAGAATGCACCTACTAAAGATGGCTCCATGGAATTCAAAATCCATGTATACACCAAGTTGTTATTATAATACCAATCTTTGCATTCCTCATTTGATGTGTCGATGGGTTTTGTGATTCTTCCATTGACAAAGCCCAATACTCGTTTTCCATTTAATGCCCTTTCAATGAAATTGAGGCAAATTGAATAATTTTTTCCATTCAAGTGAAATGTGATAAGTTTCAAGGTGTTGTTACCATCATTATCAACTCCCTTAGGGAACTCTTGTTCTTAGCGTTGTATGACGAGCCCTCTTTTTCCATTTCTTAATTCGGCTTGAAAGGAAATGTCTTGATGCACCAAGAACTAACAAGTAACAAAAGATAAAGCTGGATTTATGATGAAACTTGCTCTGATACCATGTGAAAAAATATATATATTAATGAAGAAATGAAGAAGATTCAAATGTAAGAGAAAATATTGATGAAAACATAAGGAAGCTTTTTTCTCACTTTGTTTCATGTTTGAATCTTCTTCATTTCTTCATTAATATTTTTTTTCGCACATGGTGTCAGAGCAATTTTCATCGTAAATCCACCGTGCATCTTTTGTTACTTATTGGTTCTTAGTGCATCAAGACATTCCCTTTTAAAGCCAAATTAAGAAATGTAAAATGAGGGCTTGTCATACAACACTAAGAACAAGAGTTTCTTCAAGGCAGTTGATAATGAGGGTAACACCACTTTGAAACTTACCACATTTCCTTTGAATGAAAAAAATTATTCAATTTGGCTCAATTCCGCTGAAAGAGCATTAAATAAAAAACGAGCATTAGGTTTTGTCAATGGAAGAATCATAAAACCCACTAACACATCAAGTGAGGAATATGAAGATTAGTGTTATAATGAAAACTTAGTCTATACATGGATTTTGAATTCCATGGAGCCGTCTTTAGTAGGTGCATTCTCAAAGGCTGAATCCTCTAAAACACTTTAGGAGTCTATCAAAAAGCAATTTGGTCATCAAGGAAACTTGATGAGAATATATGAGTTGCCGAAGAAATCATAGTGGAGGTGATCCGATAGAGTACAAAACCAAAATGAATTAAACATGGGATGAACTTCAAACCTTAAAGCCGAATACCACCAATATTTAAGAAGTAGAAAAAAGAGACAATAAGGATTTTGTGATCTCATATTTGATGGGTTTGAGTTCAACTATAATGATCTTAAGAGCCATATCCTTAGAATTAAGCCTTTGCTCCATTATAGTGATGTTGTAAACAAGGTGAACAAAGAGTACATGTAAAAAAAAATTTAAATGGGAACTTAAGCAAGGCAGAAAGAGGTAGTTTGGTAGATAGCAAGGAAAAAGGTATGATGATTCAAGGAGTGAAAGTCAAGACTAAGTGCGACAAATGTGAACGGATGCACAACCCCAAGGACAAATGTTGGAAGTGTGGCCATTGCAAGATGTTGGGTTATATTAAATAAAAATGTTAGATCCTCAATCCACATCTTAGGCCAAACAATTACAAGGAGAATGCACCACCACAAATTATTATGTCATCTTTGAACCCAATAAAGTGATATTTCATGACATACTAACAGAAAGAATATTGGTGAGGGAAGACTACATGACGGCTTATATTTTTTGGACATAACAAATCAAGCTCTTAGAGTTGAAGAAGACTGTGGACTTTAAAAACTTTGGCGTGCAAGATTAGGACATCTCCTAACAACATTCTATACAAAATGATTCTGAATATGAAGTTTAGTGATTTTAAACAATGTAGAGCCTGTAATATAAGAAAACAAACTAAACTTTCTTTTGTACATTTGGAAACTTGTTATAATGAAACTTTTGATTTTATACATTTTAATTTATGGACTTCTCCTTTAGAATCTCATAATAGCTATAAATATTTTGTGAAATTCATTGACTACAAGTCTAGATACACTTAGATATACATGATTAAGATTCTTAGGACTGATAATGGAGGAGAATATACTAGTAATACATTTAAGGATTACTTGAACATCTTAAGAATAGTTGACCAAATAACTTGTCCTTATACACCCAAACAAAATGGTGTAGCTGAACAAAAAAATCGGTACATCTTAGATGTAGAAATATCACTAATGTTTCATTACAATATCCCCAAAAGATATTAGAATGAAATTATTCTTACTGCCATACATTTGATTAACTGAATACCTTCTAAATTATTAAATGAAAAATCTCCTTTTAAGTTTTTGTATAATAGACAACCAAACTTATTTTACTTTAAGGTATTTGGCTATACTTATTATGTTCATATCCCTAATCATGCTAGAGATAGATTAACTCATAAGAGTGTAAAGTGCATATATTTAAAGTGTTGCATCAATAAAAAGGGTTATAAATATTTAGATCTTTATACAAATGAGAAATTTTTCTTAACAAATGTTATAATTTTAGAAAATGATCCATACTTTGAAATAGTGAGAAATAAGGGTGTAACACCCTTATATTTAAAATTAACCACACAAGATAAAATCTAGAAAAAAAAATTTTTAAAGTATAAAGATACATCTGATAGACATTTTTGTTGTGACGATAAAGATATAAATATCTACACATAACCATTAATTGATAACCCAACAATGCACCGATATGGTATACTCCTACGCATACGTACACACTTATATCTAATTATGTAGTCACATACTACCTAAGTATGCTACTAATTATACTCATACCATTATTTTTACCCAATGTATATATTGAGTACAGTCTTTAATACTGACACATACACATGCAACTACCTTTAAAATGTAATATGCCACTTGGTAGTTCACACCCTATCTAAAAATAATAATCATCTAAATATATATATATATATATATACACACACACACACACACACACACACCATGGATCAAGTATTACGAAACAACCTAAATTTAATTTAAGTTAAGGAACACATTTATAACCAAAATAATATATATATATATATATATATACATGAAAGCTGGATATATACAATATTTTGGTTACACACATAGTCTATAGTATGTACCCCAAAAATACAAGTTTAGTATACCAACATATATATACATGCATATGCAAAATGTAACATCCTGAAATTTTTATATTCTTAAAACCCTGTCATGGAGCTATAATATAGTATTTTTGAGAATTTGATAAGAGAGAGAGTTGACCGGTATTCAAGACAGCGTACTGTATGAGCAGAAAATACAGTATTTCATTACCGGTATTAGAAATTTGACGACGAAAGCGGAAAGCTATTATTTTCGTCGTGCGTGCCCGACTATATAAGCGGGATGGAGTCGGAAAACCCGAAAAAGCAAAAGTCACTTTTTCCTCCATTTTCTCTCTCTTCTCTCTCTCCTCCCCACGGTTCTCTCTCCTATGAACAGTAACTTTCGTCACCGGACCTCAGATCACCTCACCACCGGCGAGTGGAGGACCGCCGAACCGCCGCGAGTGCAACGCCGCCAACCCCGCCCCGATCGCCGCTGCCACGCGCCCTCACGCGCCGCCCACAGCTCCGCCGACGTGAACTTTGACCGGCGATTCACGGCGAACGGCGACAAGTTGACCGACACCTCCGGCGCGTCTGGCACCGTCTCGCCGCCCTCTTCACGGTGGTGTGCCCCGTTCCATCATTTGGTCACCGGAATCCGGCGTGGGAAGGCTGATCGGGAAGGGGTATTTCCGGCAAGATTTCCAGCGATTGGTGCAGCTCCGGTGGAATCCAAACCGACCAGTGTGTTTTTCGACACTCGTACTTCGACGCGGTATGTTTAGATCTCAATTTGGAATAGGTTTCAATGATGATTTTAGGGTCCAAAGTAGGTACCTTAAAATCTGGAATTTTAGGATAAATGGTGACTTTGAAGGCTTTAATGTGTGTTTTGTGGCATATGGACACCATGGACAGCATCCCGACGTCGCAAGGATCGCGATGGTGTGCTCCGTTCGTGAAACGGAAACCGAAATTGCGTGGGTTGAATAGTATTCGTGAATAGTGCCCGGTGAACAGTAACTTACACGTTTTTCGAAAAAAATTCCGTAGCGTACGTAGGAGTATTTCGAACGCGTATACCCTCTCCGGGACAGTTTTTCATCATTCGTATAGGCACTGGGTGCCCGGAGGTAAGATAATATAATATTTAAATTGTAGAAAAATAAGTTTTTATATTTATAATATTTATAATTACATGAGTGTATATTATAATAATTGGTTAAATTGTAGAAAAGTCCCATTGACGGAGAATGGGCATGATTGTGCAATTAGAAGTGTTGACATTCGTGTGTTAAATATATATATATATATAAGCGTAAAATCGTTACCGTCGACCTGCAGTGCTAGATTAGGTATTCTAAAATACCTATACAGCATTGTATGTCCCATGTTTGTATTTACATATATTTATATGGTAGGAACGCTTATATATACACACGTAATTATGCCCTTAGGATGGAATGATTGAGTAGATGTTGCATTTGATGTTTTACGATACTAACCGAATTAACATGTGTGCATACGTCAGTATATCATAATTACTGTGCCGTAGTAAGGTAATGAGTATATTTTACTTGTGATGACATGTTGGGATTGCGTGTAATGACGCAATATATGATAATTGATTAAAATATGTTCTGCGAATTTGTATTAATAGTGGTATAGGGTATCCATGTGTTTGAATTGTAATATACTTCTGCGTTTTATCCAGATTGTCTTATGGTTTATTTACATGCCAGAGTGGAATATGTTTTTTTATAACTAAGTACTACTAGTCTTACGACAAATCCATACGTGTGAAGTCCTTTTGGAATATAAGGACTAATAAATGTGTGGCATAGGTAATTATATTACCTATCATAGAATTACCAAAATGCTGCTTGCTTAATGTAGGCAGAATGGTCATGTTGTTATGGCTGAGTCGATTATGAATAACTCTGTGTGGATGACTGGTATAATTGGAATAATTATGGACCGGTAGTTTTTCCGTTACCCTAGTAAAGCCGCTCAGGACGGAGCAGTATTATTGATAGTAAGACTGTGGTGCCCTTAAGGTATGTTGAACCCACAGCAGCTCCGGATTGATAATAAGACTGTGGTGCCCTTTAAGGTATGTTGAACCCACAGCGGCTCCGTATTGATAATAAGACTGTGGTGCCCTTTGAGGTATGTTGAACCCACAGCGGCTCCGTATTGATAATAAGACTGTGGTGCCTTTCGAGGTATGTTGAACCCACAGCAATTGAAAAATGATAATAAAAACCATGGTGGCGCGGGGTATGTTGAACCCATAGTTGGAAGTGGCTGTTTTCCATAGCATCCTTGGGTACGTGCAACTCATGGTAGAATTAACTATCTTGTAGGTCTGAGGAACCCGGTGTGGGCGAATGACCATTGCATACATACATTGAAATGTACGGTGGATATCATGTCCACGATCCATAATTTACTTACTTACGACAAATCTATGAGGAAAGGAATCCGTGTGTTTATTAGATTCAAACTGTATGGTAGAATACTTCTAGCTGCTAAGAGTTGTTTGTGTTAGTGTGAATGAGGCAGTAAAACGTTGTGTTTTATTTGGTATGAGGACTGTCAAAGTTTTATTGTGCAGGTAGGGTAGCTTATATGTATAGGCAAACTCTTGCCGAATTCCTATAAGAAACACTATTCATACAGTCATTCAGGACCTCCCTTTGTATTCTGGTTTTCATATGTAGCGGAGGGTCTAGGATTACCTTTAATTGCAGTCGCAAACAGATTATTGTTCGGATTGTGAATTGCGGAAACGGAGGAAGTCTAATCACACATTGGCAAGGGTCAATTCTTTGAGAAAGAACTTAAGCTTGCAGAAACAGAGAGTTAGCATCAATTTGAAAAAGGGGAATTAGTATTTAAATAAGATAATGGGTGAGGCAATAAATAGGTTACCTCACTTCTAGTATATAGAATCTTGTCTAGCTCACTGGTACGCTTATGAAACGAAAATAATATGGGTGAATCCATAATAGATTAAAGATCATGTGAGAAGTTTGAAGATATTATTGAAAAGGTGTATTGGATGTATGGCGGGTCGTTTGATTTATTAGTTTACACGTTTATAAGTGTTTATGAGTTTACATTGTTATCATCCGTACCCTTAAGCGAACGACTAGGATTAAATTGATATGTGACCTTATAATGGTATAGTCAAGATTTAATGTAGGTGAAAGAATTCCTAGTATGGGATAAAGAATGGAGAACGTATATTAGTGATTATAGTGTAACTGTCAGGTTGTCTTGCTTTAGTGAAAATAAAGAGATAATATGAATGTATGATAACATAGACTGGTAATGAACCAGTATTGAGATAATTGTGATATGTGGATCGGATAGGTATGTTTCTTCTCCCTTAGCTGAGCTTGTAAGCTAGTTTCTAATGGAGATGTGACGTTAAGACTGTGGTACCCTGAGGGGTAGGTGGAATCCACAGCTGTCCTCCCAATGGCCCAGTGGCGTAGAGCAACAACCATGATCCATGATGTTTCTCAGTATAATTGTCACTTGTAAACGCAATAAAATTTCTATCACCAACCTTCCGGGAGTGGAAATGGCATACAGAAACAGTGTTATTATGTTACTAATACCCCCGGTTGTATCTATATTCAGATGGTTAAAATAATTGTATCCTATGTGGGTATTGATTGTGTGCCTAGGATATTTCGGATATCTCAGGCCGAGTGTGTGATTGATACTGTGTGGTTATATCGGTTTCTATGCAGTTCCTCTGTATGGGGCTGCGGCATTAGCCGTTATTTATACGAATAACTATGTAATGATTTATATAATCATGTAGGTGTTCGTTGATAAGAATAGAAATAGAACTTAAACGGACACAGGTGATAACATGATTCATTTAGAAAGCATACTGATTGAGATTGCAATATCTGTATATGGTATATCATAAGGAGTGTTACTCTAATTGAGACATTTATACAGAATTCATAAATGGTATAGTGCTTAGAGTTCTAGAGGAGATGATATAATATTTTGTGTACATTATTGAGTATATGCTTGTTGGAACATGTGCCTTGATATGTGGACATGCATTTACTTGTGTGTGTAGAATTATGTGAAATGGCCAAAATAAGTAGGGATTCAGGTAACATGCTCCTTCCTTTATTTAAGTATTGTATTATCTTACTGAGCCATGTGGTGTGCTCACCCCTTTGTGGGATTATTATTTTCAGGTGATTACGATATAGCGGCAGCGGATCCGGAAAGTGCAGTTGAAGCTAAGATTTCGAACAGGGCATAATATATCTAAGGTTTAGGCCATTGTTATGTAATTTCCTTTCTGTGTACTCTGAGGCATTGATTTCATTAAAATGCATAACAATTCTTTAGAAAAAAAAAAAATAAAATAATACTAGTTTAGCTGTTACTATTTATGTGGTTACTTTTTATAAACTCTTTGAATAAATGAAAACTTCGCTTCACTATGAGAAGGCGTTGATTTTTGTCTTTTTGATAATTTCAATGTACTATATGCCACATGAATAAAAATGAAAGGAAGGGGGTGTTACACAAAATTACATATTAACACCAAAAAAACTCTCATCATAGAAATACTAGCCCTACTGACACTTTGAAGAGTTTGCATTCATATCTCGCTGCGGTACATTACCTGTAAAACCACAATCCACAAAGGGTAAGCGAAACAGTTCAGTAAGAAAATATAACATTCTAGTATAAAATTCGTTTCTCTGCTACATACGCTATGCGATATTGACGGCGTAGAGGCTACTAAACTTATATCGCCTTAACATAATCTGACAATACAAATAATACTCCGATCATACAATCTACATCACTATCCACATAATACTCTCATAATTACTATATAAAATACAAATAAGTCTACATGCATTTTGGAATCAATATCATACGATATTTCCAACAAATTTCCAACAAATATCTGATCGATCATGTTAATACAGTTTTGGATCGTGACCACAAAGCAAATCTGCCCAACTCTCATCCATTCACACTACTTGTCTATCGGTCTGAGTATATATTTCACATATGAACGATCATATAACCTGACTATAACTAAGCCAGTGGGTGTTAAAAGTATATGAATATCTAGATTCATAACTAATGCAGTCATACAATTAATATAACATGATCCAAAACTATGCATTCATTTTCGAAAACTATTATACATCCAAACCATGCATAATGAATACCATATGAAACCAAGATCATGCATTCATTTCCAAAACTATTATATACTGAAACCATGCATAATGAATATCACATATGCACACCTATACACACTGAAATGATAAACAGTATCCAAACCTCTGTTAAATTCATTCATATAATGAATGCATAATGCACCTGCAGATAGTGATACTTAACCAAAAATCTATAACACTTTCACAATCTCATACACTCGCAAATACCCAGACAATCAAATTTACTAGGATTTATCTATTATAATTATAATTTTCACTATCACAATACTCATATCGCATAACTATCCAACATTAATGAATAACCACACCATCGCATCATTTACTATTAAAGGAAATTTATATAATAATTATAACTACTATAATTATTACAATAACTAACATTCAGCACTAGGAATACTATAACCTATTCTATATTCTGTTAATCACGCTTTGATCACACAATCATAATAACAATTCTTCAATTCATATAAAATATTATACAAATATAACATATCAAAACACTTTTAAATCTTTACAAATATATCCATTCTTCATTAATAGGATTTTCTCGATAATAGTAATCAAAATTATCATTTTATCATTTTTTTAATTTTTTGTATTTTATCCATCTAACTCAAATACTACCAATTCTAATGTTTCACAACACACTCCTAAACATATAAATATACAACAAAAATAATAATCAAGGTCACTAGAATAGTAGTCAAAATTCTCATTATACTCTTTTAGTATTTTCCTTCCATTTTAACCAACAAAATTAATTTCTATCAATTTCATTATTTCACCATACAATTATTAACACATAATCATAAAAAAAAAAAAATTAAAAATTACCATTTAAGGAGTAATGAATAGTATTAAATTTACCATTTTACCTTTTTCTAATTTTCATTCATTTTATACATCCAAATCAATTCCTGTTAATTTTATTTATTCCCTAACACACCTATATACATTAAAACATATTATAACACATTAAAATCATACATTTAGAAGCTCAATAAATAGTACTCAAATTTATCATTTTACCCACTTTCTAATTTTCTTTCATTTTACACATTATTCCATACCCAATATCATCTAAATACCATCCTAAATATATTCCTACACAAATTAGCCACCAATCACAAAATTCATAAAAGAAAATTACATTCCCTTACCTTCAAAGTATGCCAAATGCTTGAGTAAACCTTCTAACACCGTAAAACCATCATCAAAATCATTTTTTAATAAATTCATAAATTGAAACTTAATGAAATCAAGAATTTTTACTATCAAATTAAAACTCTAGACGAGTAGAATAATTTTTTCTTCCACAATAACGTGTTTAATAAGACGAATTATGAAATTTTACTTAATTTTTTTAAGAAAATAAAAAATTTAGAAAGAGAAGGGAAAGAGTAACTCATGGCAAGAGAGAGAATAAAGAAGTTGATTTGATCCAGTTTTAAAAAGTCAAAGAGTCTTATCAAACTTAATATTTTTTAAAATTACACTCTTATCTAATAATTTTTTAAAACTTACATTTAACTATCAAAAAAATTATAAGACTACCCAAGCTATAAAATTCTTTATGAAAAAATTATTTTACCCCTAATAAAGAAAATTGATCATTTTAGTCATTTTTCATCCTTTCTAAGAAAATTCACATCTAAATTCGATTCTTACCATTTTGCTCTTTTTGAACAAAAATACAATTCTTGTCGTTCGAGGGTTAGTCAAATTATCTCTTCTCATAAAATTCTATTACAACACTTACAAGAATTCTGGGTGATCGAATTCTAATGGAGTCTTTTCGACTTTTGGCATAATGACCCTTTTACCCTTTGTATTTCTAATTTCGCAAAAATATACCAAACGCGTCCCAAATTGAAATTAAACTTACCAACATGATATTTATAAAGTTCTAAGACTTTTCATATGATCAAAATCCACTTTGACCACAATTTTGAGTAAAAAGACTATTTTACACGTAGTTAGCAAAATGACCCATTTATGTGATTTTCACTTGATTTTCTTCCAATGAACTTCATAAAATATTTTAAGGGACAAGAAATAATAAAAATTAAGATTTATCTATATTTGGATGTCACAGAAGGGGAAATCGAGGATCCTCTTTTTTTATCTATTGTACATAATCAATTGAGTTGATGAAGAAATAATGATCAAATCAATAATCGTGGAGTTGGCTTGAATGAGAGTGAAAATGACGATTCTAACTCTCAATATTTAACACCATAAAATGATAATATTAATAAATTATTAGAATCAAATGAAGAACAATATGTAGTTAGTAAAAATCAAAGTGAGGAACACCTAATGATGAACAATCTAATGCTCAATTAAATTCTCAAGATGAAATCCTATTTAGTTCTTCATAAGTTGATTAAAACGAGAAAAAGTCAACTTCTCTATTACATGATCAAAATTTTCCACTTAGGAGATCTTAAAGAATTAGGAAACCCTCATCCAAATAGAAGAAAAATAGGTATTCTTCGATGAGAACAAGGTCAGAACACATTCTATAGAAAATTATTATATTTTAGATAATATCAAAGAGAGTTATAGAGTTTTTTAAACCAAATTGGATAGTTTAAGAAAGTCATCTCACTACAATAAAGCCAAGGACATTCCTATTTGGAGAAATGCCATGGATGAGGAGTTAAATGCATTAGTTAGAAATAAAGCATGGAAAATTGTTCCTCTTCCTTAAAGTAAGAAGACAGTTGGGTGTAAGTGGGTATACAAAACTAAGCTGAAGAGTAATAGTTCTATTAAAAAAACATAAAGTTAGATTGGCTACTAAAGGATTCACTCAAACTTATGGTTTAGATTACACTGAGACATTTGCACTAATAGCCAAGATAAACACCATTAGAGTTATCTTATCCTTAGCCACTAATTATAAATGGAAAATGTATCAAATGGATGTTCAAAATGCTTTTCTCCAAGAAAAATTAAAGGAAAAGGTTTGCATGGATATTCCATAATGATACAACATTAAAGTACTGAAAACACATGTATGTAAATATAGAAAAGTCATTTATGGCTTAAAACAATCACCTAGGGTTTGGTACTTTAAGTTGCAAAGTGCATTAACTTCTCAACACTTCAAGATTAGAAGTGTTAATTATTATTATTATTCATCAAACACTCTAATAATGGTATTATGGTTGTGATAATGATGTAATTATAATTAGGAGTAATACTTTGGGAATAAAAAGTACTAAAAACTATTTAAAGTTTACTTTTAATATTAAAGACTTTGGATACTTACAATATTGTTTAGGTATAAAAATTGTCCATTCTAATAAAGAGTTTTTCCTATAACACCTCGAATTCAAGCATGTTCTTGAACTCCCACTCAATTTATTTCTAGAATTTATGGAATTGGAGTAATAAAAATAAAACTTATATTAAATTCCATAAAAAAGAAAGAAATTGGCAATATGGTGTGTCAGGGGTTAAAATAGTCATTATGTATGATGAGATAGGCAAAATAGACATCAAATGAGATGTTAAGTTGTGAAATTGAATAAGTAACATTGAATAAAAAAAGGATAGAGTAACTAACTCTAAAATCACAAAAAAAAAAAAAAAATTTGTTATTTTATCAAAAAAAGATAATTTTTTCAAAAAAGGTAAAATTGACAAATCGAAAAAGTTTGAAAGGATAGAGTGAAAATCCAACCACCCTGAAATCCTTGAAATATTATAAATAATATGTAAGACAAAACCGAAACTTATTTTGTATGTAAATTCCCATAGAAAAAATGAAAAAGAATAAAAATGACCTTTTATGTTCACTAACGATAAAATGGTTATTTTAGAAAGAATTGAGGGATAAAGTGGGAGTTAAATTTATAGGACAAAAAGAAAATAACTAAAAAATAAGGAGGATAAGTAGGTAAATGACATGAGGACATATTAGTTATTGTATTGAAAAAAAGAGTGACAAAATTAGAAAGGTGGTGTGTTTAATTTAATAAAAGCAAGAACAAGCTAGAAACTTCTCCATTTCTTTCCATTTTGCCGAACCTCCCTCTCTCTCTTTGTTTCTTATTTTTTTTCAAATTTCCAAGTCAAAAATCTTAGATAAATTAAGAAAATTTTAAGAAATTTCTTTAGGAAAAATGGAAGAAGGTTTGGAAAGCTTTCATTTGAGGTAAATATTTTCAAGTTTTATGTCTTTTAAGTTTATGTGATGTAGAAAAATTGATTAGAATGGTGGTTTTGTATAGAAAAAAGGAGGAAGATATTAAAGAAATAAGGAAGAGCAAATTTTGGCGAAAAAATGTAAAGTTTTCATAATTTTTGGTACAGTAAAGATTAAGGTTTCCATAAATAATTATGTTATTGGAATTGGATATGAAATTATGACATTGAAGTGTTGTTAAGTATGATTGAAAGTAGAATTTGAAAAAAAAAATAATGTATGCATGATGGTATATTCTGCCATGTATGTATGTTAGGGAGAAATTGTGTTTTAATGCAATTATTTGTTGGATGATGAAATTGAGATAATATTTAGAATGAATTAATGTAGAATTTGCAAGTATGAAGTTTGGATCCTAAGAAGGAAAATTTAGTCATTTAAGGAATTTTAAGAAAAATATGTTTTTGAATGTAATTGATTGATTAGAAGTATGTAAAAATATTTAGAAAATGTGTTTGAATGAAATTGGCAAAATAAATGTTGTATGCATGAAATGTGGAATTCACTCATATAAGGAATGCTAGGGATAAATATTTACTTTGACGTATTTGATTGATTATGAGTATGTAATATGTTGATGAAGGATATTAGGATGAAAATGGTACAATAAGATTATGTACGCGTGAATGGGAAATTCGGCCAAATGAGGATGAGAAAAAAAAATGATTTACAAGTTATATTTTGGATTAATTATTTGTATGAAAATGTAGTTGGAGTATGAAGTGAGGAGAATTTTGTATGAAATCGTTATATAGATAATTCGGTCTTATTGAATTGTTTCATGGAAATTTTGACATAGTAAATGGCGATTATATATTTAAAATTTGAGGATGGCAAAGTATTGTATAATACTGCTAGTTAAGTTTTAATGAAAAATATTTGAACCTCGCTAACATACAATGCTAAATTAGGTATTTCAAAATATCTTCACAATGTTGTATGTTCTAGCCATAATATGTATATACGTATATATGTGTATATATATATATATATATGTGTGTGTATATATATATATATATATATGGGTATGAGTTTTATGAAAGAAATTGATTATTATGATGAATATGAAAAAATGATTTTATAGTGATGAATAATGGATCTTGAATGGAAATGTGAAATATTTTGTTTAAATATTATGATGAATAAGCTTTATGAATAAGCTTGAATAAATAGTTGCATATTCTATATATTTATCGTGCATTCTTGATAAAGGTTAATGCAAAAATGAAAAAGAATCACGGGTTGGTCTGAGTGACCATAGATTGGGCTTTATCCGAAGAGTTACGGGTTGGTTAGAGTGATACAAATCAAGGAGCAAATGAAAGTTAATTAGAAGTCTTCGATGTCAACAAAGTCAAGATATCTAATCATGAGTCAATAGAACCATTGGAGTGGCCTAGTGGACCTATAACAAGGAGTTGTGCAAAAAAACTTAAAACAGTTCCCTTTACGCACATTCAAAAGTTTTTGTGTGAAAGTGGGGCACGCAGCGATATTAAAGGAGTCTCACAGCTTATTACTGTTATTTATGCATGTTTTAAATAATTAATTAGAAAAGTTTGCTATTATTTAAGAAGTTAATTAATTTAATTTATTTTAATTATCTTTATTAATTAAGTTATCTAATAATTGGCTAATTTTATTTTGTAGAATATGTTCAAAAAAAGTTACTTTAGCTGTGAGATTTAGTCAAAGGGTATTAATTAAGAAGATCTCAATAAATCATACAAATATGGATATTCTAAAGACAAGTAAGGAATGATGCAAGCAATGGAATGCAAGATCAAATCTTAGTCAAATTTATACTTTATGTATTAATTATTAGATTTCTTAATTCTGTAAACTTTTAATTATTTTCCTAAATTACTCTTTATTATCTTAGGAAAGTTTTTATTCTAATTCTATTAGGATTAGATTTAAAACTATTATAAATAGTCTTCTTTTTTTTTTTCAAATGAAGGGAGTTTTGCTAGATAAAAAAAATTGTGAGGAATTATTTTCTCTTCATTGTTCTTTTTTACAACTTAAAACTTATCAATCTCGCTTGTGGCGTTCTACCTAGACTTATCAAGAATTCTTTGTTGTTCCATCAACAAAGTTCTTGTGGCGTCGAAACTTTCCGAAATACTTAATTCTTAGACTTTCCTTGAAACTCTGCTTCCATGACGATTCGTTCCTTTCAAGGTTTGTATCATTTGGTATCAGAGCAAGGCTCTAGAATTAAGGTTGGTTCTATCCTTTTTTTATTTTATTTTTATTATTTTTCTCTCTTCTTCTTCTACCTTCTGTTTGTTTCATCTTTAATTTTCATCTTTTAACCTCAAAACTGAACCAACCAGCCACCAAACCACCTTGGCCGTGGCCATCATCCTTGGTTCGCAACTTCTAAACTAGCCACGTGCACCCTAGGCAATATTTCTTGTTTATCCTAGTTGCCTTATTGGTTCCATATTTATTTTTAAAAAAAGAAAACAAAAAAAAAAAAAGAAGGCAAATTGCAGGAAAGGAAAATATCCTTAAATGCCAATTAAGACCAAAATATTATGTCAATAATTGGGAACCAAAAGCTACCAAATTTCCTGCAATTTTTGGCAACTAAATTAGGACATTTACAATTTCTAACCTTTGCCAAAATTACATTTCCAATTAAAATCACAATATATCCAACTACCTTACTAATTCTTTCCACTCCTAATTATACCAATTTTATCATATTAAAACCTAACCAATCTGTCCAATACCTAAACTTGCTAAAAAATTTTCTTACCACTTCCTAAACTGACCGCCTTCTAAGCAACCTAAATCCATAAGCTTTCCTTCTTTTGTTCTTACCATTGAGATTGAAAATTTTCTTGATTTGTCTCTGGTTGAACAACGCAAACAGCTTTAATTTGTTTGAAAGTTTAATTAAGAGCATACGAAGAGAAATTGAGTGGAAAAAGACAAAGAGAGTAAGCATCCCTTATAAAAGCCATATTAAGAGTGAAACACGAGAACTGTGAGCATATTATTGACTGACAAGAAAAGAAAGAGAGCTTTGTGAGACCTATTTTGCTATTCCAATCTTCCTTTTCAAATCTAAAATACCATGGCACACAGAGACAAGACCACTGATGACCAACTAAAACATGTCGATGCCTTTAAATTTGATGCATTATAAGGACATGTTTTGAGACTTGAACGTGTAATGAATGATTATCGTGATTTGCCGGAGAAGACGCAAGCTACTTTAGAGAAAAACAATGCCACCATGGACAATATGCAGAGAACCATAAAACAATTATCGACCAAAACACACAACACTAATGGACAAGGAAGAAGACAAATTGGAATACATTATGAAACTAAAAATCCTGATTTTGATGATGCAACATCTGAAGCGCCAAGGGAGAACCGAGGGAGATATGATTATGTGGATCATAACATTGGAAGTATTAAGATGAGAATTCCATCTTTCCAAGGCAAGCTTGACCCTGATTCATACCTTGAATGGGAACGCAAAGTTGAGATGGTTTTCGATTGTCACAATTACTCAAACAAGAAAAAGATACATCTTGCTGCCATAGAATTCACTGACTATGCCTTAATTTGGAGGGATCAACTTATTTTGAGTAGACGACGAAATAAAAAACCACATGTTAATACATGGGAGGAGATGAAAGTGATCTTGAGAAAGTGTTTCATTCCTAACCATTACTATAGGAAACTACATCAATGCTTGCAGAGATTGACTCAAGGATCCAAATCTGTGGAAAACTATTACAAAGAAATGGATATCGCAATGATCTGAGCAAATCTTGAGAAGGATCGTGAGGCTACCATGGCTAGGTTCTTATAAGGATTGAATTATGAGATTGCTGATATTGTTGAATTACAAAATTATGTTGATATTGAGGACATGGTTCACATGGCAATGAAGGTAGAGAGACAATTGAAACAAAAGAAGCTTTCCAAGTTCACTTATGGATCTAGTTTCAATTTAAATCTTAGAAATCTGATGGGAACAAGCAAAACACAAAATCTAATTTAAAAAGCAAGACGAAGAGTTTTAACCCTAAGGAGGCTGAGAGAAAAAAAAAAAAAAGGGTACCACTTCTAATTCTTCTAAGTCTTGTAATGTTAAATGCTTTAAGTGTTATAGTGTAGGGCATGTTGCTTCTCAATGCCCAAATAGAAGGACCCTAATGATCATGCTAGAATTTGATGAAGATGATGATGAAGCCATGAATGCAGAAATGTCAACTCTTGAAGATACAAGTGATGAAGACAAACTTGAAGATCCACATGAATTTAAAGGAGAATGTCTAGTGATGCATAGGGCATTGAATGAACAAATCAAAAATGATGAGACTGAGAAACGTAAGAACATCTTTCATACTAGGTGTCAATTAATAACAAGTTATGTAATGTTATTATTGATGGTGGCAGTTGTACTAATGTGGCTAGCACACTTATGGTAAAAAAACTTGGCATTCCCTTGTTAGATTATCCTAAACCTTATAAGTTACAATGGTTGAACGATTGTGGTGAGCTTAGAGTTGATAAGCAAGTTTTAGTGTCCTTTGCTATAGGAAAGTATCGTGATGAAGTTTTATGTGACGTAGTCCCTATGCAAGCTAGTCATATGCTGTTATGACGTCTTTGGCAGTATAATAAGCGAGTCACACATGATGGGTATAAGAACCATTACTCTTTTGTCATGAATCATAAGAAGTACACTCTCATTCCCCTATCGTCGCATTTTGTGCATGAGAATCTGATACGAATCTCGAAAAGAATGAATCGTCACGGAATCGGAGTTTCAAGGAAAGTCTAAGAATTAAGTATTTCGGAAGGTTTCGACGCCACAAGAACTTTGTTGATGGAACAACAAAGAATTCTTGATAAGCCTAGGTAGAATGCCACAAGCGATTGATAAGTTCTAAGTTGTAAAAAAGAACAATGAAGAGAAAATAATTCCTCACAATTTTTTATGTCCAGCCAAAACTCCCTTCCTTTAAAAAAAAGAAGACTATTTATAATAGTCTTAAATCAATCATAGTAGAATTAGAATAAAAAGTTTCCTAAGCTAATAAAGAGTAATTTAGGAAAATATATAAAAGTTTACAGAATTAATAAATCTAATAATTAATACATAAAGTATAAATTTGGCTAAGATTTGATCTTGCTCCATTGCTTACATCCTTCCTTACTTGTCTTTAGAATATCCAGATTTGTATGATTTATTGAGATCTTTTTAATTAATGCACTTTGACTAAATCTCACAACTAAGGAAGCTTCTTTTGAACATATCCTACACAATAAAATTAGCCAATTATTAGATAACTCAATTAATAAAGACAATTAAAATAAATGAAGTTAATTAATTTGCTAAATAATAGCTAACTTTTCTAATTAATTATTTAAAACATGCATAAATAATAGTAATAAGCCGTGAGACTCTTCAATGTCGCTACGAGTCCCATTTTCACATAAAAACTTTTGAATGTCCATAAAGAGGACTGTTTTAAGTTTTTTTGCATGACTCCTTGTTATAGATCCACTAGGCCACTCCAATGGTTCCATTGACTCATAATTAGATATTTTGACTTTGTTGACATCGAAGACTTCTAATTGACTTTCATTTGCTCCTTGATTTGCATCAGGATCAATCAAGAATTAAAAGAGATATAGAGTTGAGTGAAAAAGAAAGAGTGAGCCAAGAATTAGCAAAAGAAAAACAAAATGAGGGTGTGGAAAAAAAAGCGAAATTTGAGGGCATGAGTGAAAAGAAAAGTGGGGAAATATCAGAGGGAAGTAAAACAAAAAAAAAAAGTCTTTATGCAAGCATGAGTGATGTGAGAAGTGCTATTCATTCTCACCGATCAATTCTTGTGCTCTTGTACAAAGAAGTATGTTTGAGCACTAATGAGCTTGATCCTTCTCTTTTTTCTCCGATTACTTCTCTTTTGCAGGAATTTGAGAATATCTTTCCAAAAGAGACTCCGAATGGACTGCTACCCATTCAAGGCATTGAGTATCAGATAGACTTCATTCCTAGAGCTTCTATTCCTAATCGACCTGCTTATAAGTGTAATCCAGAGGAAACGAAAGAAATACAAAGACAAGTGGAAGACTTAATGTCAAAAGGGTACGTGCGAGAGAGCATGAGTCCATATGCTGTTCTTGTTCTTCTTATACATAAAAAAGATGGATCATGGATAATGTGCGTAAATTGTCATGCCATTAACAACATCATAGTTAAGTATCATCACCCTATTCCTAGGTTAGATGATATATTAGACAAGTTGCATGGTGCATCTATATTCTCTAAAATTGATTTGAAAAGTGGTTATCATCATATTAGGATGAGAGCGGGAAATGAATGGAAAACTGCATTTAAGACTAAATTTGGATTGTATGAGTGGTTAGTTATGCCTTTTGGTCTTACGAATGCACCGAGTACATTCATGCACTTAATGAATCATGTATTACAAGTTTTCATTGGTAAATTTGTTGTTGTTTACTTCAATGATATTTTGATTCATAACAAGTGTCTAAATGATCATATTCAACATTTGCATTGCATTTTAGATACTTTGCGCAAAGAGAAGCTTTATGCTAATCTTAAAAAGTGTATATTTTACACAGATAGCATTGTTTTTCTTAGTTTCGTAGTGAGCTCAAAGGACTGCAAGTTGATGAGGAAAGATAAAAGTGATACGAGATTGGCCTACTCCCAAAAGCGTAACTGAAGTTAGGAGTTTCCATGGTTTTACAAGTTTTTATCGTCGTTTCATTAAAGACTTCAGCACCTCTCACTAAGGTTATCAAGAAAAACATGGCATTTATGTGAGGAGAAGCACAAGGTAAGTCATTTCTTTGTCTTAAAGATAAGTTAATTTATGCACATGTACTATCACTTCCAGAATTTTCCAAGACATTTGAAATTGAATGTGATGCTTCTGGTGTAGGAATTGGAGCTGTTTTAATGCAAGAGAACAAACCTATAGCATACTTCTCTAAAAAGCTGAATGGAGCCGCCTTGAAGTATGCACTTATCAGAGTCTTAGAGATGTGGCAGCACTATCTATGACCTAAAGAGTTCGTAATTCATACAAATCATAAGTCTCTAAAAACATTTGAAAGGACAAAACAAACTGAATTGAAGACATGCTAAATGAGCTGAATTCCTTGAGACATTTCCTTATGTAATTCGATACAAGAAAGGCAAGGAAAATATAGTTGCTGATGCACTTTTGAAGAGGTACGCGTTTCTTACTTCCTTAAACTCTAAATTGCTTGGTTTTGAGTTTATAAAGGAATTATATCCTACAGATCATGATTTTGCCATTGTGTATGATGCATGTAAGCATGCTGCATTTGTTAAGTTTTTTAGACATGATGGTTATCTTTTTAGGGAGAAACATGTGTGCATTCCACATTGCTCACTTAGGGAGTTGCTTGTTAGAGAGTCACATGATGGAGGATTGATGGGGCATTTTGGTATTCAAAAGACTTTAGACATACTTAGCGAGCATTTCTTTTGGCCTCATATGTGTAGAGATGTTGAGAGGATTTATGAGAGATGCATCATTTGTAAGCAAGCTAAGTCTAGAGTTTTGCCATATGGTTTGTATACCCTGTTGCCTATACCTAGTGAACCATGGGTAGATATTTCCATAAATTTCATTTTAGGTTTGCGTATGTCTAGAGGGGGTAGGGATTCTATTTTTGTTGTGGTTAACAGATTTTCAAATATGGCACACTTCATTCCATGTCTCAAATCAAATGATGCCACTCATGTGGCTGATCTTTTTTTAAAGAGATAGTACGTTTACATGGTGTTTCGAAAAGCATAGTGTCTGATCGTGATGTTAAGTTCCTTAATTGTTTTTGAAAGACATTGTGGGCAAATTGAGAACAAAATTGCTATTTTCAATGACTTGCCATCCACAAACAGATGGACAAACTGAAGTGGTGAATCGCACTTTATCACAACTTTTGCGTTCACTTATTCAAAAAAATCTTAAAAATTGGGAAGATCTCTTACCTCATGTTGAATTTACTTATAATTAATCTATTCATTCTTCTACTTCTTATTCACCATTTGAGGTTGTTTATGGTTTTAACCTACTAACTCCTTTGAATTTATTACCTTTACCTTTAAAAGTGTCAAAGAGTCTTAATGGTGAACAAAAGGCAAATTACGTGAAGAAACTCCACGAGAAAGTTCGTTTGAGCATTGAGAAACGAAACGAACAAAGAACAAGACAAGTTAATAAAGACCGAAAACAAATGGTCTTTGAACCTGGAGATTGGGTGTGGGTGCATATGCATAAAGAACATTTTCCAGAGTAAAGGAGAAGCAAGTTGCATCCACGTGGAGATGGACCATTTCAAGTGACTAAACGTCTTAATGACAATGCATATAAACTTGATCTTCGAGGTGAGTATGGTGTTAGTGCTACATTTAATATTTCTGACCTTTCTCCTTTTGAAACAGGTGATGATGATTCGTGGATGAATCCTTTCGAGGAGGGAAGGAATGATGCAAATCAAGAAGCAAATGAAAGTCAATTAGAAGTTTTCGATGTCAAAAAGGTCAAAATATCTAATCATGAGTCAATGGAACCATTGGAGTGGCCTAGTAGACCTATAACAAGGAGTCGTGCAAAAAAACTTAAAACAGTCATTTTTACGCACATTCAAAAGTTTTTGTGTGAAAGTGGAGCACGCAACGACAATTGAAGGAGTCTCGCAGCTTATTACTGTTATTTACGCATGTTTTAAATAATTAATTAGAAAAGTTAGCTATTATTTAGGAAGTTAATTGACTTAATTTATTTTAATTGTCTTTATTAATTCAGTTATCTAATAATTGACTAATTTTATTTTGTAGGATATGTTCAAAAGAAGCTTCCTTAGCTGTGAGATTTAGTCAAAGTGCATTAATTAAGAAAATCTCAATAAATCATACAAATCTTAATATTCTAAAGACAAGTAAGAAATGATGCAAGCAATGGAATGTAAGATCAAATCTTAGCCAAATTTATACTTTATGTATTAATTATTAGATTTCTTAATTCTGTAAACTTTTAATTATTTTCCTAAATTATTCTTTATTATCTTAGGAAAGTTTTTATTATAATTCTACTAATATTAGATTTAAGACTATTATAAATAGTCTTCTTTTTTTCAAATGAAGGGAGTTTTGCTGGACAAAAAAAATTATGAGGAATTATTTTCTCTTCATTGTCCTTTTTTACAACTTAGTACTTATTAAGCTCGCTTGTGGCGTTCTACCTAGACTTATCAAGAATTCTTTGTTGTTCTATCAACAAAGTTCTTGTGCCGTTGAAACCTTCCGAAATACTTAATTCTTAAACTTTCCTTGAAGCTTTGCTTCCGTGACAATTCATTCCTTTCGAGGTTCGTATCAGTTAGAGTGACCATATACTGGACCTTATCCAAGGAATCAACGGGTTGATCTGTGTGACCATAGGTTGGGTCCTGTTACCTCACACTAGATATGGTCTTATGCGAATAATATCAAGGAGATGAGGATTGTGAAAGTATGATGTGGCTATTGATTAAAAAATACATTAGTCATGATTGATTATAGAAAGAATGAAAGAAAAAAGAAAATGAACGATATTTCAATAAAAAAATGTGAAAGTTTCCCAAATTGACATATTAGGGTGTATAATTGTGTGATTATGAATACATGTGTATAATTGCTTATGTTTATGTATGTATCAATACTCTTATGAGTAGACAAATGTACAACCTATGAGCATATGAACTGACTTAGAGTAAAAAAGTTATTATCTGAGAATTTTGTTTACCTTGCTAGACAATTTTAATTGCTCACCCCTATGGGTTTTATTTTTTCTCAGGTAAGGGAAAATACTCAAAGTTTGGAAGTATATATAAGGCATAACACTCAAGGAAAATTAAAAAAAAAAAAAGGGGCATGGGCTTATAATTTTGATTTATTTGTAAATTTACATATATAAGTGTTTATATATTCTTAACAAACTATTTTGTGGTAAATATATGTTAAAAAGAACAATTAGTTTAATAAATATATTTTGTTTGATATTTGGATGCATACTCTTAAATGGTGGTAGTAGTTGAAAAAAATATTATTGAGAATGCATAACCTCTTTTTGCTGATAGTGGAACTCAAATTATATAATTGAAATATTGTAAAAAATTTTCAAAGAAAAAAAATTCAAACTTTTAGGATTTCAAAAGCGTAAAATAAATATACGCATATATGTGGGTAATGGTAACTACATTTTCTATCTTAAAGGAAATACACTTGATCTTTTGAAAGAAACAGGTAAGCTTGGAGGGGAAGATAGTTTCAACACCAATTAAACGATAAGCCAAAAAGAAGGAAGGCAAGCCAATTCAAGACATCAAGCAATATCAAAGAATTATGGGTAAGTTAATTTATTTAACCATTACTAAACTTAATATTGCTTTTGCTGTGAATCAAGTGAGACAATTCATAACATGTCCAATGACCAATCACATAGAAATAGTGGACTGAATACTCATATCTCAAAGACACACCTATACTAGGAATACTCATGAAAAAACATGGACATCACCAAATTCTTGCCTACACAGATGCTGATTGGGTAGGAAGTACTGAAGATCGCAAGTCTACAATAGGATATTGCACTTTTGTTTATAGAAATTTGGTGACTTGGAAGAGTAGGAAGCAAATCGTGGCAGTCAAATCAAGTGCCAAAGCTGAATATAGAGTAATGGCTTCAACCACTAGTGAATTGATATGGTTGAAGGCATTGGTTAAAGATTTGGGTTTTGAGGTAAAGGCACCCATGAAGCTGTATTGTGACAATGAGTCAGCAATACATATTGCAAACAATCTAATGTTTAATGAGAGAACTAAGCACATCGAGATAGATTATCACTTTATAAAAGAAAAGTATTTAAACAAAACAATCTTAATGCCTTATGTCAAGAGTGTAAATCAATTGGCCGATATGTTTACCAAACCTCTGAGTATTCAACAACTTCACAAGTTCATTAGCAAGTTGAACTTGATCAATTTGTTCAAGCCCAACTTGAGGGGGACTATTGAAAATAATAGTTATAGCAACTAATATGGATTTTGGTTGACTCATCATCATTTCTATAAAACAATTTAGAAGGCTCAAAAGATCCTTCACACAATCTAAAAGGTCCATTACAAGCATATAGAGAAAGTAACATAAGAAAACAAACAAGCTAGCAGTTTGTAACATGACTGTTGCAAACAGTAGCTGTTGTGAACAGTAACAGTCAAAAATTTTAAAAACTAACTGTTACAAACTCATGTATATAAATAAATCATTATAAATGAAAAAAAACAGAAAAAAAAGTTTCCTTATTCTTTCATGAATACTTTCTTTTACATTTGAATCTTCTTCATTTCTTCATTAATATATTTTTTCACAATAACATACTTCAAAAGATAACCATTTCTAACAAAATAGCATTGAAATGCATTCAAACATTACCATTTCCTTTAAAAGTGCAAAAAATGCTAAAAATTGCTTTAAAATATATCCAATTTGATCGAAAAAAAACTATAATATGAATTAAATCTTCACAATTTTTGCCAAATATGCAACAAAGTACCTTAGAACACCATTAAGCGCAAAAATGCTACAAAGTGCCTTGACGCATCTCAGTTCTCGCTAAAAATATTATAACATGCTTCAAAACATCACCATTTCTTACAAAAAGGTACTGAAATGCTTTAAACATCACAGTTTTCTTTAAAAGTGCACAAAAATTCTAAAAAAATATTTTAAAATGTATCCAATTTGATAAAAAATGATATAACATATCTTAAATCATCACAATTTTTGCTTAATACACAATAGAAGGCCTTAGAACATCACCATTAAGTGCAAAAATGGTATAAAGTGCCTTGCACATCTCCGTTCTCACCAAAAATGCTTTAATGTGCTTCAAATTGTCACCATTTCTTACAATATGGCATTAAAATGCATTCAAACATTACCATTTTCTTTAAAACTGCAAAAAATGCTATAACAAGCTTTAAATCGTCACAATTTTTGCTGAATATGCAAAGAAATACCTTAGAACATCACCGTTAAGTGCAAAAATGCTATAAAGTGCCATGACACAGCTCCGTTCCCCCTAAAAATGTTATAACGTGCTTCAAAACATCACCGTTTCTTACAAAATGGCATTGAAATGCGTTTAAACATTACTGTTTTCCTTAAAAGTGCATAAAAATACTAAAATTACTTTAAATTGTATCCAATTTGATTGAAAATGCTATCACAAGCTTTAAATCTTCACAATTTTTACTGAATATCAACAAAATACCTTAGAACATCACCATTAAGTGCAAAAATGCTATAAAATGCCTTGACACATCTCTGTTCTTGCCGAAATTGTTATAATATGCTTTAAGACATCACCATTTCTTACAAAAAGGCATTGAAATGCTTTCAAACATCATAGATTTTTAAAAGTGCAAAAAATTGATTTAAAACGTATCCAATTTGATAAATAATGCAATAATAGGCTTCAAATCTTCACAATTTTTGTCGAATAGGCAACAAAACACTTTAAAACATCACTGTTAAGTGCAAAAATGCTATAAAATGCCCTTATGCATCTCTGTTCTCCCTGAAAATATTATAACATGCTTCAAAATGTCACCATTTCTTACAAAATATAATTGAAATGCGTTCAAACATTATCTTTTTCTTTAAAAGTCCAAAAAATGCTAAAAATTGCTTTAAAACATATGTGATTTGATTGAAAATGCTATAATAAGCATTAAATCTTCACAATTTTTGCTGAATATGCAACAAAATACCTTAGAACATCACCGTTAAATGCAAAAACGCTACAAAGTTCCTTGACACATTTCTGTTCTCGCAAATAATGTTACAACGTGCTTTAAAATGTCACCATTTCTTACAAAATGGCATTGAAATGCGTTCAAACATTACCATTTTCTTTAAAAGTGCAAAAAATGCTAAAAATTGCTTTAAAATGTATCCAATTTGATTAAAAAAAAAAAGAAAAAGCTATAAGAGGCTTTAGATCTTAACAATTTTTACCAAATAGGTAGCAAAATACCTTAGAACATCACCGTCAAGTGTAAAAATGCTATAAAGTGCAGTGACACATCTTCGTTCTCACTGAAAATGTTATAACATGCTTCAAAACATCATTATTTCTTACAAAATGGCATTCAAATGCATTCAAATATTATCATTTTCTTTAAGAGTGCAAAAAATGCTTAAAAATTGCCTTAAAACTTATCCGATTTGATGGAAAATGCTATAAGAGGCTTTAGATATTCACAATTTTTGCCAAATAGGGAGCAAAATACCTTAGAACATCACAATTGAGTACAAAAATGCTATAAAGTGCATTGACACAGCTCCCTTTTTGCCAAAAATGTTATAACATGTTTCAAGACATCAGCATTTCTTACAAAAAAGCATTCAAATAATTTCAAACATCACCGTTTTCTTTAAAAGTATATAAAAATGCTAAAAACTACTTTAAAATGTATTCAATTTCATTGAAAATGCAATAACAGACTTTAAATCTTCATAATTTTTGCCAAATATGCAACAAAATACCTTAGCACATCACCGTTAAGTACACAAATAAAGTGCATTGGCGCATCTCTGTTTTTGCCAAAAATATTATAATGTGCTTCAAAACGTCACCATTTCAAACAAAATGGCTTTGAAATACGTTCAAACATTATTGTTTTCTTTAAAAGTGCAAAAAGTACTAAAAATTGCTTTAAAACGTATCAAATTTGATCGAAAATGCTATTCCATGTTAACTTTGATGATCAAAGTATAAGAAGTGAGCTTGAGAATTTCGGCCAAAGAGAGAGATATGAAGATGATGAGAGAATTATTTTTCTTAATTAAAAGAATAATGTTACAAGGATTTTAAATAGGCAAACAACCAACAGCTATAATTGTTTTCCCAAGGTAGGAAAGCTGCAATACACAAAATAGGCTAAACAAATTACTTACAAGTTATAAAGCAATGTTTCCTTTTTCTACTAATTGCAAAACAACTTCCAATGTTCACCATCTTCAAATTTGAATGTTTAAATTCAAATTTGAATGTTTGAATTCTTCTCTTTGGCTACTGAAGATGATGATTAGGATTAGATTGCTGATTAGGATGCTGACTGAGATGATGATTGGGATACACAGATTCCAATGTAGCACGGTCACGATGCTAGCATGAATTTTGAGATTAGTCAATCGGCTTAATCAGTTTTATTTCAACATCCCATGCTTTAAATTTTAACAATTTCTACTGAATACACAGCAAAATACCTTAGCACATCACCGTTAAGTACACAAATAAAGTGCCTTGGCGCATCTCTGTTTTTGCCAAAAATATTATAATGTGCTTCAAAACGTCATCATTTCAGACAAAATGGCTTTGAAATGCATTCAGACACTACCGTTTTCTTTAGAAGTGCAAAAAATGCTAAAATTGCTTTAAAACTATCTGCTATGATCAAAAATGTTATAACCGGCTTTAAATCTTCACAATTTTTTCTGAATACACAATAAAATACCTTAGAACACTATTGTTAAATGCAAAAATGTTATAAAGTGCCTTGATGCATCCCTGTTCTTGTTGAAAATGTTATAACAAGCTTGAAACATCACCATTTCTTACAAAATGGCATTGAAATGCATTCAAACATTACCATTTTCTATAAAATTGCAAAAAATGATAAAATTACTTTAAAACTTATCCGATTTGATAAAAAAAAAAAAAAAAGCTATAACAGGCTTTAAATCTTCACAATATTTGACGAATATGCAACAACATATCTTAGAACATCACCGTTAAGTGCAAAAATGCCATAACATGCCTTGACGCATCTTCATTCTTGCCCATAATGTTATAACGTGATTTAAAACGTTACCATTTCTTACAAAATGTAATTCAAATATTACAGTTTTCTATAAAAGTGCAAAAAATGGTAAAATTACTTTAAAACTTGTCCGATTTGATAAAAAATGCTATAACAGGCTTTAAATCTTTACAATATTTGACGAATACACAATAAAATATCTTAGAACATCATCGTTAAGAGTAAAAATGCTATAACGTGCCTTGACACATCTTCATTCTTGCCCAAAATGTTATAACGTGATTTAAAATGGCATTGAAATGCATTCAAACATTACCGTTCTCTTTGAAAGTGCAAAAATTGCTTTAGAACTTATTCGATTTGAACGAAAATGCTATAACAAGCTTTTAAATCTCCACAATCTCTACCAAATATGCAATCAAATACTATAAAGTGCTACAAAGTGCCTTTATGTATCTCTGTTCTAGTCAAAAATTTAATAATGTGCTTAAAACGTGACCATTTCTTACAAAATGGCATTGAAATGCATTTAAACATTACTGTTTTCTTTAATAGTGCAAAAATTGCTAAAATTGCTTTAAAATTTATCCAATTTGATCAAAAATGCTATAACAGGCTTTTAAATCTTCACAATTTCTGCCAAATATGCAACAAAATACCTTAGAACAGCACCGCTAAATGAAAAAATGCTATAGAGTGTCTGGACACATCTTCAATCTTGCCTAAAATGTTATAACATGCTTCAAAACGTCACAATTCCTCACAAAATGGCATTGAAATGCGTTCAAACGTTATCATTTTCTTTACAAGTACAAAAAATGCTAAAAATCGCTTTAAAGCGTATCCGATTTAAAACATATCTGATTTGTTCAAAAATGCTATCACAGGCTTTAAATTTTAATATTTCTACCAAATACACAGCAAAATACCTTAGCATATCACCGTGAAGTGCAAAAATGCCATAAAGTACCTTGACTCATCTCCTTCTTGCCAAAAATGTTATAATGTGCTTACAACGTCACAATTTCTTACAAAATGGCATTGAAATGTGTTCAAACATTATTTTTTCTTTAAAAGTGCAAAAAATGTTAAAAATTGCTTTAAAATGTATCCAATTTGATAGAAAATGCTATAACATGCTTTATATCTTCACAATTTTTGCCAAATATGCAACAAAATATCTTGGCACACCACCATTAAGTGAACAAATGCTATAAAATGCCTTGACGCATCTCCGTTCTTCCAAAATATTATGACGTACTTTAAAACGTTACCATTTCATACAAAATGGCATCGAAATATGTTCAAAGATTACCATTTTCTTTAAAAGTGCAAAGAATGCCAAAATTGCTTTAAAACATGTGATTTGATAAAAAAAAAAAATGCTATAATATGCTATAAATCTTCACAATTTCTGCTGAATATGCAATGAAATACCTTTTCACATCACTGTTAAGTGCAAAAATGCTATAAATGCATTGACGCATCTCTGTTCTTGCTGAAAATGTTATAACCTGCTTCAAAACGTTACCATTTCCTACAAAATCGCATTGAAATACATTGAAATATTATCATTTTCTTTAAAAGTGCATAAAAATACTAAAAATTGCTATAACAAGCTTTAAATCTTCACAATTTTTGCCAAATATACAACAAAATAACTTAGCACATCATCATTAAGCGTAAAAATGCTATAAAGTACCTTGACGCATCTTGTTCTTGCATAAATATTATAACATGCTTCAAAATGTCACAATTTCTTACAAAATGGCATTGAAATGCGTTCAAACATTGCCATTTTCCTTAAAAGTGCAAAAAATGCTAAAAGTTGCTTTAAAATGTATTCCATTTGATTGAAAATGCTATAACAGGCTTTAAATCTTCACAATATTTGCCGAATATGTAACAAAATAACTTAGCACATCACCGTTAAGTGTAAAAATACTACAAAGTGCCTTGACGCATCTTGTTCTTGCATAAACGTTATAATGTACTTCAAAATGTCACAATTTCTTACAAAATGGCATTGAAATGCATTCAAACATTGCCATTTTCCTTAAAAGTGCAAAAAATGCCAAAAGTTGCTTTAAAATGTATTCCATTTGATCAAAAATGCTATAACAGGCTTTAAATCTTCACAATATTTGCCAAATACACAACAAAATAACTTAGCCCATCACCATATATGGCTCTTCTTGGATTGCATCAACTTCATTTTTATGATGGAGCACATCATTGACACATCTTCGTTCTTGCCAAAAGGGTTGTAACATGCTTCAAAACATCACAATTTCTTACAAAATGGCATTGAAATGCATTCAAAAATTACCGTTTTCTTTAAAAGTGCAAAAAATGCTAAAAATTGCTTTAAAATGTATGTGATTTGATCGAAAATGCTATTAGTGGCTTTAAATCTTCAAAATTTTTGTTGAATATGCAACAAAATACCTTAGAACATCACCGCTAAGTGAAAAAATGCCATAAAGTACCTTGACGCATCTTTGTTCTTGCTTAAAATGTTATAATGTGCTTCAAAATGTCACCATTCCTTACAAAATGGCATTGAAATGCATTCAAACATTACCGTTTTCTATAAAAGTGCAAAAAATCCTAAAATTGCATTAAAACTTATCCGATTTGATCAAAAATGCTATAAGAGCCTTTAAATCTTCACAATATTTGTCGAATAAATAATAAAATACCTTAGAACATCACCGTTAAGTGCAAAAATGCTATAAAGTGCCTTGACACATCTTTGTTCTTTTCAAAATATTATGATGTTGATATGAATCAAGGAACCAAAACCATAAACACTTTCACTCACCAAATCCAACTATATTCTGTTGAAAATGATAGTTACAACAACTAATTAGATTTTGGTTGACTCATCATCATTTCACACAATCTAGAAGGCATATTACAAGCATATAGAGAAAGTGGACACAAGAAGACATAAACTAGCCGTTTGAACAGTAACCGGTGTGCACAGTAGCCGTTATGAACAGTAACGATCAAAAAATTTGAAAAACTAGCTGTTACAAACTTATGTATATAAACACATCATTGTAAATGAAAAAGACAGAAAAAAGCTTCTTTATTCCTTCATCACTACCTTCTTTCACATTTGAATCTTCTTCATTTCTTTATTCATATATTTTTTCCACATATTCGAACACCAAAACCCAATTTGGTCAAACTCTCAATTTTTCTTTAACCCATTCAGCCCAAGCCCAATTTAAAGACCCAAGTTATTCTCTTAGTTTAACCATGATCATTTGGGCCAATAATATCTCACTTGCTTGATTGCCACGTCACTTGCATGAAACAAATCAAGAAAATATCCATTTGGGGGAAAAAATGAAAAATTGGCAAGTTTAAAGAAATTTATGTTAATTAGTACTTTATTTTATTAGTTTATCTCTTTTATGTCACTTTAGAAGTTCCAACAAGCAAGCTCAAATCATTTGTAAGGTCCAAGAATGCATTTATGGAGGATAAGAGGCTGACTACAAAAATTGCAGTATTAGGCCAAGACAATTTCTACACTAACAAAGCATTTGTGTCCATTTTTCATTTTGAGATTATCTTATATGTTAAGTAATTGCCATTACTTTTGATCTTGGAAAATGTATTAATTTTATTTTATTTTGTTTTAGACCTTTTAAAAGGGTCTCCAATATTTTGTAAGGGAAGTTTTTTTTATTGGAAAAGTAAAAAAATTGAACATTGAGCTTGTTCTTCAACCTTAAACAAACCTTTACCCTAAATTTTCTTGTTGCTGGAATTTAGGTGGTGGTTTCCTTGGTTGGTGGCTTTGCCTTTATGCCTTCGATCAATCTTAGCTATTTCGATTCTTTTCTCTTCATTTGATTCACACTTTACTTACCTGTTGGCATTACTGGAATTCGTTAAAGATCCACATCAAGATTGGTATCAGAGCCTTGGTTTGGCTGAGGTGAGTTCATCTACTTTCTTTTCTTCACTTGTTGGTTGAAAGGAGAAGTTGTGTTGTATGTGTAGAGTTGTTTGAAATTACTGTGAACATTGAAATTGTAGTAGTTGTGGACTTAGGTGTGTTGTCTATTGTAGATTGCACTTTGGATGTTACTGGAAACTTTTTGTTGACTGTTTTGAATCTCTCTACTGAAAAAAAAAAAAAAAAAACCTCCTTAAACCCAAATACCTCATAACCTCATATAATCCTTAGATCTCATTACTTAACAAATCACCATAAACACTACCCAAACATTTAATTTTTCTCTAATTCTCAAATGGCTAATAGAAGCTCTTCCTCTTCCCTAACACCACCATGGGAAGTAGGTCAATTAAAACTTCAAGAGGAAATAAATGATCTTAAGGCTACATTAAACCAAGTAGTCCAACTCCTCCAAGAGCAAGCAGTTCAAAACTGACAAAATCATCATCCGCAAACATGTACTTCTCCACCTCACGAACCAACCACTCGCCCAAGACATCCAAAATAACCCCCAGTACCCAGAGATTATGAAGAGGAGGAGGTTTATTCCTCTACTGATAGTGATACCAAGGTTGTAAGAAGGAGGAGGGATTGTGATGATGATAGGGGCTTAAAAATTGACATTCCAGAATTTGAAAGGAGTTTGAATCCAAATGATTTTATTGATTGGATACATGCTATTGAGCGGGTTTTTGAATACAAAAGGTACTCCAATGAACAAAAATGTAAATTGGCTACCCTTCGTTTCAAGGATTATGCTTCGCTGTGGTGGGAAAATGTCAAAAAGCAAAGAAGTCGAAAGGGAAAAGATCGAGTTCGTTCTTGGGAGAAATTGAAGAAATTTCTTAAGAGAAGGTTCTTGCCTGAATCACATAGGCAAGAATTGTATTTAAAACTCCATACACTTAAGCAATGAAATGGTAGTGTAGAGGAGTATATTCGGGAATTTAAGAAGTGGATGATGAGAAGTGATTTACCAGAAGTTAAAGAGTGACAGCCTTATTACAACTTTGAAGATGTGTGCAAACTTGCAGTTAAGGTTGAAAAGCAAACAAAAAGTGTAAGGGTGACAGGTTTCAAGTCTTTCACTAAGGAACCTATCTTCACTAAAGGTTCTTTCTCTTATTCCAAACCTAAATTCACTCCAGAGGATAAGGGTCATGGCAAAATCGAAGAGCCTCGACAAGACTCTCCCATTCCTCCTAAACATGGCAAAAATGAGCTTAGTGGTAAGAAATGTTTCAAGTCTCAGGGGTATGGCCATTTCCAAGCCAATTGTCTGAACAAAAGAGTAATGACACTTAGGGACATTCAAATAATTGAAGAGTCAATTGAAGAATAAGATGAGGCAGAAAGTGATGAAATGGCAGCCGAACAAGAAGAAGAAATAGTGGAGGAAGCTGATTGCAGTTCTATGCTTGTTTTGCGGTGTGCCTTACATACATAAATAAGTCCCCAAGAAGATTAGAGGCTGAAACTATGACTTAATAGCTTCCACCTTAGATTCATTCACCATAATACCATCCTTAAAAATTATATAGTCAAGGAATACCACATGATCAACAAAGAACACACACTTCTCAAGTTTGGCATACAACTTTTGAGCTTTCAAAGTTTCAAAAACCTGTCACAAATGATCAACATGTGCCTCATCACTTTAACTATTCACTAAAAAGTCATCAAAGTAAACCACCATAAATCAACCAATAAAAGGCTTGAGAACTTCATTCATCAACCTCATAAATGTACTCGAAGCATTAAAAAGTCCACATGGTATAACTAACCATTTATATAACCTGTGCTTGGTCTTGAAAGTCGTCTTCCATTCACCCCCTTCCTTCAGTCTAATATGATGTTATCCACTCCTTAAGTCAATTTTTGAAAAAATCACAGCTCCATGCAGCTCATTAAGCATGTCATCTAATCGAGGATTGGGGTATCGATATTTGATGGTTATATTCTTGATCGCCCTACTATCAACACACATGCGAAATGAACCATTTTTCTTTGGAACTAACAAGGCTAGAACTGAGCGTGGACTCATGCTTTCCCGCACAAAACCTTTTGAAATCAGCTCCTCCACTTGTCTTTGTAGCTCCTTAGCCTCCATAGGATTGCATCTATAGGCTGCCCTATTAGGAAGTTGAGCCTCGAGTATTAAATCAACTTGGTACTCTATTCCTCTAAGTTGTGGCAACCCAATGGGTAAATCATCATGAAACACATCTCTATAATCACTCAACAAGGGTTGAATCATGGGGTGAAGTTGTTTAGTCTCTTGAACTTCCTGTTTCTCAATCACAAGCAAAGCATAAATTGACTCACTTATTTTAAGACTCTTCTCAATTTTAGCCCCACTTAAGAATAGATTGTTTTGTTTAGTCTCTAGCCTTTGAGAAGGTGAATTTGTTTGGAAAGGTTTTAAAGGAGCTAAAGTAATTAATTTACCCTCAAACTTCAAGGAATAAGTGTTCTTTCTACCATCATATTTAACCTCCTTATCAAATTACCAAGGATGACCCAATAACATATGACAAACATTCATTGGAATAATATCTCACAACACCTCATCTTTATAATGCTTCCCAATTGAGAAAGAAAGGAATACTTACCTTGTGACTTGGGGACTGTTTCTATCACTCAGCCATTGTAGCTTGTAAGGTTGGGGATGTGGTGCAGTAGGTAGCCCAAGCTTCTCCACAAGTGTCATCAAGGCCACATTGGCACAATTTCCACTATCGATTATCATTGTACACACCTTATCATTGATGGTGCAGTGAGTTTAAAAAATATTCAGCCTCTGATCTTCTTGGGGACTTATTTGTGTATGTAAGGCACGCCGCAAAATGAGCATAGAACCACAATCAGCTTCTTCACTTCTTCTTGTTCAGCTGCCATTTCATCACTTTCTACCTCATCTTCTTCTTCAATTGACTCTTCAATTATTTGGATGTCCCTAAGTGTCATTACTCTTTTGTTAGGACAATTGGCTTGGAAATGACCATACCCCTGATACTTAAAATATTTCTTACACTAAGCTCATTTTTGCCATGTTTAGGAGGAATGGGAGAGTTTTTTCGAGGCTCTTGGATTTTGCCCTTACCCTTATCCTTTGAAGTGGATTCAGGCTTGGAATAAGAGGAGAAACCTTTAGTGAAGGTAGGTCCCTTCCTTAGTGAAAGACTTGAAACCTATCACCTTTGCACTTTTTGTTTGCTTTTCAACCTTAACTGCAAGTTTGCACACGTCTTCAAAGGTGTAATAAGGCTGTAACTCTACTATATGAGCTATGTCTTGCTTTAATTCCCCCAAAAAAAAGGGCTATGGTTTGCTCTTTAACTTCTGGTAAATCACTTCTCATCATCAACTTCTCAAATTTTCGAATATACTCCTCTACACTACCATCTCCTTGATTAAGTGTATAGAGTTTTAAATGCAATTCTTGCCTATGTGATTCAGGCAAGAACCTTCGCTTAAGAAGTTTCTTCAATTTCTCCCAAGAATGAACTCGATTTTTTCCCTCTCGACTTCTTTGCTTTTTGACATTTTCCAACCACAGCAAAACATAATCCTTGAAATGGAGGGTAGCCAATTTACATTTTTTTTTTCATCAAAATACCATTTGTATTCAAAAACCTGCTCAATAGCATGTAACCAATCAACAAAATCATCTGGATTCAAACTCCCTTCAAATTCTGGAATGTCAATTTTTAAGCTCCCATCATCATCACAATCCCTCCTCCTTACAACCTTGGTATCACTATTACAAGAGGAATAAATCTCCTCCTCTTCATAATCTCTAGGTAATGGGGGTTGTCTTGGATGTCTTGGGCGAGTGGTTGGTTCGTGAGGTAGAGGAGTAGGTGTTTGCGAATGACGATTTTGTCGGCTTTGGATTGCTTGCTCTTGGAGGAGTTGGACTACTTGGTTTAATATAGCCTTAAGATCATTTATTTCCTCTTGAAGTTTTAATTGACCTACTTCCCATGGTGGAGTTGGAGAAGAGGAAAAGCTTCTGTTAGCCATTTGAGAATCAGAGAAAAATTAAATGTTTGGGTAAAGTATTTAAAGCAGTGTTTGGGTAGTGTTTATGGTGATGTGCTTAAATAATGAGATCTAAAGATTATATGAGGTTATGAGGTACTTGAGTTTAAGAGTTTTTTTTTTTTTTTTTTTTTCAGTTGAGAGATTCAAAACAGTCAACAAAAAGTTTCCAGCAACAATCAAAATGCAATCCATAACAGACAACACACCTAAATCCACCACCACTACAATTTCAAAGTTCACAGCAACTTCAAACAACTCTACACATACAACACGACTTCTCCCTTCAACCAACAAGTGAAGAAAAGACAGTAGATGAACTCACCTCAGCCAAACCAAGGCTCTGATACCAATCTTGATGTGGATCTTTAACAAATTCCAGCAATGCTAACAGGTGAGTAAAGTGTGAATCAAATAAAGATAAAAGAATCAAAATAACTAAGATTGATCCAAGCAATAAAGGCAAAGCCACCAACCAAGGAAACCACCACCTAAATTCCAGTAACAAGAAAATTTAGGGTAAAAGTTTGTTTAAACTTGAAGAACAAGTTCAATGTTCAGTTTTTACTTTTCCAGCGAAAAAAACCCTCCCTTACAAAGCATTGAAGATCCTTTTAAAAAGTATAATACAAAATAAAATAACACTAATACATTTTCCAAAATCAAAAGTAATGACAATTACTTAACATGTAAAACAATCTCAAAATGGAAAATGGACACAAATAGTTTGTTGGTGTAGAAATTGTCTTGGCCTAATATTGCAACTTTTGTAGTCAGTCTCTTATCCTCCATCAATGCATTCTAGGACCTTGCAAATGCTTTGAGTTTACTTGCTAGAACTTTTAAAGTGACATAAAAGAGATAAACTAATAAAATAAAATACTAATTAACTTAAATTTCCTTAAACTTACCAAAATTTCCATTTTTTTTTTCCCTCCAAATGGATATTTTCTTGATTTGCTTCATGTAAGTGATGTGACAATCAAGCAAGTGAGGTATCATTGGCCCAAGTGATCATGGTTAAACTAAGGGAATAACTTCGGTCTTTAAACGGGGCTTGGGCTGAATGGGCTAAAGGAAATTGAGAGTTTCACCAAATTGGGTTTTAGTGTCTGAATATAGTTGGGTTTGGTAAGTTAAAGTGTTTATGCATTTGGTGAGTTGATTCATATCAAAAGCTTATCTTATTTGATTGAAAATGCTATAACAGGCTTTAAATCTTAATAATTTTTGTTGAATATAAAACAAAATACCTTAGAACATCATCATTAAAAGCAAAAATGTTATAAAGTGATTTTACACATCTCCGTTCTCACCAAAAATGTTATAATGTGCTTCAAGAGATCACTATTTCTTGCAAAAAGGCATTCAAATGCTTTCAAACATCACCGTTTTTATTAAAAGCACATAAAAATGCTAAAAATTACTTTAAATTGTATCCAATTTGATCTAAAATGACATAACCTGCCTTAAATCTTTAAATCTTTGCTGAATATGCAACAAAATACCTTAGAACATCACCCTCAAGTGTGAAAATGCTATAAGGTGCCTTGACCCTTCTTCATTCTTGCCAAAAATGTTATAACGCACTTTAAGACGTCACCATTTCTTGCAAAATAGCATTGAAATGAATTCAAATATTACCATTTTCTTTAAAAGCGCAAAAAATGCTAAAAATTACTTTAAGCCTTATTCAATTTGATCGAAAACACCATAATAGGCTTTAAATCTTCACAATATTTGCCGAATAGACAACAAAATACCTTAGAACATCACTGTTAAGTTCAAAAATGCTATAAAGTGCCTTGACACATCTTCATTCTTGCCTCAAATGTTATAATGTGCTTCAAAACATCACAATTTCTTACAAAATGGCATTGAAATGTATTCAAACATTAGCATTTTCTTCAAAGTGCAAAAAATGGCTAAAAATTGCATTAAAATGTATTTGATTTGATCAAAAATGCTATAACAGGTTTTAAATCTTCACAATATTTGCCAAAAACACAAAAGACCTTAGCACATCATCGTTAAGTGCAAAAATGCTATAAGGTGCCTTGATGCATCTTTGTTCTTGCCTAAAATGTTATAACATGCTTTGAAACGCCACTATTTCTTACAAAATGGCATTAAAATGAGTTCAAACATTACTGTTTTCTTTAAAAGTATAAAAAATGCTAAAAATTACTTTAAAACTTATTCGATTTGGTAAAAAATGACATAAGATGACTTAAATCATCACCATTTTTGCCAAATACGCAACAAAATACCTTAAAACATCATCGTTAAATGCAAAAATGTTATAAAGTACCTTGATGCATCATTGTTTAGGCCAAAAATGTTCTAATGTGCTTCAAAACATCACAATTTCTTAGAAAATGGCATTGAAATGAGTTCAAACATTACTGTTTTCTTTAAAAGTGTAAAAAATGCTAAAAATTGCTTTAAAACTTATCTGATTTGATCATAAATGACATAACATGCCCTAAATCTTCACAATTTTTGCTGAATACGCAACAAATGCCTTAGAAAATCACTATTCGGTGCAAAAATGCTATAAAGTGCCTTGACCATCTCTGTTCCGCCAAAAATGTTATAACGTGCTTCAAGACATCACCATTTGTTATGAAAAGGCATTGAAATACTATCAAATATCATTGTTTGCTTTAAAAGCATGTAAAAATGCTAAAAATTGCTTTAAAACATATCCAATTTGATCTAAAATGACATAACATATTTTAAATCTTTAAATCTTTGCTAAATATGCAACAAAATACCTTAGAACATCATCATTAAGTGCAAAAATGCCACAGAGTGCCTTGACGCATCTTCCTTCTTGCCAAAAATGTTATATTGTGCTTCAAGATGTCACCATTTCTTGTAAAATGGAATTGAAATGCTTTCAAACATTACAGTTTTCTTTAAAAGTGCAAAAAATGCAAAAAGTTGCTTTTAAACTTATCCAATTTGATCTAAAAATTTTGCTAAATATGCAACAAAATACCTTAGTGTTAATTAAATAAATTTAAATGTTTAGCTCAAGTTTTCAAAGATTCAACAAAAAACCAAGTGCAAATACAAGTAGATAGAAGATATAGCAAGAGAGAAAAAGAATAGCTTTTTATTCAATCTTCCAATATTTACACATGATGGGTTTATATATACAACATCCTAACGGTTAGGTACAAGCTTACTTAACTTTTCCAACAACTAGGTACAACATATAACAACACATCTTTCAAATTCAAAAAACTAGTTGTTATGTTTGTCTTTTAGTGACTAACAAAAACTAGTTGTTATTTTGTCCTTTAGTGACTAGCTTTTAAAACACTTGAAA
>CP135532.1:3478283-3493207 GCA_032402905.1 Khaya senegalensis | reverse complement strand
ACTAAATCTCCTGGTGCAAATTGAATTCTTTTTCTCCTTTTGTTTGCTGACTGTGCATATTCTTCATTTTTCTTTTCAATTTGCTTCTTCACACTCTCATGCAGAGGTTTGACAAACTCAGCCTTTTTTTCCCATCAAGACAAATTTTCTCTTCAATAGGCAGCGGCAACAAATCAAGAGGAGTTGTAGGATTGAATCCATAAACTATCTCAAATGGTAAATGCTTTGTTCCACTATGCACACTTCTATTATAAGCAAACTCAACATATGGTAAACATTCATCCCAGTTCTTCAAATTCTTGTTAACAACAGTACGAAGTAAAGAAGAAAGGGTTCGATTTACCACTTCGGTTTTTCCATCGGTTTGAGGATGGCATGTTGTGCTGAAGAGTAGTTTTGTTCTAAATCTTTTCCACAAAGTCTTGCAAAAGTAACTCAGGAATTTGGCATCACAATCTGAAGCAATACTTTTTGGAATCCCATGCAATCAAACAATCTCCTTGAAGAATAAATCAGAAACATGTTGAGCATCATTCGTCTTGTGGCAAGGAATAAAATGAGACATCTTGGAAAACCTGTCAACAACTACCATAACTGAATCTTTTCCCTGCTGCGTTCTAGGCAAACCAAGCACACAATCCATGCTTAGATCTTCCCATGGTTGGTTTGGTACAGGTAATGGCATGTATAACCCTGGTGACATCTCCTTGCTCTTGGCTTTCTTGCATATCACATAGCTTTCTATGACTCTTTTAACATCTTTGATCATGACTGGCCAATAAAAATGTTCCTTGAGTGCCTCTAATGTCTTCTTTTCTCCAAAATGACCAACTAAACCTCCACCATGAGTTTCCCTCACTAAGTGCTCACAGATTGAACAATTTGGGATGCACAGTCTACCTTGCTTGAATAGATAGTCATCATGTCGATAGAATCCTTGCATGGCTCCTTTCTTGCACTCCTCATATATTGACGCAAACTTTGGGTCATCTTTATACTGATCTACAAGCATCTTAAAACCCATTAGTTTAACATTTAACATGGAAATTAAAGAGTACCTCCGAGATAGTGCATCAGCCACAATGTTGACATTTCCTTTCTTGTACTTGATCATATAAGGAAAAGACTCCAAGAATTCCACCCATTTGGCATGCCTTTGGTTCAGCTTGCTTTGCCCCTTTAAATGCTTCAAGGACTCATGATCAATGTGAATAACAAACTCCTTGGGCAGTAAATAATGTTGCCATCTCTCCAAAGCTCTAATTAAAGCAAAAAAACTCTTTGTCATAGGTTGAGTAGTTTAATTATGCACCACTCAACTTTTGACTAAAGTATGCTAATGGACGCTCCTCTTGCATAAGAACAGCCCCAATTCCCACACCAGATGCATCACATTCTAATTCAAAAGTTTTGGTGAAATCAGGTAAAGCTAAAATTGGTGCAGTTGTCAACTTCTCTTTAATCAACTCAAAACTCCTTTGTGCTTCTTTATTCCATTCAAAAGCCCTTCCTTTTTTAATAATTTCAGTAATAGAAGCAAGCAAAGTACTAAAATTCTTCACAAACCTTCTATAAAAAGAAGCTAACCCATGGAAACTTCTCACTTCAGCAACACTACTTGGAATAGGCCACTCTTTAATAGCCTTCACCTTTTCTTCATCAACACCAACACCATGCTTTGACACCACATAACCAAGAAAAACTACATGATCTTGGCAAAAATGACATTTTTCAGGTTGCCATACAATTTCTCTTCTCTCATCACTTCAAACACCTTCCTCAAATGAATTATATGTGTTTCTAAACTTCCACTGTAAATCAGAATATCATCAAAATAAACAACAACAAAATCACCAATAAAGTTCCTAAGCACATGATTCATCAATCTCATAAAGGTGCTTGGTGCATTAGATAAACCAAATGGCATAACCATCCATTCATATAATCCAAATTTAGTTTTAAAAGCGGTTTTCCATTCATCCCCTTTTTTCATCCTAATCTGATGATAACCACTTTTGAGATCTATTTTAGAAAATATAACAGCACCATTTAACTCATCAAGCATATCATCAAGTCTAGGGATAGGATAGCGATATTTTACCGTAATCTTGTTGATTGCCCTACTATCCACACACATCCTCATGGTTCCATCCTTCTTTGGCACCAACAAAGCTGGTACAGAACAAGGACTCATGGATTCCCTAACATATCCATTATCAATCAGCTCAGAAACTTGCATTTGCAACTCTTTAGTCTCTTCCGGATTGCTTCTGTAGGCTGGTCAATTTGGCAGAGTTGCCCCTGGTATGAGATCTTTTTGGTGCTCAATTCCCCTGATTGGTGGTAACCCCTTCAGTAATTCTTCTGGAAATACATCAGCAAACTCCTTTAAAATTGCTTCCACTTGAGTTGGAAAAGTAACATCTCCGCTTTGAGTTGCTTCTTTGACCACCAGAATAAAGATTGGCTTTTTATCAAACAAAACTTGCTTTACTACTCCTTTGTTGACAAACAAACTCTCTTTCTTTCTCTTGTCAAACTCAATTTTATCTTTCTGAATTTGTTGTGGATTAAGAGGTGTTAACACAATCTTTCTGCCATCCTTAACAAAGGAATATGTATTCTTATAACCATCATGAAAGGCTCTTCTATCATACTGCCAAGGTCTTCCCAATAAGAGATGACTTGCATCCATAGAGACTACATCACATAACACTTCATCTTTGTATCTACCAATTGAAAAAGGCACAAAAACTTGCTGAGTAACTTTCACATCACCATTGTCATTTAGCCACTGTAATCTATAAGGTTGGGGATGTTTTAAAGTAGCCAAATTTAATTTTTCAACCAAAGTAGTGGAAGCCACATTTGTACAACTACCTCCATCAATTATAACTCCACACACCTTATTCTGAATTGCACACCTTGTATGAAAGATATTCTCACGTTGCTCTTCTTCCTCTTTTGCTTGTGTAGTCATGGTGCGGCGAACTACAAGCATTTCTCCAATTTCAGCATGTTCTACCTCTTCTTCCTCGCTATTTTCCACTCCCTCTTCTTCTGCAGCCTCATCTTCACTCTCCAATTCTCCTTGTGAGTCCCTAAGTACCATTACCCTCCTATTTGGATATTCGGAAGCGATATGCCCATATCCAAGGCATTTAAAGCATTTGATGTCTCGGCTCCGTTTTGGAGGAATTGTTTCTGTCACTTTCTCTTTCCCTTTATCCATGGCTACTGTTGACTTGCTAGGACCACTTTTCTCTGCTGATTTTGCTATTTTCTTTGAAATGGAAGTTGGATAAGTAGATGTTGAATTGGTGTTTTTGGTGGAACCAGATCTATACACTCCCCTCATTAGTTGTCGCTCCACCTTGATAGCAAGTTTAATCACATCTTGCAAAGAAACATATGGTTACAATTCTGCCCTACTTGAAATTTCATATTTCAGCCCACCAAGGAACCTTGCAATGGTTAGTTCTTCTAGTTCTTGCAAGTTACATCTCACATCATAAGTATCTCATACTCTTCTACACACATGCCCCCTTGCCTTAAACTCTGAAGTTTAAAGTACAGTTCTTGTTTGTAGTATTCTGGCAAAAATCTTCTCTCCATTAATCTCTTCATGACTCTCCAACTTGTGACCTCATCTAAACCTTCCCTGCTTCGCCTGACTTTCTCATTTTCCCACCATAAATTGGCATAATCAGTAAATTCAAAAGTGGCCAACTTGCACTTCCTTGGTTCAGAATAATCATAATACTCAAATACCTTCTCTACTTTTTGCACCCATTCTAAGTACTCCTCGGGTGAACTTGTTCCTTGAAATGGCGGAATCTTCAACTTAACATCAATTCCATCATCCCTAGTATTTCTTCTCTGCCATGGTCTCTCCTCAGCTTCATCATCTATTCTCGGCTCATCAAGCTCATCTTCTACATAATAATCAGGCCTTCTGGGTGCTCGTTGCTCTCGTCGTTCACGTCTTCTGGGTTGTTGCTGAATGGTACTCCTCTCCATGGCTTGAATTAAACGGTCAATTTGCTCCCTCATTTTTGCTTTCTGGCGTTTAAGTGCTAAGATCTTAACTTGATCCAAACTCAATCCTCTTGGAACACTGGAAGTTTCTTCTTCTTTAGACATGATTCTTGCTGAAAATTTCAAGTGAATAGGTTTCTTGATTCAAAGAGGCTCTGATACCAACTGATATGCCTCAAGGATCTTCAAATGATGAATCAAGATTTATGGGTAAATTTTGTTTTTGGTGTTTTGTAGATGAAAAGAGGTGCTGGGATATGGATTAGTTGTTGAGTAGATGAAAATTCGTAATTGAGGTAGGTTTTTGGTTCTTTAAAGGTGTTTTACGGAAGCTGAAGGGTTATGTACGATTTTGAAGTGGTAATGTGATATGAATGGCTTATGAAAGTTTAAGATGAAGAAATAGAGTTCTAAATCAGTATTAAGAATCAAAATAAAGAAATTAACACTAGTGAATCAAGTTTAATAAGATTAGATTGCCACAAACAAGATTACTAGGATGATTCGCCACACTCTAAGATAGAAAGAAGGAAGAGTGATGAGAATCGATAAGAATTCGCCACTAAATAAAGAATTTGTTTAGATAAGAATTGGATGCAACTCAGCACAATACTTTTTCATTCGTAGATTGAAAATCCATTACAATAACATGCCTTCCATTATAGAACTAGCAAACTTGCCCTAGAAGATTTGTGCATTTAATGCCTAATTGGAAAACTAAGACTAATTAATTAAAACCCAATTACTAAAACCATAATTAATACATCATTAATTAAACATTTAAGTTATTAGCCACCTTATTTATTGAAGTTCATTGACCACAAATCATCATCATAATTAGCTGAAATTAAACTCAATCAGCAAAACAATTTCCATCCATGCAGGTGAGTAAAGTAACAAGCTTGGCTCTTGCTCTAGTAACTGGTCCCATGTATGGCTCTTCTTGGATTGCAGCAACTTCATTTCCATGATGGAGCACATCAACGATTAAGCGCAAAAACGCTGTAAAGTACCTTGACGCATCTTCATTCTTGCCTAAAAGGTTATAACATGCTTCAAACTATCACCATTTCTTACAAAATGGCAATGAAATGAGTTCAAACATTGCCATTTTCTTGAAAAGTGCATAAAATGCTAAAAATTGCTTTAAAACTTATCCTATTTGATCGAAAATGTTATAACAGGCTTTAAATCTTCACAATATTTGCTGAATACACAACAAAATACTTTGGAACATTACCGTTAAGCTCAAAAATGCTATAAAGTGCCTTGCTGCATCTTTGTTCTTTCCTAAAATGTTATAACATGCTTCAAAACGTCACCATTTCTTGCAAAATGGCATTAATGCATTCAAACATTACTGTTTTCTTTAAAAGTACAAAAAATGCTAAAAATTGCTTTAAAACGTATGCTATTTCATCAAAAATACTATAATAGGCTTTAAATCTTCACAATTTCTGCCGAATACATAACAAAATACCTTAGAACATCATTGTTAACAGCAAAAATGCTATAAAGTGACTTGATGCATCTCTGTTCTTGCCAAAAATGTTATAACATGCTTAAAACATCACCATTTCTTACAAAATGGCATTGAAATATATCTAAACATTATTGTTTCCTTTAAAAGTGCATAAAATGCTAAAAATTGCATTAAATGTATCTAATTTGATCAAAAATGTTATAACAGGCTTTCAATCTTCACAATATTTACCAAATACACAACAAAATACCTTAAAACATCACCATTAAGTTCAAAAATGCTAGAAAGAAACTTGACACATCTTCATTCTTGCCTAAAATGTTATAACGTGCTTCAAAATGTCACTATTTCTAACAAAATGTCATTGAAATGTGTTTAAACATTACCATTTTCTTTAAAAGTGCAAAAAATGCTAAAAATTTCTTCAAAACTTATCAGATTTGATCAAAAATGATACCTTTAATCTTCACAATTTTTGCTAAATACGCAACAAAATACCTTAGAACATCACTGTTAAGTGCAAAAATGCTATAAAGTGCCGCGATGCATTTTCATTCTTGCCTAAAATGTCATAATGTGCTTCAAAACATCATTATTTCTTACAAAATGGCATTTCAATAAGTTCAAACATTACCATTTTCTTTAAAAGTGCAAAAATTGTTAAAAATTGCTTTAAAACTTATATGATTTGATAAAAAATGACATAACATGCCTTAAATCTTCACAATTTTTGCCAAAAACAAAACAAAATACTGTAGAACATCACTGTCAAGTTCAAAAATGCTATAAAGTGACTTGAGGCATCTCTGTTCTTGACGAAAATGTTATAACATGCTTAAAACATCACCATTTCTTACAAAATGATATTAAAATGCGTCTAAACATTATCATTTCCTTTAAAAGTACCAAAAATGCTAAAAATTGCATTAAAATGTATCTGATTTAATTGAAAAATGCTGTAACATGCTTTAAATCTTCACAATATTTGACAAATACGCAACAAAATACCTAAAACATCATTTTTTAGTTCAAATATGCTAAAAGTTGCCTTGACGCATGTAGTGACAATTACTTTTATATATATATATATATATTCATACGCTTTTGAAATCCCAAAAGTTTGATTTTTTTTTTTTTTTGACAAAATTTTGCAATATTTCAACTATATAATTTGAGTTCCACTAACTGCAAAAAGAGGTTTGGCACTTTCAATATTATTTTTTTTTCCCAACTACTGCCACCATTTAAGGATATGCATTCAACTATCAAACAAAATATATTTAATAAACTAATTTTCCTTTTTAACATATATTTACCTCAAAATAGTTTGTTAAGAACATATAAACACTTATATATGTAAATCTACAAACAAACCAAAATTATAAATCCATGCCCCCTTTTTTTTTTTACTTGCATGTTATGCCTCAAATGTACTTCTAGGCTTTGAGAATTTTTCCTTACCTGAAAAAATTAAAACCCATAAGAGTAAAGAATCAAAATTACCCAGTAAAATAAACATAATTATTAGATAATGACTTTTTTTACTCTAAACCAATTCATATGCCTATAGGTGGTATATTTGCCAACTCATAATAAGCATATTCGTACATACAAAAATATAAACAATTATGCACATATATTCATAATCACACAATTATGCACCATAATATGCCAATTTGGGAAACTTTCACATTTTTCATTGAAATATCATTCATTTTTATTTTCTTTTTTTCTTTCTTTCTATGATTAATCATGGCTAATACATTTTTAATTAGTGGTCATATCATACTTTCACAATCCTCATCTCCCTGATATTGTCCACATAAGACCATATCTAGTGTGAAATAACAAGATCCAGTCTATGGTCACGTAGACCAACCCGTAAACGCTCCAGATAGAGTCCAGCCTATGGTCACGCAGACCAATCCATTAATTTCCTAAATAAGGTCCAGCCTATGGTCACGCAGACCAATCTGTTAATTTCCTAAATAAGGTCCAGCCTATGGTCACTCAGACCACCCCGTAAATAGATCCCAATCTATAGTCACACAGACCAACCCATGACTATTTTTTGTTTTCGCATTAGCCTTTATTATGCATGCATGATAAATCTATAGATTATTTAACCATTTATTCAAGCTTATTCATCATAATATTTAAACTAAATATTTTACATTTCCATATAGGATCCATCATTCATCACTGTGGGATCATTTTTCCATATTCATCATAACAATCAATTTCTTTCATAAAACTCATACCCACACACACACACACACACACACACACACACATACATAGTATGGCTAGAATATACTATTAGAGTATGCCCTAGAAGCCATTCATATTATCGGCTTTAGGGATACGTTTGTCTTTTTTCTTTATTCAGTCATGCATATAAATAAGGTATATTTGTGAATTGTTCAGATAATTCATTTAATAGTTAATTAATATTATCAAAGTCATTCCCTATGAAGGTGATATCGATTAGGTAACGATATCACATAGTAGGTATATTAAATATCTGCGGTGAATATTATGAGATGATATTAGTACAAGTAATATGATGGTCAAGTTATTAGGACATTAGTATGAAATAAATAGTTGGGCATTTTATTTATTTAAATATAACCACATAAGGATAAATCATATAGTATTGCATGTAGTCAATGATTTATCATGTAATTGTACTAGTGTGTAACGTTGTCCTTTAATCTGAGATATCACTGACGAATTTGATATAGATGCATGTCTTGTATGATAAAGTCGGTTTAGTCACATGTTGCTTGCCTTTGAAAACGTATGATGGTCAAGACCGGATTTGTTGATTCGATAAGTATAGGATCAGAGTTTTCACTGATTCGATCCAGATTCGAGTTCTCAAACAAATATCAATAAATGGCTAAAAAGTAAATCTCTGGTGAAAGTGATCAAATGTCACACGAAAAAGTTCGTGGTGACGAGTTCAGCACGTATAGATCCATGGTTTATAATTTTATCAGTAAAGGATTTTGATATACCATGAACCTTGAATTGATTAGGATTAGACAACAAAAGGATTTTACCCGCATGGTTTGTACATGATCACACCAATAAACTCAAAAGGTCCGGAATAAGTTCACGGCTATTCCACAATGAACTCACATGGTTACACCAATAACCAAAGATAATGAGAAATATTTGGGAGTGAAAATATTATCAAGAACAAAGGCTAACATGTTTGAGATAATATTTAGGTCGAAATAAATATATATTCGATAGATATATTTATGAATTCTTTAAATTGTTTAAATGATTTTCTTGGGTTTAATTTATTGTAAATTACATGGTCAAATTGATAATATTAATTATTTGAGAACCTAAATAAAAATATGTAATTATGAGATAATTACACATTGGCCCATGTATATATACTTAATTATATTTTGGTTAAAAGTTAGCTAAATGTTTACATTTAAGTCTAAGAACTTAAATGTATAAAATAAAAATTATATAATAATGACCATTTTATCCATGCCACCTATGCACTTTTAATTAAAAAGTAAGGACATAAATGGAAAGGCTTGGATTTTTTCAAGTATATATACATGAATTTTATCATTTTTTGGTGGAAGAAAAACTTGCCATAATGTAACATCTTCAAATATAGGTATTCCTCTAATACCTTATTATAATTATTTTTATAATTATCTTGAGTTTTGAATTGTGAAAATATATAAAATAATTTTTGGAATCCTGATTAGAGCCATCCTAAAACGGCAAGAATTGCCAGTTTGTCGAAAAAGGGTTATTTTGTCGAAAAGAGTAAAATAGTCAATTTGCAAATGTCGTAAGGGTCAGATTGAATCTCAAATTTTTAAAAATATTGAAAATATTTTTAGAAGTATGTAGAAAGAAACAGAATCAAATTTGAACAAGAATATCTTTAGAAAAGAGAAAAAAAAATAACCAATTTTCTTCCCTAGGGGCAAAATGGTTATTTTATAAAGAATTTTTGAATTCCAAGTCACTAAAATCTAATGAACTAAAGTGAAAAAAATCTGAAAATAGTTTGAGTAGTCTCATAATTTTCTTGGGAATTAAATATAAATTTTAAAAAGTTATTGGGTAAGAGTGTAATTTTTAAAAAATATAAAGTTAGATAACACTCTTTGACTTTTCGAAATTGGATGAATTTAACTTTATCCTTCTCTCTCTTCTCGTAAATCATTCTCTCCCTTCTCTTTTAAATTTTTTTTATTTTCTTAAAAAAATAAAGCAAAACTCACAATTCGTTCAATTAGACGTATTATCGCAGAAGAAAAAATTATTCTGTGCGTTGAGAGCTTTAATTTGATGATAAAAATTCTTGATTTTATTAAGTTTTAGTTTATAAACTTGTTGAAAAGTGGTTTAAATTGCAGTTTTATGATTTTAAATGGTGTTTTAGGTATTTTTTTTTTAAACTTAAATTTGGTGCAATTGCCATCAATTTTAGATTTAAGGTAAGAACCCCAAAACCTAACTTGGTAATTTAGAAATTTTATGAAATTGATGTATAATTTATGAAATTGAATGTTTGGAAAGTAAATTGGAGTGAATAGAATTGTGTAAGAAAAAAATTTGGTTTATGTATATAAAGATGTTAAAGAATAAAGAAAATTAACAGGCATTGATTTGGATGTGTAAAATAAAAAAAAATAGAAAAAGAGTAAAACTGTCCATTTTGAGTACTATTTATTTGGTGTTAAATTATGTTAATTATATTGTGAAATAATAGAATTAGTAGAAATTGGTTTGATTGTGTAAAATAGAAAAAAAATAAAAAAAAAATTGTGAAATTGTCCAATTATGGTACTAATTAATTGGTGTTCGATGATTATTTTGGTCAAGTGAATATATGTTAGTTAATTGAGTGTACATGTAAATGATTGAATTAGTTATTATTACTATTATAAATATTATTTTTTATAATTAATTTGATGGTACATATATTAGTAGGTGTTGTAATGCAGTTATAGTTATTAATTTATTTTATATTGTGATAAAATTATAAAAATGTTGCATATGTAATTATTAGAATTTTAATAAATTATCAAAATGCCCTTGAATAATAGTAAAGGGTAAATGAGTAATATATGTATATGATAAATCATGGAGGGATATATAAGTGGTCAATATTTTTGTGGTAAGATTACAAAATTTTTTTACATGTCAATAGAGTTGTTTAGGATGAAATGGAATAATGATTTATTAATTATTGTAGCATTTTTTTGGAGTATGTGGAACCTATAGTCGTTCTTATAGTATCCGAAATTGTATCTGAGAAACCACGATAGTCCTTCATGACACCTTTGAGCACGTTAAACCAATGATAGGAAGCAGTAGTTCACCATGACACCCTTAGGGGCATGTTAAACTCATGGTAGCATTATAAGTATGCACAATTTATACATATATTGGTATGTAAGATGAATAATGTAATCACGATTCAAAATTTATATTAAGTATAACTAGCCAAATGAAAAGAAAACTTGATAATAGAAATGAAATAGATAGAGCAGAAAGCGTATAGAGAAAAATAGTACTATACTAAAATTATTAATAATATCTTAATTGAACTGTTAATTGCGTAGTTTGAATGAGTTAGTTCTAAATGGTTATTATTGTAACGTTGGATATATGGGATATGTTGTTATCTTGATTAATTATTATTTGTATGATTGGAATATTATGATTTATTAAATTATTTTATTAAATTTTATATTTCTTACTGAATAATTCTAAATTACTTACTCTGTAATTGAAATAATTTTCAAATATAGCAAGTAGGGCGGTGGAACCAGGCAAATCCTTGATATAGTGACATGTCAAGAAAGTTGGACATACAAGATTTTTATTATTGAAATAATTATATTTTTGTTATAAATGATATTTTTAATATATTGAACATATTATAAATAAGTATATATGTTAAATTATGATAAATGTTTACTTTGATTATAATAAAAGAAAAAGAAAAAAAATAGACTTTTCTTTTAATACTTGTTTAGAAGTTATTATTTATTGTTTAATAAGTATATGATTATTTATTGTTTAAATAAGTATAGGATTCCTGCAATAAATCCTAGAATTCTCCTAAATTGGCCAAATTTTTCCAAGTCCATTTAATGGTGTAAATTATAGAGACTTTACATAATTGAAGATTTTTCATTATTTCTCATCAAGTATGTACCGAAACTCATCTAAAATTTGTAATTTGTGCATATATATGATATATGATTATTTGGCTCATCATGTATTTATGAAAATGTTTCAATGAATATAAATTTTGATTTTATGCATATCATGAGTATTTCAATCCAACACATACAATACCATAAAGATATTTTTAAATACCTAATTTAGTATTGTACATTAACAAGGTTCAAATATCTTTCATTAGAACTAAACTAGCGGTATTATACAATACTTCGCCATCCTCAAATTTTAAACATGTAATCGCCATTCACTATATCAAAATTTCTATAATACAATTTAATAATATCAAATTATCTACATAACGATTCCATATAAAATTTTTCTCACTTAATACTCCAATCACATTTTCATACAAATAATCAATCGAAAATATAACATGTAAATAATCTTTTTTTCTTATCCTTATTTGGCCGAATTTCCCATTTGTGCATACATAATCTTATTATACCATTTTTATCATTATACACTTACTCAATATATTTACATACTTATAATCAATTAAATATGTCAAAATAAATATTTCTTCCAAACATTCCTTATATGACCAAATTTCGCATTCCATGTATACAATATTTTATTTTGTCAATTTCATCTAAATACACATTTTCTTCAAATTTTCCTAAATGGTTAAATATTCCTCGTTGGGATCCAAACTTCATACATGCAAATTCTATATCAATTCATGCTAAATATCATCTCAATTTCATCATCCAACATATAATTGCATTAAAACCAAATTCTCCCTAACATACATACATGGCCGAGGATACCATCATGCATACTTGCTTTTTTTTTTAAAAAAAAATTCTACTTCCAATCATGCTCAATAACACTTCCATTTCATTATTTCACATCCAATTATAATAACATAATTATTTATGGAAACCTTAATTTTTAGTATACCAAAAATTATGAAAACCTTGCCTATGTTCACCAAAATTTGCTCTTCCTTGTTTCTTTAATATCTTCCTCCTTTCTACACAAAACCACCAATCTACATCGATTTTTCTATATTATATAAACTTAAAAGACATAAAACTTAAAGATTCTTACCTCAAATGAAAGCTTTCCAAACCTTCTTCCACTTTTCTTAAAGAAATTTTTTAAAATTTTCTTAATTTCTCTAAAATTTTTGGCTTAAGAATTTAAAAAATAAGAAACAAAGAGAGGGAGGGAGGTTCGGCAAAATGGAGAGAAATGGAGAAGTTTCTAGCTTGTTCTTTCTTTTATTAAATTAAACATATCACATTTTCAATTTTGTCCCTCCTTTTTTCAATACAAAGACCAATATATCCTCATATCATTTACCTACTTATTCTCGCTTATTTTTTTGGTTATTCCCTTTTTGTCCTATAAATTTAACTTCCACTTTATCCCTTTATTTTTTTTAAATAACTATTTTGCCCTTGGCAAAAATAAAATATTATTTTTGTCCTTTTTCGTCTTTTTTAAGAAAATTTACATCCAAAACAAGTTCTGATTTTTTTTTTCTATATATTATTTACAATATTTTAAGGATTTTAGGGTGGTTGGATTTTCATTCTACCCTTCCAAATTTTTTTCAATTTATCAATTTTGCTCTTTTTGACAAAATTATTCTTTTTCGGCAAAATGGTAATTTTTGCGGTATTAAGTTTAGTTACTCTATCCTTTTTTCCCCAATGTTACTTATTCAATTCCACAACTTAACATCTCATTCGATGTCCATTTTACCCATTTCATCATAACATAATGACTATTTTACCCATAATGCACCCATATTGCAAATTTCTTTTTTTGTATGGAATTTAACTTAAGTTTTACCTTTGTTACTTCAATTTCATAAATTCTAGAAATAAATTAAGTAGGAGTTAAAGAGCATACTTGAATTTGGGCTGTTACAATGCATCTTCATTATAGCCAAAAATATTATAATGTACTTCAAGACGTCACCGTTTCTTGCAAAATGACATTGAAATGCGTTCAAACATTACTATTTCCTCTAAAGTGCAAAAAATGCTAAAAATTGCATTAAAATGTATCTGATTTGATCGAAAATGCAGTAACAAGCTTTAAATCTTCACAATATTTACCGAATGTGCAACAAAATACCTTAGAACATCACTATTAAATTCAAAAATGCTACAAAGTGCCTTTACACATCTTCGTTCTTGCCTAAAATATTATAACGTGCTTTAAAACATCATGATTTCTTACAAAATGGCATTGAAATGAGTTCAAACATTACCATTTTCTTTAAAAGTGCAAAAAATGCTAAAAATTGCTTGTCCTGAGCCAAAACTTCATAATTTATTACGTGCTTTAAAACTTCACAATTTCTCTTGAGCCAAAAGAGCATTTGTCTCCACCTTGTGGTAATGATCATTTGTGTCCAAGACACGATGGGCTGTTCTTTCTTGTTGATCATGTAACAAACCTCATCAAAGGGAGGTATTTCATTGCTTCTTAGTATGTGGTTCAGAATATCATTAAACTTGGAGTTTAAGCTAGCAAGGTAAGTAAATACCTTATCCTCATTAGCCCGTGCAAGAATGATGGCAATGTCATTAGTTTCTAGCCTATAGGAGTGAAGCTCATCCCAAGCCTCTACAAATTTTCCCAAGTGTTCAACTGAGCTCATCTTATTTTGGTTAAGCTTATTGAGGAAGGATTTAAGCTCATACACCCTCATAAGATTCTTTTGTTGACCATTGATTCTCTTGATAAAATCCCACAACTCCTTAGAAGTCTCAGCATTAGTGAAAATTCCAATCAAGTTTGGTTCTATAAAGTTAAGAATCCAAGTTAGGACTATTTTGTTTACTTGGAACCATTCTTCAAATCCATCATCATCCAAAGGTCTTTTAACCCTTCTTGTGACAAACCCGTATCTACCTTTACCACACAAAGCATTTGTTGCAGCCTTAATTGATATGGGGTAGTTGTGGTTGTTTAGTAGAATAGTGGTGAGTTTAAGGGAGGTATTAGCATTTACTTCCATTATCTTAGAAGTGGTTCAGGTGGAGGTGTTGATGGTGGTTTGAGAAGGTGCTTCATTTGGTTTGTGGGTGCCTAAAGTGTGGAAAAAATATATTAATGAAGAAATGAAGAAGATTCAAATGTGAAAGAAAGTATTGATGAAGGAATAAAGAAGCTTTTTTCTATCTATTTCATTTACAATGAT
>CP135532.1:3381387-3433296 GCA_032402905.1 Khaya senegalensis | reverse complement strand
CTGTTGGTTGTTTGCCTATTTAAAATCTTTGTAACATCATTCTTTCAATTAAGAAAAACAATTCTCTCATCTTTTTCATATTTCTCTCTTTGGCTGAAATTCTCAAGCTCACTTCTTATACTTTGATCATCAAAGTTAACATGGTATCAGAGCTGTAAGTTCNTGCAGCTTTCCTACCTTGGGAAAACAATTATAGCTGTTGGTTGTTTGCCTATTTAAAGTCCTTGTAACATCATTCTTTCAATTAAGAAAAACAATTCTCTCATCTTCTTCATATTTCTCTTTTTGGCTGAAATTCTCAAGCTCACTTCTTGTACTTTGATCATCAAAGTTAACAGCACCAGTGGCTAAGATGAACACCATTAGAGTTGTCTTGTCCTTAGCCACTAATTATGAATGGGAAATGAATCAAATGGATGTTCGAAATGCTTTTTTCCAAGGGGAATTAGAGGAAAAGGTTTACATGGATATTCCATAAGGATACAATATCAAAGTACCAACAACACATGTGTGTAAACTTAGAAAAGCCATTTATGGCTTAAAACAATCACCTAAGTCTTGGTACTCTAAGTTGCAAGGTGTATTAACTTCTCAACATTTCAAGATTAGTAGTGTTGATCATTCTTTATTCATCAAACACTCTAATAATGGTATTACGATTGTGATAATCTATGTAGATGATATAATTATAACCGAGAGTGATACTTTAGGAATAAAAAGTACTAAAAATTATTTAAAGTCTACTTTTGATATTAAAGATCTTGGATACTTACGGTATTTTCTAGGTATAGAAATTGCTCATTCTAATAAAGGGTTTTTTCTATCTCAAAGGAAATACACACTTAATCTTTTGAAAGAAACAGGTAAGCTTGGAGGGAAGAGAGCTTTAACACCAATTGAAGGACAAGCCAAAAAGAAAGAGGGCAAGCCAATTCAAGACATCAAGCAATATCAAAGAATTATGGGTAAGTTAATTTATTTAACCATTACTAGACCTGACATTTCTTTTGCTGTGAATCAGGTGAGCCAATTTATGACATATCCAATGACCAATCACATAAAAATGGTAGACCAAATACTTAAATATCTCAAAGGAACACCAGGACAAGGAATACTAATGAAAAAACATGGATATCACCAAACTGAAGGCATTGATTGAAGATTTGGGTTTTAAGGTGGAGGTACCAATGAAGCTGCATTCTGACAACAAATCGGCAATACATATTGCAAACAATCTGGTGTTTCATGAGAGAACAAAGCACATAGAGGTAGATTGTCACTTTATAAGAGAAAAGTATTTGAACAAGACAATCTCAATGCCTTATGTCAAGAGTGAAGATCAATTGGCAGATGTATTCGCCAAACCTCCAAGTATTCGACAACTCCACAAGTTCATTAGCAAGTTGAACTTGATCAATTTGTTCAAGCCCAACTTGAGGGGGAGTGTTGAAAATGGTAGTTACAGCAACTAATTAGATTTTGGTTGACTCATCATCATTTCACACAATTTTGAAGGCATATTACAAGTATATAGAGAAAGTGGACACAAGAAGACATAAACTAGCCGTTTGAACAGTGACTGTTATGTAAAGTAGCCGTTGTGAATAGTAACGGTCAAAAAATTTGAAAAACTAGCTGTTACAAACTTATGTATATAAACACATCATTGTAAATGAAAAAGATAGAAAAAAGCTTCTTTATTCTTTCATCAGTACTTTCTTTTACATTTGAATGTTCTTCATTTTTTCATTAATATATTTTTTCCACATAATTAAGGAACCAAACCCATAAACACTTTAACTCACCAACCCAACTATATTCGAACACCAAAACTTAATTTGGTCAAACTCTCAATTTTCCTTTAACCCATTCAGCCCAAACCCCATTTAAAGACCCAAGTTATTCCCTTGATTTAACCATGATCACTTGGGCCAATGATATCTCACTTGCTTGATTGCCACATTACTTACATGAAGCAAATCAATAAAATATCTATTTGGAGGGAAAAAATAGAAAGTTGGCAAATTTAAGGAAATTTAAGTTAATTAGTATTTTATTTTTTTTTTATGTCACTTTAAAAGTTCCAGCAAGTAAACTCAAATCATTTACAAGGTCCAAGAATGCATTTATAGAGGATAAAAGGCTGACTACAAAAGTTGCAGTATTAGGCCAAGACAATTTCTACACCAACAAAGCATTTGTGTTCATTTTTCATTTTGAGATTGTCTTATATGTTAAGTAATTGTCATTACTTTTGATCTTGAAAAATATATTAGTGTTATTTTATTTTGTATTAGACCTTTCAAAAAGGTCTCCAATGCTTTGTAAAGGAGATTTTTTCTGCTGTAAAAGTAAAAATTGAACATTGAGCTTGTTCTTCAAACTTCAACAAACCTTTACCCTAAATTTTCCTGTTGCTGGAATTTAGGTGGTGGCTTTGCCTTTATGCCTTGGATCAATCTTAGCTATTTCAATTCTTTTCTATTCGTTTGATTCACACTTTACTTACCTGTTAGCATTGCTGGGATTTGTTAAAGATCCACATCATAAAATGCCTTGACACATCATTGTTTTGACTGAAAATGTTATAACGTGCTTCAAAACATCACTATTTCTTACAAAATGGCATTGAAATACTTTCAAACATCACCGTTTTCTTTAAAAGTACAAAAAAAGCTAAAATTTACTTTAAAATGTATGCTATTTGATCATAAATACTATAACAGGCTTTAAATCTTCACAATTTCTGCCGAATATGCAACTAAATTCCTTAGCACATCACCATTAAGTGCAAAAATACTATAAAGTTCCTTGATGCATGATCGTTTTGGCCAAAAATGTTATAACGTGCTTCAAAACATCACTATTTCTTCCAAAATGGTATTGAAATGCTTTCAAACATCATTATTTTCTTTAAAAGTGCAAAAAATGCTAAAAATTGCTTTAAAACGTATGCTATTTGATCAAAAATGCTATAACATGCTTTAAATCTTCACTATTTCTGCCAAATACACAACAAAATATCTTAGAACATCATCATTAAAAGCAAAAATGCTATAAAGTGACTTGACGCATCTCCATTCTCATTAAAAATGTTATAACGTGCTTAAACCGTCACTAATGTTGATTAAATGAATTTGAGTGTGTTTAGCTTACGATTTCAAAGATTCAACAAAAAATAAGTGAAAATACAAGTACACAGAAAATATATCAAGAGAGAAAATGAATAGCTTTTTTCCTTATTTCATCTTCAAATATTTACTTATCTTGGGTTTATATATACAACATCCTAATGGTTAGGTACAAGTTTGCTTTAATTTTCAACAACTGGGTACAGCATACAACAACACATCTTTCAAATTCAAAAAAAAAATTGTTATTTTGTCTTTTAGTTACTAATAAAAATTAGTTGTTATCTTGTCTTTTAATGACTAGTTTTTTAAACCCTTGAAATGGGTTTTGGCCTTGATGTGGGCATCCATAGAGAAGCTAAAGAGTTATTTGGGATTTTCTTCATCCTTTGAATATTCACTCTCAATCTCTTCATCTTCAACCACCTCCTTCAAGTTGGACTTGTACAAATTGAACAAGTTCAATTTGGAACTCACCTTGAGGAGTTGTTGATGAGTACATGGTTTGGTGAATATATTCGCGAGTTAATCTTCACTAATCACATAAAGCATGTTGATCACTTTGCTTAAGTACTTTTCTCTTGTAGAGTGACAATCAACTTTAATGTGCTTGGTCCTCTAATGGAACATTGAATTAGATGCAATATATGTTGCCGCCTTATTATCATAATGCATGTCCATAGGTGTTTCAATTGAGAAGCCTAAGTCTTCTACTAAGGATTTTATCCAAAGCAATTCACTAGTAGTAGATGCCATAACTTTATACTCAGCTTCCACACTTGATCTTGCAACTACACTTTGCTTCTTTCTTTTCTAAGTCACCAAATTCCCTTCCACGAATGTGCAATAACCAGTGGTAGATCGTTTATCCTCAAGGTTATTGGCCCAATCTGCATCTATGTAGGCACATATCTTATGTTGACCATTTCTTGTCACCAAAATTCCTTGACCCGGTGATCTTTTTAGATATCTCAAATTTCTATTCACCATTTCCATATGTATATTATTTGGGCATGACATGTTTTAGCTTACCTGTTGCACAGAAAAAATAATGTTAAGTCATGTAATAGTTAAATATATAAGCTTATCTACAAGCCTTTGATAAAACTTGATGTTCTTGTATGGTTCCTCCTTGTCATGCTCTTTTTCATACTTCTTATCCTCTTTCTTCCTTCTCGGTACCTCCATAGGTGTCACAGTTGGCTTTGCTCTAAGTTTTCCTGTCTCATTTAACAAATCAAGAACATACTTTCTTTGGAATAGAAATAGCCCTTCATTTGGATAATCTATTTCTATACCTAGAAAATATCTGACATTTCCCAAATCTTTAACATCAAATGTACACTTTAAATATGCTTTAATGCTCTTAATGCCATTAATGTCACAACCAATGATGATAATATTATCCACATAAATAAGAACAATGGTAGATCCCTCACTTGAGTGCTTAATGAACAAGGAGTGATCAACGTCACTTACTTTAAAATTTTGAGAACATAATGCATTATGCAATTTATTATACCATGCTCTTAGTGATTACTTTAAGCTATATATGGCTTCCTTCAATTTGCAAACATATGTATTAAGAACCATAACATCATACTCTTGAGGTAGACTCATGTAAACCTCTTCTTCTAACTCTCTTTGCAAGAAATCATTCTTTACATCCATTTGATATAAATCCCAATTATAATTAGTCACTAAGGAGAGAAGTACCCTAATTGTGTTCATTTTTACAACTGGTGCAAAAGTTTCTGTATAATCTAAGCTACAGGTTTGGGTAAAACCTTTGGCAACTAACCTAGTCTTATGTTTGTCCAAGCTTCCATCACTATTTAAGTTAGTCTTATATACCTATTTGCATCCTACAACCTTCTTTCCCAAAGGTGAAGGCACTAATTCTCATGTGTCATTTTTAACTAAAGTATCTAATTCCTCATGTATGGCTTGTTTCCAAACTGGTGATTCCTTAATTTCCTCAAAGTTATTAGGATCTTTAATAGCATCTACTTTAGTTAAAAAGGCTCTAAAACTCTCCTTTACATTTCCTAAGGAGTAATAGTGGTTAAGAGGATGTACGGTTACTTTATTACCATAAAAAAAATACTTTATTCTTCATCCATTCTGATGAAGATTGTCGAAGTCTTTAAGATCTCCTAAGTGGAGGATTTAGGGCTTATGTAATTGTAACATGCTCCCCCTCACTTGGTGTACTAATAAATGTCCCATCTTGTTTACTAGATGGTGACTTTATTTGAACATTCAATTGCTCATCCCTAGGTGTTTCATCTTAGTTTTCCTCCTCTCTAATTCTGCTAGATGACAAAGTTAAATATTCTCTTACTTCACTAGGTGAATGTGCATCTTGACTTTCTTTGTTGGTTTCACTTTCATTAAACTCTTTATCTTGTGATTCTATGTTATCACTACTCAAGTCTTGGTCATGGTTGCCAACTTTGTCATTAGATGGTAGTACATGTGTATTATAGCCAAAGAAAGTGAATCCTCTACTTCACCTTTTTTATTACTAGTGCTATCAAAATATGAGTTATTTTCTATGAAAGTAACATTCCTAGAAATATACTTGTCTTTAGTCAAGGGATTATAGCACCTATAACTCTTAGTATTTACACAATAACTTAAAAAGATGTATTTAATACTCCTTTCACTTAATTTATCTCTTGAATGACTTGGAATATGTACACATCCAAAAATTCTAAGATAAGACAAGTCTGATTAGGTTCTATAAGCAATCTCAATTGGCATCTTTCCTTTCAAGACCATAGATGGGGTTTGATTAATAAGTTATGTGGTTATGAGAATGGCTTCCCCATAAAACTCTCTAGGCACATTATGGTAGAACATCATAGTTCTTGCCACATTTAAAATATACTTATTTTTACGTTCAACTACTCTATTTTGTTCCAGAATGTAAGGATAAGTAGTTTAGTGAACAATTCCTTTACTTACTAAAAACTCCTTAAACAAGTTGTTCACATACCTTCTTATCAAATTGATTTTTAATTAATATTATAAACTCTCTAAAACACTCAAAAATCTCAATTTTTTTTTAATTAGATAAATCCATGTATACCTAGATTTGTGATCTATAAAATTTACAAAATATTTGAAGCCTTTATGAGATAAAGTGGGAGAAGTCTATAAATCAAAATATACCAAGGCAAATAAATTATTATATTCATGATTAGATTGTACAAATGGTATCTTAGTTTGTTTTCCTAATATACAAGAAGTGCAATCTTTGATCTCATCAAACTTTAAATTAAGAACTAATTTTTGCAATATATGACTAGAAGGATGCCCTAATCTGGCATGCCAAAGTTCTTGGACTTTATCGCTATTTACTTTAAAAGTCTTGCTTGAATCTTCTAAAACATAAAGCCTATTTTTCTCTCTTCCCTTACCAATCAGTTGCCCGATTTTGATATCCTAAAAAGTTACTTTATTAAATTCAAGTATGACATTACAGTCTAAATCTTTAGTAATTCTACTTTCGAACAATAAATTTCAAGAGAAGAATAGCATATAAAGACCTTTAGTATGCTTATACAAAATATTCAAGTGTCCTAAACTACTAATTGGTATATCTTTTTCATTAGCTATACTCACCCATTTATCCTATCCTATAGACTCAATTTTAGAAGTTAAATTTTTACTTCTAAACATGTGATTTGTAGCACCTAAGTATATAACCCAAGGATCAACATTTAAAGATAAATTAGAAATCAAACTTTGAGAGGTGCTTAACCTTTGAGATTGATTAAACTTTGTAAATTGCTCAACAAAGTTTGTGAACAAATCTGCCTTTGATGTGTGCTGTAATTCTTGTAAAACTTTGGCTTTATTCTCCTTCCTCAAGTGAGGATGAAGCTTAAAACACTTATCTTTTATGCCCAAACTTTCCACAATGATCACAAAACTTATAATTCCTTTTGATGTGTCCTAGCCCTCCACATCTTTTACACTTCATGGTTTTGCTCTCTTTCAACCTTTGAGTTATCATTGCTTCTTCTTTTGCCTCCACAAATGCACCTTTCTCAACTTTAGGCTCATCTCTATCAAATGCTTCTCTAGCCATCAATTTTTTATCCATAATATTCACCACATCATCATACGGTGGCATCTCCTTATTCCTTAGAATTTGATTTCTAAGGTCTCCAAAGATAGGCCCCAATCTTGGCAAGAGGAAACAAACAAGATCTTCATTTGCCTTTTTCTCCAATTCTTCCTATTGGTAGCACTCCAATTTATCCCATGCTTTCTTGATTTTGTTGGAGTAGAAAAGGAAATCATTCCTATTCATCTTAGCATTTGTGATGATTTCCCTCAACTCATAGACTTCCAAGAGATTTCCTTGATTCCTGAACCTTTTAGCAAGTGCATTCCAAAGGTCTTTAATGGTTTTGGCTTTATTGAAGGTACCAACTAAGGATTGATCAATAGAGTTGATAATTCAAATGAAGACAAGATTATCAATATATCTCCATTCGACATATTCTTTATCTCCCACCTTAGGTTGATTAATTTCTCCATTAATAAATCCAAAAACCCTCATGCCCAATAAGGCACTTGTAGCATTTGTCACCCATGTAAAGTAATTTCTTCCCTTGAAGAGGAAGGTAGTAGTTGATATGAATCAAGGAACCAAATCCAACTATATTCGAACACCAAAATCAAATTTGATCAAACTCTCAATTTTCCTTTAACCCATTCAGCCCAAACCCCATTTAAAGACCCAAGTTGTTCCCTTGGTTTAACCATGATCACTTGGGCTAATGATATCTCACTTGCTTGATTGCCACATCACTTACATGAAGCAAATCAAGAAAATATCTATTTAGAGGAAAAAATGAAAAATTGGCAAGTTTAAGAAAATTTAAGTTAATTAGTATTTTATTTTATTAGTTTATCTCTTTTATGTCACTTTAGAAGTTTCAGCAAGTAAGCTCAAATCATTTGCAAGGTCCTAGAATGCATTTATGGAGGATAAAAGGCTGACTACAAAAGTTGTAGTATTAGGCCAAGACAATTTCTGCACCAACAAAGCATTTGTGTCCATTTTCCATTTTGAGATTGTCTTATATGTTAAGTAATTATCATTGCTTTTGATCTTAAAAAATGTATTAGTATTATTTTATTTTGTATTAGACTTTTTAAAAAGGTCTCCAATGCTTTGTAAGGGAAAGTTTTTCTGTTGGAAAAGTAAAAATTGAACATTGAGCTTGTTCTTCAAGCTTAGACAAACCTTTACTTGGTTTAGGTGGTGGAATTTAGGTGGTGGTTTCCTTGGTTGGTGGCTTTGCCTTTATGCCTTGGATCAATCTTAGTTATTTCGATTCTTTTCTCTTCATTTGATTCACACTTTACTCACCTACTGGCATTACTGGAATTTGTTAAAGATCCACATCAAGATTGGTATCAGAGCCTTAGTTTGGTTGAGGTGAGTTCATCTACTACCTTTTCTTCAATTGTAGGTTGAAAGGAGAAGTTGTGTTGTATGTGTAGGGTTGTTTGAAGTTGCTGTGAGCATTGAAGTTATAGTAGTTGTGGACTTAGGTGTGTTGTTTATTGTGGATTTCATTTTGGTTGTTACTGAAAATTTTTTGTTGACTGTTTTGAATCTCTCTACTGGAAAAAAAAAAAACCCTTAAACCCAAGCACCTCATAACCTCATATAATCCTTAGATCTCATTACTTAACACATTACCATAAATACTATTCAAACACTGCTTCAAACACTTTACCAAAACTTTTAATTTTCCTCTAATTCTTAAATGGCTAACAGAATCTCTTCCTCTTCCCCAACTCCATCATGGGAAGTAGGTCAATTAAAACTTCAAGAGGAAATAAATGATCTTAAGGCTAGATTAAACCAAATAGTCCAACTCCTCCAAGAGCAAGCAGTTCAAAACCGACAAAATTGTCATCCGCAAACATGTACTCCTCTACCTCGCGAACCAACCACTTGCCCAAGACATCCAAGACAACCCCCATTACCCAGAGATTATGAAAAGGAGGTTTATTCCTCTAGTGATAGTGATACCAAGGTTGTAAGAAGGAGGAGGGATTGTGATGACGATAGGGGCTTAAAAATTGACATTTTAGAATTTAAAGGGAGTTTGAATCCGGATGATTTTGTTGATTGGTTACATGTTATTGAGAAGGATTTTGAATATAAAGGATACTCCGATGAAAAAAAATATAAGTTGACTACCTTTCGTTTCAAAGATTATGCTTCACTGTGGTGGAAAAATGTCAAAAAGTAAAGAAGTCGAAAGGGAAAAGATCGAGTTCGTTGTTGGGAGAAATTGAAGAAACTTCTTAAGAGAAGGTTCTTGCCTAAATCACATAGGCAAGAATTGTATTTAAAACTCCATACACTTAAGCAAGGAGATAGTAGTGTAGAGGAGTATATTTAGGAATTTGAGAAGTTGATGATGAGAAGTGATTTACCAGAAGTTAAAGAGCAAACTATAGCCTATTTTTTGGGGGGATTAAAGCTAAACATAGCTCATATGGTAGAGTTACAGCCTTATTACACCTTTGAAGACATGTGCAAACTTACAGTTAAGGTTGAAAAGCAAACAAAGAGTGCAAGGGTGACAGGTTTCAAGTCTTTCACTAAGGGACCTACCTTCACTAAAGGTTCCTCCTCTTATTCCAAGCCTAAATTCACTCCAGAGGATAAGGGTCATGGCAAAATCCAAGAGCCTCGAAAAGACTGCCATTCCTCCTAAACATGGCAAAAATGAACTTCGTGGTAAGAAATATTTCAAGTGTCAGGGTATAGCTATTTCCAAGCCAATTGTCCGAACAAAAGAGCAATGACACTTAGGGACATGCAAATAATTGAAGAGTCAATTGAAGAAGAAAATGAGGCAAAAAGTGATGAAATGGCGGCCGAACAAGAAGAAGAAATAGTGGAGGAAACTGATTGCGGTTCTATGTTCGTTTTGCGGCGTGCCTTACATACACAAATAAGTCCCCAAGAAGATCAGAGGTTGAATATTTTTCAAACTCATTGCACCATTAATAATAAGTTGTGTGCAGTGATAATTGATAGTGGAAGTTGTGCCAATGTGGCCCCTCCGACACTTGTGGAGAAGTTTGGATTACCTACTACACCACATCTTTAACCTTACAAGCTACAATGGCTAAGTAATGGAAATAGTCTCCAAGTCACAAGGCAAGTACCCCTTTCTTTCTCAATTGGGAAGCATTATAAAGATGAGGTGTTGTGTGATATTATTCCAATGGATGCTTGTCATGTGTTATTGGGCCGTCCTTGGCAATTTGATAGGGAGGTTAAACATGATGGTAGAAAGAACACTTATTCTTTTAAGTTTGAGGGTAAATTAATTACTTTAGCTCCCTTAAAGCCTTTCCAAGCAAATCCACCTTCTCAAAGGCTAGAAACTAAACAAAACAATCTATTCTTAAGCGGAGCTAAAATTGAGAAGAGTCTTAGAATGAGTGAGCCAATTTATGCTTTGCTTGTGATTGAGAAACAGGAAGTTCAAGAGACCAAACAACTTCACCCCATGATTCGGCTCTTGTTGAGTGATTATAGAGATGTGTTTCCTGATGATTTACCCATTGGGTTGCCACCACTTAGAGGAATAGAGCACCAAGTTATTTTTTACCTGGTGGTTTCCTTGGTTGGTAGCTTTGCCTTTATGCCTTAGATCAATCTTAGTTATTTCGATTTTTTTTCTCTTCATTTGATTCACACTTTACTCACCTACTGGCATTGCTGGAATTTGTTAAAGATCCACATCAGTAGTAAGCTTGGTGGTGATTTTGTGGTTGGAATCAACGTTGAAAATGTTGATTAAATAAATTTAAGTGTTTAGCTCAAGATTTCAAAGATTCAACAAAAAACCAAGTGAAAATACAAGTAGATAGAAAATATAGCAAGAGAGAAAAATAATAACTTTTCATTCAATCTTCCAATATTTACACATGATGGGTTTATATATACAGCATCCTAATGGTTAGGTACAAGCATACTTTACTTTTTCAACAACTAGGTACAACATATAACAACACATCTTTTAAATTCAAAAAATTAGTTGTTATTTTGTCCTTTAGTGACTAGTTTTTAAAACACTTGAAATGGGTTTTGGGCTTGATGTGGGCATCCATATATTAGCCAAAGAGTTATTTGTGCTTTTCTTCATTCTTTGAATCATCAATCTCAAACTCTTCATCTTCAACACTCCCCCTTAAGTTGAACTCGTATAAATTGAACAAGTTCAACTTGGAACTCACCTTGAGGAGTTGTTGTTGAGTACATGGTTTGGTGAATATATCTGCAAGTTGATCTTCACTTATCACATAAGGCATGTTGATCACTTTGCTCAAGTACTTTTCTCTTGTGAAGTGGCAATCAACTTCAATGTGCTTGGTCATTTCATGGAATACAGGATTAGATGCAATGTGTGTTGCCACCTTGTTATCACAATACATATCCATAGGTGTTTCAACTAAGAAGCCTAAGTCTTCCATTAATGATTTTATCCAAACCAATTCACTAGTAGTAGATGCTATAGCTTTATACTCAGCTTTTGCACTCGATCTTGCAACCACACTTTACTTCTTGCTTTTCCAAATCACCAAATTTCCTCCCACTTTAAATGGATCGACAATGCTATAACAAGCTTTCAATCTTTACAATTTCTGCCGAATACACAACAAAATACCTTAGAACATCATTGTTAAAAGCAAAAATGCTATAAAGTGACTTGATGCATCTCCGTTCTCGCCGAAAATGTTATAACGTGCTTCAAGACATCACCATTTCTTACGAAAAGGCATTGAAAAACATTTAAACACTACCATTTTCATTAAAAGCGTATAAAAATGCTAAAAATTGCTTTAAAACATATTCAATTTGATCTAAAATGACATAATATGCCTTAAATATTCACAATTTTTTTTAATACACAACAAAATACCTTAGAACATCATCGTTAAGAGCAAAATTGCTATAAAAGTGCATTGATGCACCTTCGTTCTTGGCTAAAATGCAACAACGTGCTTAAAATGTCACCATTTCTTACAAAATGGTGTTGAAATGCGTTCAAACATTATGGTTTCCTTTAAAAGTGCAAAAAAAATGCTAAAAATTGCATTAAAATGTATCCGATTTGATTGAAAATGCTATAACAGGCTTTATATCTTCGCAATATTTGTTGAACGCTCAACAAAATACCTTAGAACATCACCGTTAAGTTCAAAATGATGTAAAGTGCCTTGACACATGTTTGTTCTTGCCTAAAATGTTATAACATACTTCAAAAAAACATACTAAAGGGTTCTATATACCTAATTTTAATTCCAATCTATTATCAGTTAGTAAACTTACTAAAGACTTAAATTGTATTGCTATCTTTCGTCCTAACAAAGTGATTTTTAAGGATATTATAACCGGGAAGAAGATTGGTGAAGGTTGTGCTCAAAATGGCCTTTACATGCTAAATGATGCAAAACAAGCTTTTATGGTCACTAAACAAATCGATTCACATGAGCTATGGCATGCATGGCTTGGACATCGTTCTAATCACATTTTGTATTGTCTAGTTCCTAATTTAAATGATTGTCACATTTCTAAGTGTGAAACATGTATTTTAGGAAACAAACTAGACTTACTTTTGTACTGTCGGAATATGAATGTGATGATGTTTTTGAATTAAGTCACTATGATTTATGGATTGCTCCTATGACATCACATGATAACTATAGATACTTTATTACATTTGTTGACCATAAATCTAGATATACTTTGGTATACCTTTTAAAATGCAAATTGGACACATTATCATGCTTTAAATGCTTTATGCTTTTTGTCGCTATCCAATTTGACAGAAAAATCAAAATGATTAGAACTGATAATGGTGAAATTATGTCAACAATTCCTTTAAGAAATACTTAGTAAGTGAAGGAATTATACATCAAACTACATACCCATACACTCCAGAACAAAATGGAGTGGCAGAAAGGAAGAATAGACATATCCTTGAAGTTGGAAGATCAATGATGTTCTACCATAATGTTCCGAAACATTTTTGGAGCAATGCCATCATGACGGCTATTCATTTGATAAATAGAATACCTAAAAAGGTTCTAAAGGGCAAGACTCTAAATGAGGTAATGTTTAATGGTGCAAATCAAGGAGCAAATGAAAGTCAATTAGAAGTCTTCGATGTCAACAAGGTCAAAATATCCAATCATGAGTCAATGGAACCATTGGAGTGGCCTAGTGGACCTATAACAAGGAATTGTGTAAAAAAACTTAAAACAGTCCTCTTTATGCACATTCAAAAACAACATAGAACAACACATCTTTCAAATTCAAAAAACTAGTTGTTATTTTGTCTTTTAGTGACTAACTTTTAAAACACTTAAAATGGGTTTCGGACTTGATGTGGGCATCCATAGCCTAACCAAAGAGTTATTTGGGCTTTTCTTCATTCTTTGAATCTTCAATCTCAATCTCTTCATCTTCAATAACTTCTCTTAGGTCTTTCATAAAGAAATTTCTGGATAACTAGATTTTTACCTTAAATATTATGCCAATATCATTGCCCATCAGCAAGATATTATCCACATACAATATGAGAAACATAATGGTATGATTTCTAACCCATTTATAAACATAGGGTTCATCTAGGTTTTTCACAAACCCATATATTTGATCATTTCATCAAATCGCATATTCCAGCTCCTGAAAGCTTGCTTCAATCTATAAATGGATCGATGTAACTCGCATACCTTATTTCTATCTGCAGTGGATATAAAAACTCATGGGTTGTTCCATGTAAATGTTTTGATCAAGATACTCGTTGAGGAAAGCAATTTTTACATCCATTTGCAATATCTTATAATCATGGTATGCTGTAACAGATAGTATAATCCAGATGGACTTAATCATAACTACTGGTGAAAAAGTCTCTTCATAATCCAACCTTTGTTTCTGAGTATAACCTTTCGTCACTAATCTAGCTTTATAAGTCTCTACCTTGCCATCCTTGCCAATCTTTCTCTTAAAGATTCATTTACAACTAATAGGAACTATTCCTTCTGGTGGATCCACAAGTGTCCAAACTTGATTGGCATACATGAACTGAATTTTAGACTCCATTACCTCTAGCCATTTCCTTGAATCTCTAGCCATGATAGTTTTCTTATAACTTTTAGGATCATCACTATAATCAATTTCTCCCACTAAGTATGAGCCATAGTTATGCTCATGGAGAAACTTGTATCATTTTGTAAGTTTTGATACTTTAAAAGATCTTCGAATTGGAATCGGTACTGAAATCTACTGACTAAATGATCCAGCTACAGTAGTTTCGGTCTGAGGCACTGAGGACTCTTCCTCAAGCTCAATATTTCTACCTACATCACTTTTTTCCAAAAACTTATTCTCTAAGAAGTGTGCATTCCTACTAATTGATATTTTACGATCAGAAGGGAAGTAGAAATAATATCCCAAACTATCTTTAGAATATCCAATAAACCAACCATTCTCTGATTTCTGCTATAACTTATCAGTGTTAACTAACTTAACATAAGCTGGACAACCCAAAATTCTCATATAATTGAGACTGAATTTCCTACCACTCCATATATCATACGGAGTCTTTTAGACTGATATCGATAGGACTTTGTTCAGGATATGCATAGTGGTCTATAGGGCATAACCCTACAAATACAATGGCAAATTCATAAAACTCATCATAGATCGCACCATATCCAATAAGGTACGATTCCTCCTTTCTATTACACCATTAAGTTGTGGCGTATAGGGAGAAGTCAAGTGAAAAACTATTCTATTTTCTATTAAGAATTCTCAAAATTTCATAATCAAGTATTCACCTTCACGATTTGATCGCAAAGATTTAATACTCTTTTCCATTTATTTTTCTACTTCATTCTTGAATTCATTGAACTTTTCAAAGGATTCAGATTTGTATTTCATCAAATAAACATACTCATATTGTGACATATCATCAATAAAAGTAATAAAGTAGTCAAACCCTCCTCGAGCTTGTTTACTGAATGGCCTAAAATCTCACTTTCTCTAAACTGAATTATGTGCTTTTCTCTGATATGACATAATTTATAATGCCACAGAATTTTAGGGTTTATCTCATTTTGAACTTTTTTCTTGAAAATAAATTTAGCGGAGCTTGTGTTGCATAACTCAAATATATATAAACTATTTATATTTACTGCTCTACCAACCAATACATTTATCAAATATATTAAACATTCATTCCTATTAAACTGTACAGTGTAACCTAATTCACATAATATAGAAATGAAAATGATATTCCTACTGGCCTAAGAAAAATATAACACAGATTCTAACTCAAAATGTGTCCAGTTGCCAATATAAGAAAGCATGATTCTTTGCCTCTGCAGCAATAGTTGCCTCTTAGAATCCTATCACGGAGTTGTATTACAATATTTTTGAGAGTTTTGATAAAAGAGAGAGTTGGCCTGTAATCGGGGTTCTATTACAAATATTAGAAATCTGGCGACTAAAGCAGAATGATGTAATTTCTCGTCGTGCCTGCACGACTATATAAGCGGGACGAGGTCGGGAAACCCGACATCACAACCTCACTTTTTTCCTCCCCTTTCTCTCTCTTCTCTTTCTCCTCCCCACATTTCTCTCTCTTGTGAACAATGGCTTTCGTCACCAGAGCTTAGACCACTAGGCCGTCATGAATGTAGCACCGCAAACCCAGCCACGATTGCTGCAGCCACGAGCCCTCATGTGCCGTCGGAATCCCTATCGACATAAAGTTTGACTACTGATTTATGACGGTGTACGACGAGTTGACTGTCACCGCTAGCGCGTCTGCCACCGTCCTATCACCTCTTCACGGTCGTGTGCCTAGATCCGGCATCCAACCACCAGATTCTGGCGTAGGATGGCTGATCTTTGAGTTGTCTTTATGGCAAGATTTTTGACGATTTGTATCATTTCAGTAGAATCCAAATCGATTAGTGTGCTCTCTAATACTCGTGCTTCAACGTGGTATATTTAGATCTCAATTTAGATTATGTTTCGATGATAATTCGAGGGTTCGAAGTAAGTACCCTGAAATCTGAAAATTTATGATTTTTGATAATTTTGAATGCTTAAATCTATGTTTTGTGACATATGGACACCATACATAGTATCGTGACATCGCAAGAATTGCAATGATATGTTCCGTTCATGAAACGAAAATCAAAATTTCGTGGGTTGAATAGTATTTATAAATAGTATCTATAAACAGTAAGTAGCACGTTTTTCAAAAAAATACCTGTAGCACGCAGAGGAGTATTTGGAACGTGTGTATTCTCTTTAGGATGACTCTTCATCATTTTCGTGAGTACAAGGTGCCCAGAGGTAAGATAATATGATATTTAAATTGTAAAAAAAAATAGACTTTAATATTTATAATGCCTATAATTATATAAATGTGTATCATAACATTGGTTTGAAGTGTTAGTATCTGTATTATATATATATATATATATATGTATTTATACGCGTAACATTATCATCGTCGACCTGTAGTGCTACATAAGGTATTCTAAAATATCTATACAGCATTGTATGTCCCATGTTTGTATATATATATATATATATATATATATATATATATATATATATATATGGTTGGCACGCTTGTATATGCCTATGTAATTATGTCCGTGTGATCAGATGATTGAGTAGATGTTGTATTTGTTGGTTGTGCAATGCTGTTCAGATGGACCTGTGTATATATATTAGTGTGTTATAATTATTGTGCCGTAATAAGGTATTAAGCATAGTTTGACTTATAATGACATGTTTGGATTGTGTGTATTGATACATTATATGAGAATCGATTGAAATATATTTCCATGGTTTTGTATTGATAGTGATATGGTGTATCCATATGTTTGGGCTGAAATATATTCCTATACTTTTATTTTGATAGTGTTATTGTGTATTTATATACGCGGATTGGAATATGTTTCCGTGGCATAGTACTGCCAGTTTTACGATGAACCCATGCACTTGAAGTCTTTTTAGGAGATAAGGATTGGTAAGTGTATTTCATAGATAATTATATTGCTCATTATGAAATTATTAACTTGCTCTTTTAATTAGTGTGGGCAAAGGGGTCACTTTGTCACTTTGTAATGATGAAATAGATTGAGAATAAATCTGTGTGGATAAGTGGTATAATTGGGATAATTATGGATCGGTAATTTTTCTGTCACACTAGTAGGGCCGCTCAGGACGGAGCAGTATCATTATAATAAGATTATGGTGCTCTGTAGAGTATGTTGAACCCACAGCAGCTCAGAATTGGTAGTAAGACTGTGGTGCCGTTTGGGATATGTTGAACCCATAGTAATTGAGAAATGATTATAAAACTATAGTGCCTGAGCAGTATGTTGAACCCATGGTAGGAAGCGACTGTTCTCCATGGCGTCTTTGGGTATGTGCAACCCATAGTAGAACTATTTATCCTACCAGTCTTAAGGACTCGGAATAGGCGAAAGACCATTATATATATATTGAAGTGTACGGTGAACATCATGACCACGATCCATAATTTACTTAATTATGACCGATTTATAAGAAAATGATTCGTGTGCCTACTAGATTCAAACTGCATGGTAGAATACCTTTATCTGCTAAGAGTTGCTTGTGTTTGTGTGAATAGCGATGAGGTAGTAACACGCTGTGTTTCATTTGATATTAGAACTATCCTGATTTTCTTGTGCAGGTAGAGGAGCTTATATATATATAGGCGAACCCTTACCGAATTTCTATAAGAATTACTATTTATATAGCCATTTGTGACCTTCTTTTTGTGTTATGGTTTTCATATGTAGAGAAGGGTATAAGGTTACCCTTATTAGTAGTCACAATCGGATTTCGTTATGATTGTGAAATACGGTAATGGTTGAAATCCAATTACATCTTGGTAAGTTCCAATTCTTTAAGAGAGAACTTAACCTTGTAGAAAAAGAAAGCCAACATCAGCTTGAAAAAGAGAATTAGAATTCAAATAAGTTAATGGGTTAGGCAATATTTAGGCTGCCTCACTTCAAGTACATAGAATTTGGTTTGACCTATTAGTATGCCTGTGAAATAAAAGGAATACACGTGAGTCTATAACAGATTAAAGAGTACATGAGATACTTGAGAATATGATTGAAAAGGCACTTTGGGCATATTGCCGGTCATTTGATATTTTAGCTTACACATTTATACATGTTGTTGAGGATATTGTAAGGATATAATAGCATGGGATATGTTATGGAATGGTGTAGGAACAATGTAACATCTTGAAATTTTTATACTCGTAAAACCCTATCATGGAGTTATAATACAGTATTTTTGAGAGTTTTGATAAGAGAGAGAGTTGACCGGTATTCGGGACAGCATACTGTATGAGCAAAAAATACAGTATTTCATTACCGGTATCAGAAATTTGACGACGGAAGCGAAAAGCTGTAATTTTCGTCGTGCATGCACGACTATATAAGCGAGATGGGGTCGGAAAACCCGGAAAACTAATTTCACATTTTTCCTCCCTTTTCTCTCTCTTCTCTCTCTCCTCCCCACAGTTCTCTCTCCTATGAACAGTGACTTTCGTCATCGGATCTCGGATCACCTCACCACCGGCGAGTGGAGGACCGCCGGACCGTCGCGAGTGCAACGCCGCCAACCCCGCCCCGATTGCCGCTGCCACGCGCCCTCACGCGTCGCCCGAAACTCCTCCGACGTCAACTTTGACCGGTGATTCACGGCGGTCCACGGCGAGTTGACCGACACCTCCGGCGCGTCTGGCACCATCTCACTGCCCTCTTCACGGTGGTGTGCCCCGTTCTGGCATTTGGTCATCAGATTCCAGCGTGGGAAGGCTGATCTGGAAGGGGTGTTTCCGGCAAGATTTTCGGCGATTGGTGTAGCTCCGGTGGAATCTGAACCAACCAGTGTGCTCTCCGACACTCGTACTCCAATGCAGTATGTTTAGATCTCAATTTGGAATAAGTTTCGATGATAATTTTAGGGTTCAAAGTAGGTACCTTAAAATCTGAAATTTTAGGATAATTGGTGATTTTGAAGGCTTTAATTTGTGTTTTGTGGCATATGGATACCATGAACAGCATCCTGACATCGCAAGGGTCGCGATGGTATGTTCCGTTCGTGAAACGGAAACCGAAATTTTGTGGGTGGAATAGTGACTATGAATAGTGCTCGTGAATAGTATTGGTAAACAGTAACTTGCACGTTTTTCGAGAAAAACCCGTAGCGTACGGAGGAGTATTTCGAACGCGTATACCCTCTCCGGGACTGGGTGCCCGGAAGTAAGATAATATGATATTTAAATTATGGAAAAATAAGTTTTAATATTTATAATATTTATAATTGCATGAATATACATCATAATAATGGGTTAAATTGTAGAAAAGTCTCATTGACGGAGAATGGGCATGATTGTGCAATTAGAAGTGTTGATATCCGTGTGTTAGATATATATATATATATATATAGTATAAGCGTAATACCATTACCGTCGACCTGCAGTATTAGATTAGGTATTCTAAAATACCTATACAGCATTATATGTCCCATGTTTGTATTTACATATATTTATATGGTAGGAACGCTTATATATATATATATATATATATACATTTGTAATTATGCCCTTATGATGGAATGATTGAGTAGATGCTGCATTCGATGTTTTGCAATGCTATTCGAATTAACATGTGTGCATACATTAGTATATTATAATTACTGTGCCGTAGTAAGGTAATGACTATATTTTTACTTGTGATGACGTGTTGGGATTGCGTGTAATGACGCAATATATGATAACCGAATAAAATATGTTTTGCGAATTTGTATTAATAGTGGTATAGGGTATCCATGCGTTTGAATTGTAATATATTTCTGTATTTTATCTTGATTGTCTTATGGTTTATTTATATGCCAGATTGGAATATGTTTTTATAACTAAGTACTACTAATCTTACGACAAATTCATATGTATGAAGTCCTTTTAGAATATAAGGACTAATAAATGTGTTGCATAGGTAATTATATTACCTATTATGAAATTACTAAAATGCTGCTTGATTAATGTAGGCAAAATGGTCATGTTGTTATGACTGAGTCGACTATGAATAAATCTGTGTGGATAACTGGTATAATTGGGATAATTATAGATCGGTAGTTTTTTCGTTACCCTAGTAAAGTCGCTCAGGACGGAGCAGTATCATTATAATAAGACTGTGGTGCCCTTCGAGGTATGTTGAACCCACAGCAGCTCCGGATTGATAATAAGATTGTGGTGCCCTTTGAGGTATGTTGAACCCACAGCAGCTCCGTATTGATAGTAAGACTATGGTACCTTTCGAGGTATGTTGAACCCATAGCAATTGAGAAATGATAATAAAAACCATGGTGCTCATGGGGTATGTTGAACCCATGGTTGAAAGCGGCTGTTTTTCATAGCGTCTTTGGGTACATGCAACCCATGGTAGAACTAATTATCCTGTTGGTCTGAATAACCCGGTGTAGGCGAATGACCATTGTATACATATATTGAAGTGTACGGGAGATATCATGTCCACGATCCATAATTTACTTAATTATGATAAATCTATAAGGAAATGAATCCGTGTGCCTATTATATTCAAACTGTATGGTAGAATATTTCTATCTGCGAAGAGTTGCTTGTGTTAGTGTGAATTGCAATAAGGCAGTAACACGTTGTATTTTATTTGGTATGGGGACTGTCATGATTTTATTGTGCAGGTAGGGCAGCTTATAGGTATAGGCAAACTCTTGCCGAATTCCTATAAGAAATACTATTCATATAGCTATTCATAACCTCCCTTTGTATTCTGATTTTCATATGTAGAGGTGGGTCTAAGATTACCTTTTATTGCAGTCACAATTGGGTTTTCGTTATGACTATAAATGGCGGAAATGGTTGAAGTCTGAATACACTTTGATAGGTCTTAATTATTTAAGAGAGCACTTAACTTTGTAGAAACAGGAAGCTAGCATTAGCTTGAAAATGAAAAGTTAGGAGTTAAATAAGATAATGGGTTAGGCAATATCTAGGTCGCGTCACTTCTAGTATATAGAATCTTGTCTAACTCACCGGTATGCTTATAAAACAAAAAGAATATGGGTGAATCCATAATAGATTGAAGATCATGTGAGAAGTTTGAGGATATTGTTGAAAATGTGTATTGGATGTATTGCGGGTCATTTGATTTATTAGTTTACACGGTTATAAGTGTGTTTATGAGTTTAAATTATTATCATCCGTACACATTAGCGAACGACTAGGATTAAAGTGATATGTGTCCTTACAATAGTATAGTCAAGGTTTAATGTAGGTGAAAGAATTCCTAATATGGGATAAAAAATGGAGGACGTGTATTTGTGATTATAGTATAACTGTCAGGTTGTTTTGCTTCAGTGAAAATAAAGAGATAATATGAATGTATGATAACATAGACTGGTAATGAACCAGAATGGAGATAATTGTGATACGTGGATCGGATATGTATGTTCCATCTCCCTCAGCTGGGCTTGTAAGCTAGTTTCTAATGGAGGTGTGACGTTAAGACTGTGGTACCCTGAGGGGTAGGTGGAATCCACAACTGTCCACCAAATGGCCAGTGGCCTAGAGTAACAACCATGATCCATAATGTTCCTTAGTATAATCGATCATTTGTAAACGCAATAAAATTTCTATCACCAACCTTCCGTGAGTGGAAATGGCATACAGAAACAGTGTTATCGTTTACTAATGCCCTCGGTTGTATCTATATTTAGGTGTTGAAATATCTATATCCTATGTGGGTATTGATTGTGTGCCTAGGATATTTTGGCTATCTCGAGCCGAGTGTGCGATTGATACTGTGTGGTTATACCGGCTTCTAAGCAGTTCCTCTGTATAGGGCCGCGGCATTAGTCATTATTTATACGAATAACTATGTAATGATTTTATATGATCACGTATGTGTTCGTTGATAAGAATAGAAATAGAATTTAAACGGACACAGGTGATAACGTGATTCATTTAGAACATATATTGATTGAGATTGCATTATCTGTATATGGTATATCATGAGGAGTGTTACTCTGATTGAGATATTTATACAGAATTCATAGATGATATAGTGCTTAGAATTTAAGAGGAGATGATATGATATCTTGTGTACATTATTGAGCATATGCTTGTTGGAACATGTACATTGATATGTGGACATGCATTTACTTGTGTGTGTGGAATTGCGTGAAATGGCTAAAATAAGTAGGGATTCAGGTAAATGCTCCTTCCTTTATTTAAGTATTGTATTATCTTACTGAGCCATGTGGTGTGCTCACCCCTTTGTGGGATTATTATTTTCAAGTGAATATGATATTGCGGTAGCGGTTTCGGAAAGTGCAGTTGAGGCAAAGATTTTCAAACAGGGCATAGTATATCTAAGGTTTAGGCCATTGTTATGTAATTTCCTTTCTGTATACTCTGAAGTATTAATTTCATTAAAATGCGTAACAATTCTTTAGAAAAAAAAAATTTAATACTATTTTAGTTGTTACTATTTATGTGGTTATTTTCTATAAACTCTTTTGAATAAATGAAAACTTCGCTTCACTATGAGAAAGCGTTGATTTTTGTCTTTTCGATAATTTCAATGTTATTAGTTTATGTTCGTTATTATTATTGTACCTTAGCAGATGACTAAAATTGGATTGATATGTGTCCTTATAGTGGTATAGTTATGGTTTATATAGGTGAAAGAATCCCTAGTATGAGATTAGGAATTGTGGACAAGTATTTGTAATTATGGTACAACTGTCAGGTTATCTTGATATAGTAAGAGTGAAGAGATAATATAGATGTTTGAAAAAATAGACTGGTAATGAATCAATATTGAGATAATTGAGATATGTGGATCAAACATGTATGTTATCTCGCACCCCAGCTGGGCTTGTAAGCTAGCTTATAATTAAGATATGATATTAAGACTGTGGCACTCTGAAGGGTAGGTTGAATCCACAACTGTTCTTCAACTGATCTTGCTGGCTAGAGTAACAACTGTGATTCATGATGTCTCTAAGTATGATCGATCATCTGTAAATGCCATGAATTACTAGCATTAACCTTTCGGGAGTGGAAAGGGTATAGAGGAGTGTTATCGTTCTTACTAATACCCTCACTTGTGTATATATAGATGATTAAGATATTTCTATCCTATGTGGATATTGATTGTATGCCTAGGATATTTTTGTTATCCCTAGCCGGGTGTGTAATTGAAATTGTGTGATTATATCGGTTTCTGATTAATTTCTATTTATGTGGCTGAGATATTTAGTTGTTATCTATACGTATACCTAAGTATTAGTTTTATATGATCATGTAGGTATTCGTTGATAAAGATAGAAATAGGAATTAAACGAGCACATGTGACGAAACTATTCATTTAAAATCCATATTGTTTGAGACTGCATACTGTGGTATGGCATGTTATGAGAAGTATTACTTTGATTAAGACTGTTTATATAGAATTCATAGCTAAGATAATACTTAGAGTTCTAGATGATATAGTATGATATCTTGTATACATCATTGAGTATATGCGTGTCTGTACATGTACATTGATATATTGACATGCATTTAACTATGTGTGTGTGATTATATGAAATAGCAAAGATAAGTAAAGATTCAGGTAACATGCTTATTCCTTTATTTAAGTATTATATTATCTTACTGAGCAATGTGGTGTACTTACCCCTTTGTGGGATTATTATTTTTCAAATAAATATGATATAGCAATAGCGGTTCTGGAAAGTACAGTTAAGACAAAAATTTTTTGACGGGGCATAATATTTCTAAGGTTTAACCCATTGTTATGTAATTTCTTTTCTGCACAATTTGAAATAGTATTTTTATTAAACTGCATAACAATTCTTTTTTAAAAAAAAAAATACTATTTTAGTTGTTACTGTTTATGTGGTTACTTTTCAAAAATCTTTTGGACAAATAAAAATTTCATCTCACTATAAGAAAGTATTAATTTTATCTTTTCGACAATTTCAATATATTACATGTCATGGGAATAAGAATGAATGGAATGAGATGTTACACGATGGTAGGCATGAATTTAATAATTTAATAGGGAGTTAATTTACATGTTAGTCTCATATATATCAAATACATATTTCAAACATGCAAATAAATATACACTAACTTTTAGTATGTATATCATATATACAAATATTCATATTTTATTTTAAATAAAACGTTTAATATATGTCATATTAATAATTCTCTAATTATTAATGCACGTGTAATACTTTACACGTTATAAACAATTTTTGTTGATTTGCTTGATTTTTGAAAAATTCTTGTCTCACAAATAGTTTTCAACATTTGCTGTATTGGTTTTTGTGATTTTGTGGAAACTAGATAAATTAGTGGCCACGTTATGTATGTTTTGTTATTGAATTAACCTAATATTTTACTTTGATGTTATTATGCATTTTTCCACATTGGAATGTACATACACACAAATATCATATGTAGGACCGTGCACATTATCATTGTGTTGTATATAAACAAACACAAGCATATGCATCCAATGCATATATATATATATATATATATGTTCAGAAAAATGCATAACTCACATACATAACTAGCATACATCAAATCATGCATGTAATCCAATTTACATACATGAACAAAACATCATGCATGCATATGTGCATTTAAACATTTAAACACATACATTCACATGCATATGGTTAATTCCAACAGTAATTAAAACATGTCATAACATATACTCATGCATACATATAAATATAATCCCATTGCATGTATATATATATACATCATGCATTATGTGTCAACATTTGACACATACATGTGCTTAAATTAATTTAAACACATGAACACAATGAAAACAATTTTTCATTATCAACACATGTCATAGCCCACACCTGGAAACATGAAATCAAACTCATTTTGATTTCAAAATTACACTCATATACATATATATCTCATATACATGCATATGCATCTTTCTTGAAAATCCAACTTTCATAAATATGTATTTTCGGCCAAGCACATTATTACCACATCCATGCATGAATTAACATCACACATAACTTAGCCAAATCACATGGCATCACATACAACATTTTAGCTTCCATTATGGCCATTAACATATCAAAAGGAATCCATATTTGGTGAACACAATCACATCTCATGTAACCATTTCACCATGCATCTCCAACTCATCCAACATGCTTTAATCACATTAAAACATATAACAACATTCAAAACACATCATTGTGTGTCCAAAACAGCAAGTAAATGCATCCAATTAGCATGGAAAACCATTTCCCACACTTTCCTCCCATTTGGCTGAAAAATCCTCCTTTTGAATTCCTTTTGATTTCCAGCCAAAATCACTTCACGTATGGGTTTGATTCATCACTATGAATAATTTAAACATATGAGAATTGATTGAAAACAATTTTCAACCACAAATTCCCACCTTGGCCGAATGTTACCCATATGTGCACAATTTCGATTTTTACACCAAAACCATCCCACAACACATCCAACCAACACATCCATGACCCAAATACATCATTATGCATTTTCTAAACCATTTAGAACAGATTGGAAATCAAAATTTCCAGCAAGGGCAGCATGGTGGCAGAAAAATGCAATTTAGTGCAATTTTGTCAGTTTTTCAAGCAAGCAAGCATACATACCAATCATAACATGCTCTGATACCATTTGTTGGATTGAAATGCTCATAACATGCATAAAATTAAAATTTGTGTTCATTGAAATATTTTTACAAACACATGGTGGGCCAAATTTTGATACTTATTTGATGAGGGATGGTGGAAAACCTTCAATTATATGAAGTCTCCATAATTTGTACCACCAAATGGACTTGAAGAAGTTTTGCCAACTTGGGAGAAATCTAGAGTTTATTGCAAGTTTTTTCTTAAGCAAAAATAGTAACGTTCATGTATATATACTTGAAAAAATTCATGCCTTTTCATCTTTATCCTTACTTTTTTATTAAAGATGCATAGGTGGCATGGATAAAATAATCATTATTACATAATTTTTATTTTATACATTTAAGTTCTTGGACTTAAATGCAAACATTTAACTAATTTTTAACTAAAGTATAATTAAGTATATATACATGGGTTAATGTGTAATTATTCCATAATTACACATTTTTATTTAAGTCCTCAGATAGTCAATATTATTAATTTAATCATACAATTTATAATAAATTATATTTTTATACAAACCTAAGAAAATTCTTTAAACACTTTAAAAAATTTATAAATATATATCGAACATATATATATATTTTGACTTAAATATTATTTCAAATGCGCTACCCTTTGTTCTTAATAAAATTATCACTCATAAATACTTCTCATTACCTTTAGTTATTGGTGTGACTATGTGGGTTTATTTTGAAATAACCGTGAACTTATTCCGAACCTTTCAGGTTTATCAAACGATTTGATTGTTCAATGACTATGGTTAACATCTAGTAATGTGCCATAACCCCTATTCCATAACAAAGTCATACTTCATCATTCCCATCTCAATTGTACATATTGTGTGGGTAAATTCTTTTTGTTGTTTAATTCTAATCGATTCAGGGTTTATGGTACATTAAAATCCTTTATCGATAAAATTACGAACCATCAATCTATATGCATTAAACTCATCACCACGAACTCATTTGTGTGACATTTGATCACTCTACTGAGAAATTTACTTTTTAGCCATTTATCAATATTTTTTCTAAGAATTCAAATCTGGATTGAGTTAGTAAAAACTCTGATTCTATGCTTATCGAGTCAACGGATCTCGTCTTGACCATCACACATTTTCAAATACAAATGACACGTGATCAAATCGACTTTATCATACAAGACATGACTAGTCACATACTTATTCACCATATGAACCATGTGCATCTATACCAGATTCGTCAGTGATGTCTTAGGTCCAAGGACAACGTAGTATATTAGTATAATTATACAATAAATTATTGACTACATGCAATACCATGTGATTTATTGTTGTATGGTCATGTTCAAATAAATAGTTCTCAAATTATTTATTCCATACTAATGTTCTAATAATGTGACCATCACATTACCTGTACTAATATTATCTTATGATATTTACTAGAAACATTCAGTTTGCTTACTATGTGATATCATTGCCTAATCAATATCATTTTCGTAGGGAACGACTTTGATAATATCATTTAACTATTAAATAAATTATTTGGACAAATTAGTAATCATGACACACTAAATCAATTTCTAGATAGTGATAATCATGCTACACAGGAACTACCCACACTCAATTTCTAGATAGTGATAATCATGCTACACAGGAACTACCCACACTTAGAAGATTTACTCAAATCAAAAGACCAACATATAAATGGATGAAAATTAGAGTGTTTTATCATGGTAACTATGTGACCAATTACCCTATTCAAAGCTACTATACTCATGATCACATTAAAAGATCAGTATAAAGTTTTTTTAAATGCCATTGATGATATTCGAAAACCTTCTAGTTACCAAGAGGGTCAAATCGGTCCAATTTAGAGAAATGCAATGAATGAAAAGCTTAAAGCTATAATTCGAAATCAAACTGGGGATATTGTTCCACTTCCAAAAGGGAAGAAGGCTATAGGTTGAAAATGGGCATATAAAACCAAGCTTAAGAGTGATGGGACTGTTAAAAAATGTAAGTTTCGGTCAGCGACCAAAGCTTTCTCTCAAATTTATGGCATTGATTACATCGAGACTTTTGCCCTCATAGTTAAAATGAATTCCATTAAAGTCTTTTTGTCCTTGGCTGTTAATTATGAATAACCATTGTACTAAATGAATATAAGAAATGCCTTCTTACAAGGTGAATTAGAACAAAAAGTATACATGGGAGTGACATTCCCAAATCACATATTTATAAGCTTAGAAAAGCCATATATGGCCTTAAATAGTCCTTTAGGGCCTAGTACTCCGAATTACATAATGCTCTTAGTTGCTAAACTTTCATTAAAAGTGAGGCTGATTCCTCTTTATTCACCAAACATTCCAAAGATGGAATAACAGTGATTCTCATTTATGTCAATGACATTATCATAACTGGTAGTGACCAAATAGGCATTACTTACATTAAATCATATCTTTAATATATTTTTAACATTAAAGACTTGGGATACTTACGATATTTTTTAGGAATAGAAATTGCCAATTCCAAAAATGGACTATTTTTATGACAAAGAAAATATACACTTGATCTACATGGTGAAACAGGTAAACTAGGCGCAAAGATAGCATCAATGCCAATCAAAAGTACTTACAAGGGAAAGGACAAAGAAGAAGACAAACAGAAATAACTCAAGCCATTTCAAAATGTCAAGCAATATCAACGAATTATCTGTAAGTTAATTTATTTAACCATTATTAGACATAACATTAGCTTTACTGTAAATCAGGTTAGTTAATTCATGCAACAACCAATGACCAACCACATGAACATGGTGAATTGAATCCTATGCTACCTTAAAGGAACACCAGGACAAAGTTTACATGTGCAAAAGAATGGTCACTATGAGATCCTAGCATATAGTGATGCAGATTGGGCTAGAAATGTTTAAGATAGAAAAATAACAACTGTATATTGCATATTTGTTGGAGGAAACTTGATAACCTGAAAAAGTAAGAAATAGAGTGTAGTAGCAAGGTCAAGTATAGAAGCAAAGTACCGAGCTATGGTAAGTACAACATGTGAGCTGATTTGGTTGAAGGCTTTAGTTCAACATTTAGGGTTCAAGACTAAAGCACCAATGAAACTGTTTTGTGATAACAAAACAACGATTTACATAGCTTCCAATCTTTGATTTCATCAAACTTTAAATTAGGAACTAATTTTTGCAAAATATGACTAGGAGGATGCCCTAATCTAGCATGTCACAGTTCTTGGATTTTGTCATTATCTACTTTAAAAGTCTGTCTTGAATCTTCCAAAACATAAAGTCCATTTTTCTTTTTTCCTCACCAATCAGTTGATCGGTCTTGATGTCCTGAAAAGTTATTTTATTAGTATGAAGAGAAGAATGGCATATAAAGACTTTTAGTATGCTTAGACAAAATATTTAAGTGTCATAAACCACTACTTGGTATATCTTTGCCATTAACCATACTCACCCATTTATCCTTTCCTATAGACTCAATTTTAGAAACTAAATTTTTTACTTCCAAACATGTGATTTGTAGCACTCGAGTCTATAACTCAAGGATCAATATTTAAAGATAAACTAGAGATCAAACCTTGAGAGGTGCCCAGCCTTTGAGATTGAAGAAACTTTGTAAATTGTTTAATGAGGTTTGTAGACAAGTCTATCTCTTATGCGTGTTGCAATTCTTGTGAAACTTTGACTTTATTCTCCTTCCTCAAGTAAGGATGAAGCTCAAAACACCTATTCTTGTTATACCCAAACTTTCTATAATAATCACAAAACTTACAATTTCTTTTAATGTGTCCGAGCCTTCCACATGTTTCACACTTTATGGTTTTGCTCTCTTTCAACCCTTGAGTTACCATTGCTTCTTCTTTTGCTTGCACAAATGCACCTTTCTCAATTTTGGTCTCATCTCTATAAAATGCTTCTCTAGCCATCAATTCCTTATCCATAATATTCACCACATCATCATACGGTGGCATCTCCTTATTCCTTAGAATTTGATTTCTAAGATCTCCAAAACTAGGCCCAAATCTTGCCAAGAGGAAACAAACAAGATCTTCATTGGCCCTTTTCTCCAATTCTTCCTCATTGATGATAATCGGCCTCAAACACTTCAATTCATCCCATGCTTTCTTGATTCTGTTGGAGTAGAAAAGGAAATCACTCTCATTCATCTTGGCATTTGTGATGATTTCCCTCAACTCATAGACTTTCAAGAGATTTCCTTAATTCCTGAACCTTCTAGCAAGTGCATTCCAAAGGTCTTTGGTAGTTTTGGCTTTGTTGAAGGCACCAACCAAGGATTGATCAATAGAATTGATAATCCAAGTGATGATGGGATTATCAACATATTTCCATTCGGCATATTCTTTATCTCCCACCTTAGGTTGATTAATTTCTCCATCAACAAATCTAAGAACTCTCATGCCCAATAAGGGCCTTGTAGCATTTGTCGCCCATGTAGAATAATTCCTTACATTGAGGGGGAAGGTAGTAAGCTTGGTGGTGATTTTGTAGTCAAAATTAACATTGAAAAAGCTCTCTCCCTTGGTGGAACTACTTCCTTCTTGTGTTGCCATTCCAATTTCAACAACTTAGCCTTGCACAATGGAGATTGAACACACAACCAAGATAGAGGAAAAATGAGAAAGATGATAAAAAAGAACTTCCCTAGATGTGGCTAAGCTCTAATACTATGTTGATTAAATAAATTTAAGTGTTTAGCTCAAGATTTCAAAGATTCAACAAAAACTAAGTGAAAATACAAGTAGATAGAAAATATAGCAAGAGAGAAAATGAATAGCTTTTTATTTCTTATTCAATATTCAAAAACTTACACATATTGGGTTTATATATACAACATCCTAACGACTAGGTACAAGCTTACTTTACTTTTCCAACAATTAGATACAACATACAACAACACATCTTTTAAATTCAAAAAAATTAGTTGTTATTTTGTCTTTTAATGATTAGTAAAAACTAGTTGTTGTTTTGTCCTTTAGTGACTAGTTTTTTTAACATTTGAAATGGGCTTTGGGCTTGATGTGGGCATCCATAGACTAAGCCAAAGAGTTATTTGAGGCTTACTTTGTTCTTTAAACATTACCCTTTTCTTTACAAGTGCAAAAAATGCTAAAAGTCTCTTTAAAACCTAACTGATTTCATCAAAAATGACATAACATACCTTAAATCTTTACAATTTTTGCCGAATACACAACAAAATACCTTAGAACATCACCATTAAGTTTAAAAATGTTGTAAAGTACCATGATGAATCTTTGTTATTGCCTAAAATGTTATAATGTGCTTCAAAATGTCACAAATTCTTACAAACCAAAATTGAAATGCATTCAAACATTACCATTTTTCTTAAAAATGCAAACATGGTAAAAGTTGCTTTAAAACGTATCTGATTTAATAAAAAAATGACATAATAGGCTTTAAATTTTCACAATTTTTGCTAAATACACAATAAAATACCTTAGAACATCATCGTTAGAAGCAAAAATGCTATAAAGTGGCTTGACGCATCTCCATTCGTGCCGAAAATGTTATAACATGCTTAAAACGTCACCATTGCTTACAAAATGGCCTTGAAATACATTCAAACATTACCATTTTCTTTAAAAGTGCAAAAAATGCTAAAAGTTTCTTTAAAACGTAACCGATTTGATCAAAAATGGCAAAATATGCCTTAAATCTTCACAATTTTTGCCGAGTACACAACAAAATACCTTAGAACATCATCATTAAGTTAAAAACTGCTGTAAAGTACCCTGACGAATCTTCGTTCTTGCCTAAAATGTTATAACATACTTTAAAACATCACCATTTTTTACAAAATGGCATTCAAATGTGTTCAGACGTTACTGTTTTCTTTAAAAGTACAAAAAAAGGCTAAAAATTGCTTTAAAACTTATCCGATTTGATTAAAAATGACATAAGATGCCTTAAATCTTTACAATTTTTGCCGAATACACAACAAAATACCTAAGAACATCATTGTTAAATGTAAAATACTATAAATTGGCTTGATGCATTTTCGTTCTCAGCAAAAATGTTTTAACATGCTTAAAACATCACCATTTCTTACAAAATGGCATTGAAATGTGTTCAAACATTATAGCTTTCTTTAAAAATGCATAAAAATGCTAAAAACTGATTTAAAACTTATCCAATTTGATCAAAAATGACATAAGATGCCTTAAATCTTCGCAATTTTCGCTGAATACACAACAAAATAACTTAGAACATCACCACCGTTAAGTTTAAAATATATTTGATTTGATCGAATGCTATAACAGGCTTTAAATTTTTACAATATTTGTTGAATATGCAACAAAATACCTTGGAACATCATCGTTAAAATAAAAAATGGTATAAAGTGGCTTGACGCATCTCCATTCTTGCCGAAAATTTTATAACGTGCTTTAAAACATCACAACTTCTTACAAAACAGCTTTGAAATGCATTCAAATGTTACTGTTTTCTTTAAAAGTGTAAAAAATACTAAAAATTGCTTTAAAACGCCACAATATTTGCCGAATATGCAACAAAATACCATAGAACATCACCGTTAAGCTCAAAAATGCTACAAAATGCCTTGTTTCATCTTCATTTTTGCCTAAAATATTATAACGTGCTTCAAAACGTCACAATTCTTACAAAATGGCATTCAAATGCGTTCAAACATTACCGTTTTCTTTAAAAATGCAAAAAATTACTTTAAAACGTATTCAATTTGATAAAAAAAAATGCTATAACAAGCTTTAGATCTTCACAATATTTGCCAAACGCTCAACAAAATACCTTAGAACATCATTGTTAAGTTCAAAAATGCTGTAAAGTGCCTTGACACATCTTCGTTCTTGCCTAAAATGTTATAACATGCTTCAAGATGTTGAAAATGGTAGTTACAGCAACTAATTAGATTTTGGTTGACTTATCATCATTTCACACAATCTAGAAGGCATATTACAAGCATATAGAGAAAGTGGACACAAGAAGATATAAACTAGCTGTTTGAACAGTGACCATTGTGCACAGTAGCTGTTGTGAATAGTAACAGTCAAAAAATTTGAAAAACTAGCTGTTACAAACTTATGTATATAAACACATCATTGTAAATGAAAAAGATAGAAAAAAACTTCTCTATTCTTTCATCAATACTTTCTTTTACATTTGAATCTTCTTCATTTCTTCATTAATATATTTTTTCCACATGGTATAAGAGCAAGTTGCATCCTAAATCTACCTTTCATCCTTTGTTATTTGTTGGTTCTTGGTGCATCAAGACATTCTCCTTCAAAGCTGAATTAAGAAATGGAAAATGAGGACTCGTCATACAACACCAAGAACAAGAGTTCCTTCAAGGGAGTTGATAATGAAAGTAACACCACCTTGAAACTTACCACGTTTCCCTTGAATGGAAAAAATTATTCAATTTGGCTCAATCCCGCTGAAAGAGCATTAAGTGGAAAATGAGCATTAGGCTTTGTCAATGGAAGAATCACAAAGCCCACTGACACATCAAGTGAGGAATAGAAAGATCGGTGTTATAATGACAACTTGGTGTATACATGGATTTTGAAAGGATTCAAATTTGTATTTCATCAAATACACATACCCATACCATGACATATCATCAATAAAGGTAATAAAGCAGTCAAACCCTCCTCGAGCTTGTTTACTGAATAGTCAACACATATCTGTATGTATAAGCTCCAATAGTTCATTAGCTCTGTCCTTTTTACTCTTAAAAGGTGATTTGGTTATTTTACTTCGAAGATATGACTTACAAATTGGATAGGGTTTTGAACCCAATGGGCCTAAAATTTCACTTTCTCCAAAGCGTTTTTCTTCAATATGACCTAATCTGTAATGTCACAGAACTTTAGGGTTTATCTCATTTCGAGCTCTTTTTTTGACAATAGATTTAATAGAGTCTGTGTTGCATAACTTAAATGTAACATCCTCAAATCTTGGTATTTCTTTGAATTTTTGGTTGTGAAATATATAAGATAATTTTTGAAACTTTAGTTAAAGCCATTTTAGTAAAAAATGGGTCAAAATAACAGTAAAGGGTAAAACTATCATTTTAGATAGGTGTTGATGGACCAAATAAGAGAAAATTGAGTTAAGGATTGTATTTTAGTTATTATTGAAGAAAAATATAGGTTGGATAATCTTACAACGGCAAGAATCGCAAGTATGCCAAAAAAATAATAATTTTATCGAAAAGGACAAAATGGTCAATTTACTAATGCCACAAAGGTAAGATTGAAATCCAAATTTCTAGCAATATTATTAGAAGTATGTAGAAAAAAAAAATCGAATTTAAATAAGAATATGTTGAAAAAAAATCGAATTTAAATAAGAATACCCTTAGAAAAGAGAAAAAAAAAAAAAAAGGGATCAAAACGACCCAAAACGACCAATTTTCTTCCTTAGGGGCTAAATGGTCATTTTATAATAAATTTTTGAATTTTGTGTCACTAAAATCTGATGGACTAAAGTAAAAGAATTTGAAAATAGTCTAGGTAGTCTTATAATTTTCTTGAGAGTCAAATGTAAATTTTAAAAAGTTATTGGACAAAAATGTAATTTTTGTAAAAATATAAAATTGGATAAAATTTTAACTTTTCAAAATTAGAGGCATTCAATTTATTTTCTTCTCTCTCTTCCCGTAAGGTCTTCTTTACATTATCTTTCAAGTTTTCCAATTTTCTTAGAAAAAATCAAGCAAAATCTCATTATTCGTCTTTTTAATCGCGTTTTTGCAGAAGAAAAAATTGTTTTACGCGTCGAGAGTTTTAATTTGATAGTAAAAATTCTTGATTTCATTAAATTTTAATTTTTGGGGTTGTTAAAAAAAATTATTTAAATAGTAGTTTTATGGTTTAAATGGTGTTTTAGGTATTTTTAAGTTTGAATTTGGTGCAATAGTCATCACCTTTGGATTTGAGGTAAGAACTTTAAATTCTAACTTTGTAATTTAGAGGTTTTGTAGAATTGATGCTTAATTTATGAAATTGAGTGTTTGGAAAGTAGATTAAAGTGAATAGAATTGTATAAATAAGAAAAAATTTAATTTATACATAATAAGACATATTTGGTCGCTATTTATAAAGTACTTAAATGCTTAATTTTAATGTGTTTTGATATGTTTAAATGTATATAAATGTGTTTGGGAATGGATGGAATTGGTAGAAATTGGTTTAGATGTGTAAAATAAAAAAAAAAGAAAAAAAATGGTAAAATGGTTCATTTTGGGTACTGTTTATTGGATGTTAAATTATGATATTTTTGATATGTTTATATTTTAATAATTGTATTGGGAATAAATAAAATTGGTAGGAATTAGTTTGGATATGTAAAATAGAAGAAAAATAGAAAAAAAGTGTAAAATAGTCCATTTCGGGTATTGTTCACTTAGTGTTAAATTACATTAATTTAGAAATTTTTTAAATGGTTAATTAATTATGTATGTATGTATGTATATATATATATATATATCTTATTGCTGAAGAATGGGTACGAGTATAGAATATATATATATAATTGTGTGAAATTAATGATTAAATATTTTTTTTATAATCATACCTTATTCTGTCAACATCCATCGTCGAAAGAGGTATTTTAAAATACCTTTCTGACATTATATGTTTAATGTATGGATACCTTAATATAGGTATATCTGTGGGTGTGTGTGTATTATAAATAGATTAAGAGTGTGTGTGTGTGTGTATGAATTGATTATTGTTATTATTAGAATTTTAATAAATTATCAAAATGCCCTTGAGTAATAGTAAAGGATAAATAAGTAATATGAGTATATGATGAATTGTGGAGAAATATATAAGTGGCCAATATCCTTGAAGTACGACTTCGGAATTTTCTTGCACACCGACAAAATCGTTTAGGAGAAAATGGAATAATGATTTATTATATACTGTGGCTCTCTTTAGGGCACGTGGAACCCACAGTCGTCTTTGTGGTGTCTGAAATTGTATGTGAGAAACCATAGCAGTCCTCCATGGCACCTTTGGGTATGTTGAACCCATGGTAGGAAGCGGCAGTTTGCCATGGCGCCCTTAAGGGCATGTTGAACCCATGGTAGCACTATGATTGTGCTTAATTTATTCATATATTAGTGTGTAAGATAAATAACGTAGTCACGATCCATAATTTGCCTAAAAATGACTGGTCAAATGAAAAGAGAACAGGATAGTAGAATAGAATAGATGGTGTAGAAAGTGTACAGAAAAAAGTAGTACTACACTATGATTATTTGTGATATCCTAATTGAATTGTTAATTACGTAGTTGGAATTGAGTTAGTCCTAACCAGTTATTGTATAATGTTAGATATACGAAATATATTGTTGTCCTGATTAGTTATTATTTGTATGGTTAGAATATTATAATTTGTTAAATTATTTTGTTGGGTTTTATGATTCTTACTGAGTAATTTTAAATTACTCACTCCATAGTTGAAATGATTTTTAGGTATAGCTAATAAAGCAGCAAAACCGGGCAAACCCTCGAAACAGAACTTGTCAAGAGAATTGGGCATACCAGATTTTGATGCTGTAATAATTGTATTTTTATTATAAATCGTATTTTTAATATATTGTATATGTTGTAAATAAGTATATATGTTGAATGGTGATGAATGTTTGCTTTGATAATAATAGAACAAAAAATTTAGTATTTTTTTTTATATACTTATTTAGAAGTTATTACTTATTTTTTTTAAATGGGTATGAGAATCCCACATCAAGTATATACAAACTATTTATATTTACTGTTCTACCAACTAATACATTTCTCAAATATATCAAATATTCATTCACATTAAATTATACAGTGTAGCCTAATTTACATAATACAAAAACAAAAATGATGTTCCTACTAACCTTAGCAAAATACAAAACAGATTCTAAACTCAAAATGTATTCAATCGCTAGTCTAAGAAAGCATGATCCTCTAACTTCTATAGCAATATGTAACACCCCCTTTCTTTCATTTCTATTCATGTAGCATATAGTACATTGAAATTATCGAAAAGGTAAAAATTAACGCTTTTTTATAGTGAAACGAAGTTTTCATTTGTTCAAAAAAATTTATAAAAAGTAACCATATAAATAGTAACAACAAAAATAGTAAATTTATAAAAAAATTAATAAAATTAATACTTCAGAGTACATAGAAAGGAAATTACATAACAATGGCCTAAACCTTAGATATATTATGCCTTGTTCGAAATCTTTGCCTCAACTGCACTTTCTGAAACTACTACTGCTATATCGTAATCACCTGAAAAATAATAATCCCAGAAAGGGGTGAGCACGCCACGTTACTCAGTAAGATAATACAATACTTCAATAAAGGAAGGAGCATGTTACCTGAATCTCTACTTATTTTGACCATTTCATACAATTCCACACACATAGGTAAATGCATGTCCATATATCAATGTACATGTACAGACAAGCCTATGCTCAATAATGTACACAAGAAATCATACCATATCATCCAAAACTCTAAATACTATCTTAGCTATGAATTCTATATAAACAATCTCAATCAGATTAATACTCCTCATAATATATCATACACAGACTGTGCAGTCTCAAACAATATATTTTCTAAATAAATAGCTACATCACCTGTGTCCGTTTAAATCCTATTTCTATTTTTATCAACGGACACCTACATGACCATATAAAATTAATACATGGTTATTCGTATAAATAACAACTAAATGTTGCAGCCACATACAGAGGAACTGATTAGAAACTGGTGTGACCACACAATATCAATTACACACTCGGCCTGAGATAACCAAAATATCTTAGGCACGTAATCAATACCCACATAGGATATAAATATTTCAAACATCTAAATATATATACAAACAAGGGTATTAGTAAAAATGATAACACTTATTCTGTATGTCATTTCCACTCTCGGAAGGTTAGTGGTAGTAATTTATTGCATTTACAAGTGATCGATTATATTTAGAGACATTATGGATCATGGTTATTACTCTAGGCCACAGGGCCATTTAGAGTACAGCTGTGGATTCCACCTACCCCTCAGGGTACCACAGTCTTAACATCATATCTCAATTAGAAACTGGCTTACAAGCCCAATTGAGTGAGATAGAACATACACATCCGATCCACATATTACGATTATCTCAATACTGGTTCATTATCAGTCTATTTTATCATACATTCATATTATTTGCTTATTCTTACTATATCAAGACAACTTGATCGTCGTACCATAATTACAAATACACGTCCATCATTCTTTATCCCTTACTAGGGATTCTTTCACCTACATTAAACCCTGACTATACTATTATAAGGACACATATCAATCTAATCCTAGTCGTTCGCTAAAGTATATAGATAATAACAATGTAGACTCATAACATAGTTCCTGCACCATCACATTCTTACCGTATTTTCAACCACACGTATAAACGTGTAAACTAATATATCAAATGACCCGTAATACATCCTGCACCTTTTCAACAATATCATCAAGCTTCTCACACAATCTTTAATCTATTATGGATTCACACATATTCTTTTCGTTTCACAAGCATACCGGTGAGCTAGACAAGATTCTATATACTTGAAGTGAAATGGCCTAAATATTGCCTAACCCATTATCTTATTTAAATCCTAATTTTTCATTTTCAAGCTGATGCGAACTTTCTGTTTCTACAAAGTTAAGTTCTCTCCTAAATAATTGAAACTTGTCAAGGTGTAATCAGATTTCAACTATTTTCGTAATTCACAATCATAACAAAAACCTGATTGTGACCGCAATTAAAGGTAATCCTAGACCCTTCACTACATATAAAAACCAGAATACAAAGGGAGGTCATGAATTGATGTATGAATATTATTTCTTATAGGAATTCGGCAAGAGTTTGCCTATACATATAAGTTGCCCTACCTGCACAAGAAAACCAGGACAGTCCCCATACCAAATAAAACACAACATGTTACTGCCTCATCGCTATTCACACTAACACAAGCAACTCTTAGTAGATAGAAGTATTCTACCATACAGTTTAAATCTAGTAGGCACACGAATTCATTTCCTTATAGATCGGTCATAATTAAATAAATTATGGTTTGTGGTCATGATATCTACCGTACACTTCAAGATATGTATACAATGGTCATTCGACCACACCGGGTTTCTCAGACCAACAGAATAAATAGTCCTACCATGGGTTGTACGTACCCAAGGATGCTATAAAGAACAGCCGCTTCCTATCATGGGTTCAACATATCCCTCGGGCACCATGGTTTTTATTATCATTTTTCAATTACTGTGGGTTCAACATACCTCAAAGGGCACCACAATCTTATTATCAATCTGGATCTGCTATGGGTTCAACATACCCCGAAGGGCAACACAGTCTTATTATAATAATACTGCTCCATCCTGAGCGGCTTTATTAGGGTAATGAAAAAAACTACCGATCCATAATTATCCAAATTATACTAATTATTCACATAGATTTATTTTTAGTCGACTTAGTCATGACAAAATGACTATTTTGCCTACATTAATTAAAAGGCACATTCATAGTTTCATAATAGGCAATATAATTGCCTATGAACATATTTATTAGCCTTATTTTCTAAAAGGACTTCATACGTATGGATTTGTCGTAAGGCTAGTAGTACTAAGTAATGAAAACATATTTCACTCTGGCATATAAATATACCATAAAATAATCAAGATAAAACGCAGAATTATATTACAATCCAAACACATGGATACACTATATCACTATTAATACAAATTCACATAAACATATTTTAATCGGTTATCATATATTACGTCATCACACACAATCCCAACATGTCATCACAAGTCAACTATAGCCATTACCTTACTACGGCACCATAATTATAACAAACTAACGTATATACACATGTCCATTCAGATAGCATTGCAAACATCAAGTGCAATATCTACTCAATCATTCGATCACAAGGGTATAATTACGTATGTATGTACAAGCATACCTACCATATAAATATATATATATATATATATATATATATATACACACACAAACATGGGACATACAATGCTGTATAGGCATTTTAGAATACCTAATGTAGCACTGTAGGTCGACGGTAATAGTATTACGCTTATAACAATATATATATATATATACGTTCAAAATACTCCTCTGTACGCTACAGATTTTTTCTCGAAAAACGTGTAAATTATTGTTCATAGATACTATTCACAAGTACTATTCAACCCACGAAATTTTGATTTTCGTTTCACGAACAGAATATACCATCGCGATTCTTACGATGTCAGGATACTGTCCATGGTGTCCATATGCCACAAAACACAAATTGAAGCATTCAAAATCACTAAACATCCTAAAATTTCAAATTTCAAGGTATCTACTTTGGACCCTTGAATCATCATCGAAACTTATTCCAAATTGAGATCTAAACATACCGCGTCAAAGTACGAATGTCGGAGAGCACACTGGTCGGTTCAGATTCCACCGAAGCTGCACCAATTGCCAGAAAGACACCTTCCCAATTAGCCTTCCCTTGTCGGAATCCGGTGACTAAATGCCAGAACTGGGCACACCACCGTGAAGAGGGCGGCGAGACGGTGCCAGACGCGCTTGAGGTGTCCGTCAACTCGTCGTGCACCGCCGTGAATCGCCGGTCAAAGTTCACGCCAGCGAGACTTTAGGCGGCGCGTGAGGGCGCGTGGCAACGGCGATCAGGGCGGGGTTGGCGGTGCTGAACTCGCGATGGCTTGGCGGTCCTCCACTCGCCGGTGGTGAGGTGATCTGAGGTCCGATGACGAAAGTCACTGTTCATAGGAGAGAGAACCGTGGGGAGAAGAGAGAGAAGAGAGAGAAAAGAGGGAAAAAAGTGAAGTTGGTTTTTCGGGATTTTTGACCTTGTCCCGCTTATATAGTTGTGCACACACGACGAGAAATTATAATTTTTTGCTTTTGTCATCAATTTTTGATACCGGTAATGAATTATTGTATTTTCTGCTCATACAGTACACTGTTCTGAATACCGGCCAACTCTCTCTCTTATCAAAATTTTCAAAAATACTGTATTATAACTCCATGACAGGATTTTAAGAATATAAAAATTTCAAGATGTTACACAACAGTTGCTCTATTAGCCATCCTTAATATTATCTCATTTTTTTGCAATGTAGAACTATTCTGTATTGCCTGTAGCGATACACGTACATGAGTTATAGCTATTGAATCAATTATCCAGAATTGATTCTCTGAAAAATATTTATTTCATAATCAATCATATAATAACTAAACATATCTGACTTAGTCTTGTTAAGACTTTCCAGATATTAAGGACAATTCCTCTTCTAATAGCTAGGTTTCCCACAATGGAAACAATTTCCTTTGTCCTTGACTTTCTCAATTTTGGGTTGTACTTTCTTAAAGTCCTTCTTCTTTGGACCAACTTTTGGCCCCTTTTTAGCCAATTTCTTTGATTTCTTAATAATTGTACTAGTTGAAGCCATATGGACATCCTCATTCCTTTTCCCTCTATTCATTTGCCTGTAAATTTCTTAAAGCTTAGTGAGCAACTCTAGAAGAGTTCACTTAATCCTATTCAAATTATAATTAGTTAAAAATAATTTATAACTAGAAGGGAAGGATTGGAGAATCAATTTCACTTTAATGTGGTCAAGCATGATCACACCATATTCATCCAGCTGACTAATATAATTTATCATATTAATGACATGGTCATCTGAAGGCATGCCCTTTCTAAGCCTCATACTAAAGAGGGTAGCATATAACTCATATTCATTCACTCGAGAATTATCACTATACAACTATTGTAGGGCGGTGAGGATATCATAGGCATTATAAAATCTCTCATGTCGGGTCTGAAGCTCTCTATTCATAGACGCCAACATGTATTCTTGAACTTTTTGGTTATCATCGTGCCATCTCTCATATGCTTTATGTTCATCACGTAAAGCATTACTATTTATCTCAAGTGGAAGAGGAGCTTCCGAAACATAGCTAAGTTTTTCGAAATCCAGAATAATTTTGAAATTTTTGAGCCAATCATTAAAATTCTACCCCGTCAGAACATTGTTGTCCAATATTCTCAGGAGAGCATCATTTGACATGTTGTATGTATTATATCACAAATATGAGAGACTGTGAGAAAAGAAAGTATCAGTTAGTGTCTTATACATCTCCAAACAATTTGAACAATAACAATCAAATATTTTGAATATTATAATATAATACTAATCAAATTAATTCCCATTATTTAATTTAAATTCTATATACTATCCACGTTAGGACTCAAAAGTTTCGTTGGAGATTTTATATTTAGTAGGGAGTCAAATTTTTATCAAAATTAATCAACCTCATATTTTAAAATCTTGGTTGATTAATCTCAATAAATAGGAAATTCTTTCATATTACATCTCATGTAAGGAATGATTTATTTTTTTCTTGCCCTAATTTCAGACACCTCATATTTTAGAATCTTGATATTCTTAGCTAGTTAAGTTCGAACCATTATGCTTTCTCAAAAAGTACCTCTCATCTGAACCTCACATAATAGAAATTTTGATCCAAACAATACTATACACTCAAGAACCAGATAACTAAATTTTATAACATCAATACTACACTCCTTACATTTTAGAATCTTGGAATACAATATTAAGTTATAAAACTTGTTGTTAATCAAAAGGAACTCATTTTATAACATTCACATGCATATGGTTAATTCCAACAACAATTAAAACATGTCATAACATATACTCATGCATACACATACCCATAATTCCATTACATGTATATATATATATATACATCATACATTATGTGTCAACATTTCACACATACATGTGCTTAACTTAATTTAAACACATGAACCACCATGAAAACAATTTTTCATTACCAATACATGTCATAGTCCACACATGGAAACATGAAATCAAACTCATTTTGATTTCAAAATTACACTCACATACATATATATCTCATATCCATGCATATGCATATTTCATGAAAATCCAATTTTCATAAATATGTATTTTCAGCCAAGCACATTATTACCACATCCATGCATGAATTAATATCACAGATAACTTAGCCAAATCACATGGCATCACATACTAACAATTTTAGCTTCCATTATGGCCATTAACATATCAATAGGAATCCATATTTGGTGAACACAATCACATCCCATGTAACCATTTCACCATGCATCTCTAACTCATCCAACATGCTTTAATCATATTAAAACATATAAAAACATTCAAACCACATCATTATGTGTCCAAAACAGCACGTAAGTGCATCCAAATGCATCCAATTAGCATGGAAAACCATTTCTCACACTTTCCTCCCATTTGGCCGAAAATCCCTCTTTTTTCCTTTTGATTTCCAACCAAAATCACTTCACGTATGGATTTAATTCATCACTATGAATAATTCAAACACATGAGAATTGATTGAAAATAATTTCCAACCACAAATTTCCACCTTGGCCAAATGTTGCCCATATGCACACAATTTTGATTTTTTCAACAAAACCATTACACAACACACCCAACCAACACATTCATGACCTAAAAACATCATTATGCGTCTTCTAAACCATTTAGAATAGATTGAAAATCAAAATTTCCAGCATGGTGGCAGAAAGATGCGATTTAGTGCGATTTTTTCGATTTTTCAAGCAATCATGCATGCGTACCAATCTAGGGTTTATGGCAAGTTTTTTCTTAAGTAAAAATAGTAAAATTCATGTATATATACTTGAAAAAATCCACGCCTTTCCATTTTTATTCTTACATTTTAATTAAAGGTGCATAGGTGTCATGGATAAAATGGTCATTATTATATAATTTTTATTTTATACATTTAAGTCCTTAAACTTAAATACAAACATTTAACTAACTTTTAACCAAAGTATAATTAAGTATATATACATGAGCTAATTTGTAATTATTTCATAATTGCACATTTTCATTTAAGTTCTTAAATAATCAATATTATCAGTTTAACTATGTAATTTACAATAAATTAAATTTTCATACAAACTCAAGAAAATTCTTTAAACATTTTAAAAAATTTATAAATATATATATTGAATATATATATACATATATATTTCAGACTAAATATTATCTCCAAGATGCTAACCTTTGTTCTTGATAATATTATCACTTCTAAATACTTCTCATTATTTTTTATTATTGTTGTGATCATGTGGGTTCATTGTATAATAGTCGTGAATTCATTCCAAACCTTTTAGGTTTATCAAACTATTTAATTGTTCAATAACTATGGTTAAAATTCAGCAATGCACAATAAAGTTATACTTTATCATTCCCTATCTTAATTGTATATACTATGTATGTAAAGTCCTTTCGTTGTATAATCTCAATCGATTCAGGGTTCATGGTACGTCAAAACTTTTTACCGATAAAATTACGAACCATCAATTTATATGCACTGAACTCATCACCACAAACTCTTTCGTGTGGCATTTAATCACTCTAACTATATATTTATTTTTCAGCCATTTATCAATGTTCGTTTGGAAACTTGAATTCAAATTAAGTTAGCGAAAACTCAGATCTTATGCTTACCGAGTCAACGGATCCCGTCTTGACCATCACACATTTTCAAATACAAACAACACATGACCAAACTAACTTTATCATATAAGACGTGGCTAATCTTGCATTCATTCACCATATGAATCACATGCATCTATATCGAATTTGTTAGTGATGTCTCAGGTCAAAGGACAACGTAGCACACTAGTACAATTATATAATAAACCATTGACTACATGTAATATTATGTGATTTATCATTATATGGTCATGTTCAAATAAATAATTCTCCAACTATTTATTCCATACTAATATCTTAATAACGTGACCATCGCATTACACGTACTAATATCATCTTATGATATTTATTAGAGACATTCAGTATGCTTACTATATGATATCATTGCCTAATCGATATCATTTTTGTAGAGAACAACTTTGCTAATATCATTTAACTATTAAATAAATTATCTGGACAATTTACAAATATACTTTATTTAGATGCATGACTAAATAAAGGAAACAATATATATCTGTAAATAAAGAACTCTTTCTTTTATTTATATATAAAATATATGTACAAGACAAATATATCTCTGAAACTGATAACACGAATGGTTTTTAAGGCATACTCTAACAATTGGTATTTTCTCCAATGTTGAGACTTTTAAGAAATTGTGGGATTCTATTAACAGAATCTATAGTCAACAAAAGAATCTTATTAGGGTATATGAGCTTAAATCCTTTCTCAACAACCTTTACCAAGGTGAGATGAACTCAGTTGAACACTTGGAAAAATTTGTAGAGGCTTGGGATGAGCTTCACTCCTGTAGGCCAGAAACTAATGATATTGCCATCATTCTTGCATGGACTAATGAGGATAAGGTGTTTACTTACCTTGCTAGCTTAAACTCCAAGTTTAATGATATTCGGAACCAAATACTAAGAAGCAATGAAATACTTCTCTTCGATGATGTTTGTTACATGATCAACAAGGAAGAAACAGCCCATCGTGTTTTGGACACAAATGGCCATTACCATAAGGTGGAGACAAATGCTCTTTTGACTCAAGAGAAGTCTAAAACTGAAGCCTTAGTGGCTAAGTCAAAGGGAAACAACAACTAAAATCTTAGTGGCTAAGTCAAAAGGAAACAACAACAACCAAAATTGGGATAAGTGCGACCATTATCACAAGAATGGTCACTCTAAACATCGGTGTTGGCTTTTTCACCCAGAACTCATGCCTTCACGGTTCAAGAACGGCAAAGTTTCATATCGGAGTATCTATAGTATTTCAAGTACACTTTCAGCTCCTATTACTGAGATTTCCTATCTTCACTCCTTTAGTCTTAACGATATTGTCAAAGTAATAAGAAACCAATTTCAAATCAACTCAGAAGCACTTAGAACCTAACATCATACTCACAAAGGCAAATGGGAAGACGGTACTCTTTTTTAGTCTCAGTTCAACTCCTATAATGATTATGAACCATGGATTATAAACTCAGGTGCTAGTGATCATATGTTTAGAAACATAAACAAAGCATATAGATTATATCCTTTAAAGAAAATATAAAGTGTCAAAGTGATGTGCCCCATCATGGAAATGAAGTTGCTGCAATCCAAGAAGAGCTATACATGGGACCAGTTACTAGAGTAAGAGCCAAACTTGTTGCTTTACTCACCTGTATGGAGGAAAATTGATTTGCTGATTGAGTTTAATTTCAGCCAATTAGGATGATGATTTGTGGTCAATGAACTTCAATAAATAAGGTGGCTAATAACTTAAATATTTAATTAATGATGTATTAATTTTGGTTTTAGTAATTGAGTTTTAATTAATTAGTCTTAGTTTTTCAATTAGGCATTAAATGCATAAATCTTCCAGGGCAAGCTTGCTGGTTTTATAATGGAAGGCATGTTATTGTAATGGATTTTCAGTTTATGAATGAAGAAGTATTTTGTTGAGTTGTATCCAATTCTTATCTAAACAAAATCTTTGTTTAGTGGTGAATTCTTATCGTTTCTTATCACTCTTCCTTATTTCTATCTTAGAGTGCGGTGAATCATCATAGTAATCGTGTTTGCAGCGATCTAATCTTATCAAACTTGATTCACTAGTATTAATTTCTTTATTTTGATTTTTGATATTGATTTAGAATTCTATTTCCTCATCTTAAACTTCTATAAGCCATCCATATCACATTACCACCTCAAAATCGTACATAACCCTTCAGCTTCCTTAAAACACCCCTAAAGAACCAAAAACCTATTTCAATTATGAATTTTCATATACTTAACAACTAAACCATATCTCAGCACCTCTATCCATCCACAAAACACCAAAAAGAAAATATACCCATAAATCTTGTTTCATCATTTGAAGATCCTTGAGGCATATTACAAAGTTGCTAATAAAAAACATGTACCCATTAAGTATTCAACATATTTGGATTTATTGTCAAAATATATTAAAGGGTTCTATATCCATAATTTTAATTCCAATATATTATCGGTTAGTAAACTTACTAAAAACTTAAATTGTATTGCTATCTTTAGTCCTAACAAAGTGATTTTTTAGGATATTATAACCGAGAAGAAGATTGGTGAAGGTTGTGCTCAAAATGGCCTTTACATACTAAATGATGCAAAACAAGCTTTTAGGGTCATTAAACAAATCAATTCACATGACCTATGGCATGCATGGCTTAGACATCCTTCTAATCACATTTTGAATTATCTAGTTCCTAATTTAAATGATTGTCACATTTCTAAGTGTGAAACATGTATTTTAGGAAAATAAATTGGACTTTCTTTTGTACTGTCAGAACATGAATGTGATGATATTTTTGAATTAATTCACTTTAATTTATGGACTGCTCCTATGACATCACATGATAATTATAGATACTTTATTACATTTATTGACCATAAATCTAGATATACTTTGGTATATCTTTTAAAATGCAAATCAAACACATTATCATGCTTTAAACGTTTTATACTCTTTGTTACTAACCAATTTGGCAAAAAAATCAAAATGATTAGAACTTATAATGGTGGAGAATATGTCAATAATTCCTTTAAAGAATAATTCCTTTAAAGAATACTTAGTAAGTGAAGGGATTATATATTAAACTACATGCCCATACACTCTAGAACAAAATAGAGTGGCAGAGAGGAAGAATAGACATACCCTTGAAGTTGGAAGATCAATGATGATCTACCATAATATTCCCAAACATTTCTAGAGCAATGTCATCCTCAAAGCTATTCATTTGATAAATAGAACACTTATAAAGGTTCTAAAGGGTAAGACTCTGAATGAGGTAATGTTTAATCAGAAACCAAATCTTTCATATCTAAAAATTTTTGGATGCATGTGTTATGTCCATATTCCTTATAGTAATAGAGACAAACTTAGCTATAGAAGTCAAAAATATATATTCTTAGGTTATGCCACAACCCAAAAGAGTTATACATGCTTTAACCCCAAGACAAATAGGTTGTTTATATATAGAAATGCCACCTTTTTAGAACATGAACCTTACTTAAAAAAACATGAACTCGAATCCAATAGTAAGGGGGAGAATGTGGACAATCCACCCTTAGTCATGTTATTAACACTATCCACACAAAGGGGCACATTCTTAAACTTAGAAGGAATGTTCATAACAAGCTAAAAGTTCAAGAGGAATCATCTCAAAATGAGAATGATCCTTACTTTTTTAGACAAACAGTTGATGAGAATAAATCTACTTTTGCCCAAGATGAGTCATTTTATGATGAAATTGATTCAGATCACCTTGGAGATAACCAAATTAGTAACCATGACACATTAAATCAATTTTTAGGTAGTGATAATCATGCTACATAGGAACTATCCATACTTAAAAGATCTACTTGGATCAAAAGACCAACCTCTGAATGGATGAAAACTAAAGCTTTTTTCATGGTAACTATGTGACCAATCACCCTATTCAAAACTATTATATTCATGATCACATTAAAGATCAATATAAAGCTTTTTTTAAATGCCATTGATGATATTTAAGAACTTTCTAGTTACTAAGAGGTTCAAATCAACCTAATTTGGAGAAATGCAATGAATGAAGAGCTTAAGGCTCTAATTCGAAATCAAACTTGGGATATTATTCCATTTCCTAAAGGGAAGAAAGCTGTAAGTTGAAAATTGGTATATAAAACCAAACTTAAGAGTGATGGGACTATTAAAAAATATAAGGCTAGGTCAGTAACCAAAGGCTTCACTTAAATGAATTCCATTAGAGTCCTTATGTCCTTCGCTAGTAATTATGATTAGCCATTATACCAAATGGATATAAGAAATGCCTTCTTACAATGTAAATTAGAAGAGAAAGTATACATGAGAATACTTGAAAGGCATGGGAGTGACATTCCAAAATAACATGTTTGTAAGCTTAAAAAGTCCTTTCGGGCCTAGTATTCCAAATTACATAATGCTCTTAGTTGCCAAGCTTTCATTAAAAGTGATATTGATTCCTCATTATTCACCAAACATTCCAAAGATGGAATAATAATGATTATAATTTATGTCAATGACATTATCATTAGTGGTAGTGACCAAACAGGCATTAGTTGCATTAAATCATATCTTAAATTTGTTTTTGACATTAAAGACATGGGATACTTACAATATTTTTTAGGAATAAAAACTGCCCATTCTAAAAAGGGACTATTTCTATGCTAAAGAAAATATACACTTAATCTACTTAGTGAAACAAGTAAACTAGGTGCAAAGATAGTTTTAACACGAATCGAAAGTACCTATAAGCAAAAAGACAAAGAAGAAGACAAATAGAAGTAGCCTAAGCCGTTTTAAAATGTCAAGCAATATCAGCGAATTGTCAATAAGTTAACTTATTTAACCATTACTATACCTGACATTAGCTTTTGATATGAACCTCGAAAGGAACAAATCGTCACGGAGGTGAAATTTCAAGGAAAGTGTAAAAATTAAGTGTTTCGGAAGGTTCGATGCCACAAGAATTTTCTTAATAGAACAACAAAAAATTCTTGATAAGCCTAGGTAGAAAATAATTCCTCATAATTTTTATCCAGTAAAAAACCTCCTTACATTTAAAAAAATAAAACTATTTATAATAGTCTTAAATCTAATCCTAGTAGAATTAGAATAAAAACTTTTCTAAGATAATAAAGAGTAATTTAGAAAAATATATAAAAGTTTACAGAACTAAGAAATCTAGTAATTAATACATAAAGTATAAATTTGGCTAAGATTTGATCTTACACTCCATTGATTGCATCCTCCCTTACTTATCTTTAGAATATCTAGATTTGTATGATTTGTTGAGATTTTCTTAATTAATACACTTTGACTAAATCTCACAGTTAAGGAAGTTTCTTTTGGACATGTGCTACAAAATAAAATTAGCCAATTATTAGATAGCTCAATTAGTAAAGATAATTAAAATAAATTAAGCTAATTAATTTTCTAAATAAGAGCTAACTTTTCTAATTAATTATTCTAAACATGCGTAAATAACAGTAATAAATCGTGGGACTCCCTCAATGTCACTGTACACCCCACTTTTACACAAAAACTTTTGAATGTGCATAACAAGGACTGTTTTAAGTGTTTTTTGCACTACTCCTTATTATAGGTCTACTAGGTCACTCCAATGGTTCCATTGACTCATGATTAGATATTTTGACCTTGTTGACATCAAAGATGTCTAATTGACTTTCATTTGCTCCGTGATTTGCATCATTCATTCCCTCCTCGAAAAGATTCGTCCACGAATCATCATCACCTATTTCAAAAAAAGAAAGGTCATAAACATTAAATGTAGCACTAACACCATACTTACCTCGAAGACCAAGTTTATATGCATTGTCATTAAGATGTTCAGTCACTTGAAATGGTCCATCTCCACGTGGATGCAACTTGTTTCTCCTTTGTTCTGAAAAATGTTCTTTACGCATATGCACCCACACCCAATCTCTAGGTTCAAAGACCATTTATTTTCGGCCTTTATTAACTTACTTGCTCTTTGATCATTTCGTTATTCAATGCTCAAACGAACTTTCTTATGAAGTTTCTTCACATAATTTGCTTTCTGTTCACCATCAAAACTCTTTGACACTTTTAAAGGCAAAGGTAATAAATCCAAAAGAGTTAGTGGGTTAAAACCATAAACAACCTCAAATAGTAAATGAGAAGTTGAAGAATAAATAGATCGATTATAAGCAAATTCAGCATGAGGTAAGAAATCTTTCTAATTTTTAAGATTCTTTTAAATAAGTGAGTGCAAAAGCTGTGATAAAGTGTAATTTACCACTTCAGTTTGTTCATCTGTTTGTGGATAGCAAGTCGTTGAAAATAGTAATTTTGTTCCCAACTTTGCCCACAATGTCTTCCAAAAATAGTTAAGGAATTTAACATCACGATCATACACTATACCTTTCAGAACACCATGTAAACGTACTATCTCTTTAAAAAAAAGATCAGCCACATGAGTGGCATCATCCGATTTGTGACATGGAATGAAGTGTGCCATCTTTGAAAATCTGTCAACCATAACAAAAATAGAATCCCTACCCCCTCTAGACATAAGCAAACCTAAAACGAAATCCATAGAAATATCTACCCATGGTTCACTAGGTATAGGCAAAGAGGTATACAAACCATGTGACAAGACTCTAGACTTATCTTTTACAAATGATGCATCTCTCATAAATTCTCTCAACATCTTTACGTATATGAGGCCAAAAGAAATGCTCGCTAAGTATGTCTAAAGTCTTTTGAATACCAAAATGTCACATCAATCCTCCATCATGTGACTCTCTGACAAGCAATTCCCTAAAGGTGTGTTTGTTTTTTGGAAAAAAAAAGGGGAAAGGAAAGGAAAAGAAGGGGTAATTTGAATTACCTTATTTGTTTTTGTAAAATTTGAGGGAAAGAAAATAAAAGAAAAGAGGAATCCTCTTTCCTCAAGTTGAAGGAATATGAATTCTTTCATAATTAGTGAGGAATTCATATTCCAAAAGTTAAAAATAAAATATTTTACAATTTTATCCTTACTAAAATATTAAATTTTAATTTTATCCTTATATAAATTTAACTATATGAATATTTATTTTTATTATAAATTTATTTTATTTTAAAAAATTAAAATATTTATTTTTTTTATTTTTAATTTTTGATAATAAATTATTAAATATGTTAGT